>JAWQEG010000043.1:6482500-7082500 GCA_033782935.1 Petrolisthes cinctipes | reverse complement strand
TCTAACAAGGAGTATGCATGTACACATTGCTTTTGGGACCCAAAAATATTGAATATTCGGGTTTTTTGAGTCTGAATTTGAGATATAAACGGGTACAGAAGATGCATGCACATATCGACTTTGGGCACCCAAAATATCGATTTTGAGCATGTTTTGGGCCTGTATTTTTAAAATACTCTAACACTGAGTAGACACATACAGATCGCTTCTGGAACCCAAATAAATCGAATTTTAGGGTGTTCTGAGCCTGAATTTGAGATATAAACGGGTACAAAAGATGCATGCACATATCGACTTTGGCATCCAAAATATCGATTTTTAGTATGTTTTCGGCGTATAATTTGAAAATATTCTAGCACTGAGTAGGCATGTACAGATCGCTTCTGGGACCCAAAAATATCGATTTTTCGGGGGTTTTGAGCCAGAATTTGAGATATAAACGGGTACAGTAGATGCATGCACATATCGAATTTGGCACCCAAAATATCGATTTTTAGTATGTTTTGGGCGTATAATTTGAAAATATTCTATAACTGCGTAGGCATGTACAGATCGCTTCTGGGACCCAAAAATATCGAATTTTCGGGGATTTTGAGCCAGAATTTGGGATATAACCGGGTACAGAAAATGCATGCACATATCGACTTTGGCACCCAAAATATCGATTTTTAGTATGTTTTGGGCGTATAATTTGAAAATATTCTATAACTGCGTAGGCATGTACAGATAGCTTCTGGGACCCAAAAATATCGAATTTTCGGGGGTTTTGAGCCAGAATTTGGGATATAACCGTGTACAGAGGATACATGCACATATCGACTTTTTGCACCTAAAATTTCGATTTTGAGCATGTTTTGGGTCTGTATCTTGAAAACATTCTAGCAAGAAGTAGGCATGTACAGATCGCTTCTGGGACCAAAAAATACCAAATTTTCTGGTGCTTTGAACCTGAATTTGGGATATAGACGGGTACAGAAGATGCATACAGATATTGACTTTGGGCACCTAAAATATAGATTTTCACCATGTTTTATGCCTGTATGTTGAAAATACTTTAACACGGAGTAGGCATGTACAGATCGCTTTTGGGACCCAAAAATATCGAATTTTCGGATGTTTTGAGCCTGAATTTGAGATATCAACGGGTACAGAAGATGCATGCACATATCGACTTTGGACACCTAAAATATCGATTTATAGCATGTTTTAAGCCTGTAATTTAAAAACATTCTAGCACTGAGTAGGCATGTGCAGATTGCTTAAGGGACCCAAAAATATCGAATTTTCGGAGTTTTGAGCCTGAATTTGAGATATAAACGGGTACAGAAGATGCATGCACATATCAACTTTTTGCACTTAAAATATCGATTTTGAGCATGTTTTGGGTCTGTATCTTGAAAACATTCTAGCAAGGAGTAGGCATGTACAGATTGCTTCTGGGAACCAAAAATATCGAATTTTCTGGTGTTTTGAACCTGAATTAGGGATATACACGGGTACAGAAGATGCATACACATATTGACTTTGGGCATATAAAATATCGATTTTGAGCATGTTTTGGGCCTATATTTTGAAGATACTCTAACACGGTGTAGACATGTACAAGTCGCTTCTGGGACACAAAAATATCGGTTTTTTGGGTGTTTTGAGCCTGAATTTGAGATATAAACGGGTACAGAAGATCCATGCACATAACGACTTTGGCACCCAAAATATCGATTTTTAGTATGTTTTTGGCGTATAATTTGAAAATATTCTAGCACTGAGTAGGCATGTACAGATCGCTTTTGGGACCCAAAAATATCGAATTTTCGGGGGTTTTGAGCCAGAATTTGGGATATAACCGGGTACAGAGGATGCATGCACATATTGACTTTTTGCACCTTAAATATCGATTTTGAGCATGTTTTGGGTCTGTATATTGAAAACATTCTAGCAAGGAGTAAGCATGTACAGATCGCTTCTGGGACCCAAAAATAACGAATTTTCTGGTGTTTTGAACCTGAATTTGGGATATAGACGGGTACAGAAGATGCATACACATATTGACTTTGGGCACCTAAAATATAGATTTTGAGCATGTTTTGGGCCTGTATTTTGAAAATACTTTAACACGGAGTAGGCATGTACAGATCGCTTCAGGGACCCAAAAATATCGAATTTTCGGTTGTTTTGAGCCTGAATTTGAGATATAAACGGGTACAGAAGATGCATGCACATATCGACTTTGGGCACCTAAAATATCGATTTTGAGCATGTTTTGGGCCTGTATTTTGAAAATACTCTAACTCGGAGTAGGCATGTACAGATCGCTTCTGGGACACAAAAATATTGATTTGTTGGGTGTTTTGAGCCTGAATTTGAGATATAAACGGGTACAGAAGATGCATGCACATATCGACTTTGGCACCCAAAATATCGATTTTTAGCATGTTTTGGGCCTGTATTTTAAAAATACTCTAACACAGAGTAGACATGTACAGATCGCTTTTGGGACCCAAAAATATCGAATTTTCGGGTGTTTTGAGCCTGAATTTGAGATATAAACGGGTATAGTAGATGCATGCACATATCGACTATGGACACCTAAAATATCGATTTTTAGCCTGTTATGAACCTATATTTTGAAAACATTATAGCACTGAGTATGCATGTACAGATCGCTTAAGGGACCCAAAAATATGGAATTTTCGGGTGTTTTGAGCCTGAATTTGAGATATAAACGGGTACAGAAGATGCATGCACATATCGACTTTTTGCACCTAAAATATCGATTTTGAGCATGTTTTGGGTCTGTATCTTGAAAAAATTCTAGCAAAGAGTAGGCATGTACAGATCGCTTCTGCGACCCAAAAATATCGAATTTTCGGGTGTTTTGAACCTGAATTTGGGATATAGACGGATACAGAAGATGCATGCATATATCGACTTTGGGCACCTAAAATATCGATTTTGAGCATGTTTTGGGCCTGTATTTATAGAATACTCTAACACGGAGTATGCATGTACACATTGCTTTTGAGACCCAAAAATATCGAATATTCGGGTGTTTTGAGTTTGAATTTGAGATATAAACGGGTACAGAAGATGCATGCACATATCGACTTTGGGCACCCAAAATATCGATTTTGAGCATGTTTTGGGCCTGTATCTTTAAAATACTCTAACACTGAGTAGACACGTACAGATCGCTTCTGGGACCCAAATAAATCGAATTTTCGGTTGTTCTGAGCCTGAATTTAAGATATGAACGGGTACAGAAGATGCATGCACATATCGACTTTGGGCACCTAAAATATCGATTTTGAGCATGTTTTGGGCCTGTATTTTGAAAATACTCTAACACGGTGTAGACATGTACAGATCGCTTCGGGGACACAAAAATATCGATTTTTTGGGTGTTTTGAGCCTGAATTTGAGATATAAACGGGCAAAGAAGATGCATGCACATATCGACTTTGGCACCCAAAATATCGATTTTTTGTATGTTTTGGGCCTATAATTTGAAAATATTCAAGCACTGAGTAGGCATGTACAGATCGCTTCTGGGACCCAAAAATATCGAATTTTCGGGGGTTTTGAGCCAGAATTTGGGATATAACCGGGTACAGAAAATGCATGCACATATCGACTTTGGCACCCAAAATATAGATTTTTAGTATGTTTTGGGCGTATAATTAGAAAATATTCTAGCACTGAGTAGGCATGTACAGATCGCTTCTGGGACCCAAAAATATCGAATTTTCGGTATTTTGAGCCAGAATTTGGGATATAGACGGGTACAGAAGATGCATACACATATTGACTTTGGGCACCTAAAATATAGATTTTGAACATTTTTTGTGCCTGTATTTTGAAAATACTTTAACACTGAGTATGCATGTACAGATCGCTTAAGGGACCCAAAAATATTGAATTTTCGAGTGTTTTGAGCCTGAATTTGAGATATGAACGGGTACAGAAGATGCATGCACATATCGACTTTGGGCACCTAAAATATCGATTTTGAGCATGTTTTGGGCCTGTATTTATAGAATACTCTAACACGGAGTATGCATGTACAAATTGCTTTTGGGACCCAAAAATATCGAATATTCGGGTGTTTTGAGTTGAATTTGAGATATAAACGGGTACAGAAGATGCATGCACATATCGACTTTGGGCACCCAAAATATCGATTTTGAGAATGTTTTGGGCCTGTATCTTTAAAATACTCTAACACTGAGTAGACACGTACAGATCGTTTCTGGGACCCAAATAAATCGAATTTTCGGGTGTTCTGAGCCTGAATTTGAGATATGAACGGGTACGGAAGATGCATGAACATATCGACTTTTTGAATTTAAAATATCGATTTTGAGCATGTTTTGGGTCTGTATGTTGAAAACATTCTAGCAAGGAGTATGCATGTACAGATCGCTTCTGGGACCCAAAAATATCGAATTTTCTGGTGTTTTGAGCCTGAATTTGAGATATAAACGGAAACAGAAGATGCTTGCACATATCGACTTTTTGCACCTAAAATATCGATTTTGAGCATGTTTTGGGTCTGTATCTTGAAAATACTTTAACACTGAGTATGCATGTACAGATCGCTTAAGGGACCCAAAAATATGGAATTTTCGAGTGTTTTGAGCCTGAATTTGAGATATGAACGGGTACAGAAGATGCATGCACATATCGACTTTGGGCACCTAAAATATCGATTTTGAGCATGTTTTGGGCCTGTATTTATAGAGTACTCTAACACGGAGTATGCATGTACACATTGCTTTTGGGACCCAAAAATATCGAATATTCGGGTGTTTTGAGTTTGAATTTGAGATATAAACGGGTACAGAAGATGCATGCACATATCGACTTTGGCACCCAAAATATCGATTTTGAGCATGTTTTGGGCCTGTATCTTTAAAATACTCTAACACTGAGTAGACACGTACAGATCGTTTCTGGGACCCAAATAAATCGAATTTTCGGGTGTTCTGAGCCTGAATTTGAGATATGAACGGGTACAGAAGATGCATGCACATATCGACTTTGTGCACCTAAAATATCGATTTTGAGCTTGTTTTGGGCCTGTATTTTGAAAATACTCTAACACGGTGTAGACATGTACATATCGCTTCTGGAACACAAAAATATCGATTTTTTGGGTGTTTTGAGCCTGAATTTGAGATATAAACGTGCACAGAAGATGCATGCACATATCGACTTTGCATCCAAAATATCGATTTTTAGTATGTTTTGGGCCTATAATTTGAAAATATTCTAGCACTGAGTAGGCATGTACAGATCGCTTCTGGGACCCAAAAATATCGAATTTTCGGGGTTTTTGAGCCAGAATTTGGGATATAACCGGGTACAGAAAATGCATGCACATATCGACTTTGGCTCCCAAAATATCGATTTTTAGTATCTTTTGGGCGTATAATTTGAAAATATTCTAGCACTGAGTAGGCATGTACAGATCGCTTCTGGGACCCAAAAATATCGAATTTTCGGGGGTTTTGAGCCAGAATTTGGGATATAACCGTGTACAGAGGATGCATGCACATATCGACTTTTTGCACCTAAAATATAGATTTTCAGCATGTTTTGGGTCTGTATCTTGAAAACATTCTAGCAAGAAGTAGGCATGTACAGATCGCTTCTGGGACCCAAAAATATCGAATTTTCGGGTGTTTTGAACCTGAATTTGGGATATAGACGGGTACAGAAGATGCATACACAATTGACTTTGGGCACCTAAAATATAGATTTTCACCATGTTTTGTGCCTGTATGTTGAAAATACTTTAACACGGAGTAGGCATGTACAGATCGCTTCTGGGACCCAAAAATATCGAATTTTCGGTTGTTTTGAGCCTTAATTTGAGATATCAACGGGTACAGAAGATGCATGCACATATCGACTTTGGACACCTAAAATATCGATTTATAACATGTTTTAAGCCTGTATTTTAAAAACATTCTAGCACTGAGTAGGCATGTACAGATTGCTTAAGGGACCCAAAAATATCGAATTTTCGGAGTTTCGAGCCTGAATCTGAGATATAAACGGGTACAGAAGATGCATGCACATATCAACTTTTTGCACTTAAAATATCGATTTTGAGCATGTTTTGGGTCTGTTTCTTGAAAACATTCTAGCAAGGAGTAGGCATGTACAGATCGCTTCTGGGAACCAAAAATATCGAATTTTCTGGTGTTTTGAACCTGAATTAGGGATATAAACGGGTACAGAAGATGCATACACATATTGACTTTGGGCATATAAAATATCGATTTTTAGCAAGTTATGGGCCTGTATTTTAAAAACACTCTAACACGGAGTATGCACGTACAGATCGCTTCTGGGACCCAAAAATATTGAATTTTCGGGTGTTTTGAGCCTGAATTTGAGATATAAAAGGGTACAGATGATGTATGCACATATCGACTTTTTGCACTTAAAATATCGATTTTGAGCATGTTTTGGGTTTTGTATCTTGAAAATACTCAAACACGGTGTAGACATGTACAGATCGCTTCTGGGACACAAAAATATCGATTTTTTGGGAGTTTTGAGCCAGAATTTGAGATATAAACGGGTACAGAAGATGCATGCACATATCGACTTTGGCACCCAAAATATCGATTTTTAGTATGTTTTGGGCGTATAATTTGAAAATATTCTAGCACTGAGTAGGCATGTACAGATCGCTTCTGGGACCCAAATAAATCGAATTTTAGGGTGTTCTGAGACTGAATTTGAGATATGAACGGGTACAGAAGATGCATGCACATATGGACTTTGGGCACCTAAAATATCGAATTTGAGCATGTTTTGGGCCTGTATTTTGAAAATACTCTAACACGGTGTAGACATGTACAGATTGCTTCTGGGACACAAAAATATCGATTTTTTGGGTGTTTTGAGCCTGAATTTGAGATATAAACGGGTACCGAAGATGCATGCACATATCGACTTTAACACCCAAAATATCGATTTTTAGTATGTTTTGGGCGTATAATTTGAAAATATTCTAGCACTGAGTAGGCATGTACAGATCGCTTCTGGGACCCAAAAATATCGAATCTTCGGGGGTTTTGAGCCAGAATTTGGGATATAACCGGGTACAGAGGATGCATGCACATATCGACTTTTTTCACATAAAAAATCGATTTTGAGCATGTTTTGGGTCTGTATATTGAAAACATTCTAGCAAGGAGTAGGCATGTACAGATCGCTTCTGGGACCCAAAAATACCGAATTTTATGGTGTTTTGAACCAGAATTTGGGATATAGACGGGTACAGAAGATGCTTACACATATTGACTTTGGGCACCTAAAATATAGATTTTCAGCATCTTTTGGGCCTGTAATTTGAAAATACTCAAACACGGTGTAGACATGTACAGATCGCTTCTGGGACCCAAAAATATCGAATTTTCGGGTGTTTTGAGCCTGAATTTGAGATATAAACGGATACAGAAGATGCATGCACATATCGACTTTGGGCACCTAAAATATCGATTTTGAGCATGTTTTGGGCCTGTATTTTGAAAATACTCTAACACGGAGTAGGCATGTACAGATCGCTTCTGGGACACAAAAATATCGTATTTTTTGAGTGTTTTGAGCCTGAATTTGAGATATAAACGGGTACAGAAGATGCATGCACATATCGACTTTGGACACCTAAAATATTGATTTATAGCATGTTTTAAGCCTGTATTTTAAAAACATTCTATCACTGAGTAGGCATGTGCAGATTGCTTAAGGGACCCAAAAATATCGAATTTTCGGTGTTTTGAGCCTGAATTTGAGATATAGACGGATACAGAAGATGCATGCACATATCGACTTTTTGAATTTAAAATATCGATTTTGAGCATGTTTTGGGTCTGTATCTTGAAAACATTCTAGCAAGGAGTAGGCATGTACAGATCGCTTCTGGGAACCAAAAATATCGAATTTTCTGGTGTGTTGAACCTGAATTAGGGATATACACGGGTACAGAAGATGCATACACATATTGACTTTGGGCATATAAAATATCGATTTTTAGCAAGATATGGGCCTGTATTTTAAAAACACTCTAACACGGAGTATGCACGTACAGATCGCTTCTGGGACCCAAAAATATTGAATTTTCGGGTGTTTTTAGCCTGAATTTGAGATATAAAAGGGTACAGATGATGTATGCACATATCGACTTTTTGCACTTAAAATATCGATTTTGAGCATGTTTTGGGTTTTGTATCTTGAAAATACTCAAACACGGTGTAGACATGTACAGATCGCTTCTGGGACACAAAAATATCGATTTTTTGGGAGTTTTGAGCCTGAATTTGAGATATAAACGGGTACAGAAGATTCATGCACATATCGACTTTGGCACCCAAAATATCGATTTTTAGTATGTTTTGGGCGTATAATTTGAAAATATTCTAGCACTGAGTAGGCATGTACAGATCGCTTCTGGGACCCAAATAAATCGAATTTTCGGGTGTTCTGAGACTGAATTTGAGATATGAACGGGTACAGAAGATGCATGCACATATGGACTTTGGGCACCTAAAATATCGATTTTGAGCATGTTTTGGGCTTTTATTTTGAAAATACTCGAACACGGTGTAGACATGTACAGATTGCTTCTGGGACACAAAAATATCGATTATTTGGGTGTTTTGAGCCTGAATTTGAGATATAAACGGGTACCGAAGATGCATGCACATATCGACTTTAACACCTAAAATATCGATTTTTAGTATGTTTTGGGCGTATAATTTGAAAATATTCTAGCACTGAGTAGGCATGTACAGATCGCTTCTGGGACCCAAAAATATCGAATCTTCGTGGGTTTTGAGCCAGAATTTGGGATATAACCGGGTACAGAGGATGCATGCACATATCGACTTTTTTCACATAAAAAATCGATTTTGAGCATGTTTTGGGTCTGTATATTGAAAACATTCTAGCAAGGAGTAGGCATGTACAGATCGCTTCTGGGACCCAAAAATACCGAATTTTATGGTGTTTTGAATCAGAATTTGGGATATAGACGGGTACAGAAGATGCTTACACATATTGACTTTGGGCACATAAAATATAGATTTTCAGCATGTTTTGTGCCTGTATTTTGAAAATACTTTAACACGGAGTAGGCATGTACAGATCGCTTCTGGGACCCAAAAATATCGAATTTTTGGGTGTTTTGAGCCTGATATTGAAATATAAACGGAAACAGAAGATGCTTGCACATATTGAGTTTGGGCACATAAAATATCGATTTTCAGCATGTTTTGGGCCTGTATTTTAAAAACACTCTAACACGGAGTATGCACGTACAGATCGTTTCTGGGACCCAAAAATATCGAATTTTCGGGTGTTCTGAGCCTGAATTTGAGATATAAACGGGTACAGAAGATGCATGCACATATCGTCTTTTTGCACCTAAAATATCAATTTTGATCATGTTTTGGGTCTGAATCTTGAAAAAATTCTAGCGAGGAGTAGGCATGTACAGATCGCTTCTGGGACCCAAAAATATCGAATTTTCGGGTGTTTTGAACCTGAATTTGGGATATAGACGGATACAGAAGATGCATGCACATATCGACTTTGGGCACCTAAAATATTGATTTTGAGCATGTTTTGGGCCTGTATTTTGAAAATACTCTAATACGGAGTAGGCATGTACAGATCGCTTCGGGGACCCAAAAATATCGAATTTTCGGGTGTTTTTAGCGTGAATTTGAGATATAAACGGGTACAGAAGATGCATGCACATATCGACTTTTTGCACCTAAAATATCGATTTTGAGCATGTTTTGGGCCTGTATTTTGAAAATACTCTAACACGGTGTAGACATGTACAGATCGCTTCTGGGACACAAAAATATCCATTTTTTTGGGTGTTTTACGCCTGAATTTGAGATATAAACGGGTACCGAAGATGCATGCACATATCGACTTTGTCACCCAAAATATCGATTTTTAGTATGTTTTGGGCGTATAATTTGAAAATATTCTAGCACTGAGTAGGCATGTACAGATCGCTTCTGGGACCCAAAAATATCGAATCTTCGGGGATTTTGAGCCAGAATTTGGGATATAACCGGGTACAGAGGATGCATGCACATATCGACTTTTTTCACCTAAAATATCGATTTTGAGCATGTTTTGGGTCTGTATCTTGAAAACATTCTAGCAAGGAGTAGGCATGTACAGATCGCTTCTGGGACCCAAAAATACCGAATTTTCTGGTGTTTTGATCCTGAATTTGGGATATAGACGGGTACAGAAGATGCATACACATATTGACTTTGGGCACCGAAAATATAGATTTTCAGCATGTTTTGTGCCTGTATTTTGAAAATACTTTAACACGGAGTAGGAATGTACAGATCGCTTCTGGGACCCATAAATATCGAATTTTCGGGTGTTTTGAGCCTGAATTTGAGATATAAACGGATACAGAAGATGCATGCACATATCGACTTTGGGCACCTAAAATATCGATTTTGAGCATGTTTTGGGCCAGTATTTTGAAAATACTCTAATACGGAGTAGGCATGTACAGATCGCTTTTGGGACCCAAAAATATCGAATTTTCGGGTGTTTTGAGCGTGAATTTGAGATATAAACGGGTACAGAAGATGCATGCACATATCGACTTTTTGCACTTAAAATATCGATTTTGAGCATGTTTTGGGCCTGTATTTTAAAAACACTCTAACACGGAGTATGCACGTACAGATCGTTTCTGGGACCCAAAAACATTGAATTTTCGGGTGTTTTGAGCCTGAATTTGAGATATAAACGGATACAGAAGATGCATGCACATATCGAATTTGGGCACCTAAAATATCGATTTTGAGCATCTTTTGGGCCTGTAATTTGAAAATACTCAAACACGGTGTAGAGATGTACAGATCGCTTCTGGGACCCAAAAATATCGAATTTTCGGGAGTTTTGAGCCTGAATTTGAGATATAAACGGATACAGAAGATGCATGCACATATCGACTTTGGGCACCTAAAATATCGATTTATAGCATGTTTTAAGCCTGTATTTTAAAAATATTCTATCACTGAGTAGGCATGTGCAGATTGCTTAAGGGACCAAAAAATATCGAATTTTCGGTGTTTTGAGCCTGAATTTGAGATATAAACGGATACAGAAGATGCATGCACATATCGACTTTTTGAATTTAAAATATCGATTTCGAGCATGTTTTGGGTCTGTATCTTGAAAACATTCTAGCAAGGAGTAGGCATGTACAGATCGCTTCTGGGACCCAAAAATATCGGATTTTCTGGTGTTTTGAACCTGAATTAGGGATATACACGGGTACAGAAGATGCATAAACATATTGAGTTTGGGCACATAAAATATCGATTTTCAGCATGTTTTGGTCCTGTATTTTAAAAACACTCTAACACGGAGTATGCACGTACAGATCGCTTCTGGGACCCAAAAATATTGAATTTTCGGGTGTTCTGAGCCTGAATTTGAGATATAAACGGGTACAGAAGATGCATGCACATATCGTCTTTTTGCACCTAAAATATCAATTTTGATCATGTTTTGGGTCTGAATCTTGAAAAAATTCTAGCAAGGAGTAGGCATGTACAGATCGCTTCTGGGACCCAAAAATATCGAATTTTCGGGTGTTTTGAACCTGAATTTGGGATATAGACTGATACAGAAGATCCATGCACATATCGACTTTGGGCACCTATAATATTGATTTTGAGCATGTTTTGGGCCTGTATTTTGAAAATTCTCTAATACGGAGTAGGCATGTACAGATCGCTTCGGGGACACAAAAATATCGAATTTTCGGGTGTTTTGAGCCTGAATTTGAGATATAAATGGATACAGAAGATGCATGCACATATCGACTTTTTGCACCTAAAATATCGATTTTGAGCATGTTTTGGGCCTGTATTTTGAAAATACTCTAACACGGAGTAGGCATGTACAGATCGCTTCTGGGACACAAAAATATCGATTTTTTTAGTGTTTTGAGCCTGAATTTGAGATATAAACGGGTACAGAAGATGCATGCACATATCGACTTTGGACACCTAAAATATTGATTTATAGCATGTTTTAAGCCTGTATTTTAAAAACATTCTATCACTGAGTAGGCATGTGCAGATTGCTTAAGGGACCCAAAAATATCGAATTTTCGGTGTTTTGAGCCTGAATTTGAGATATAGACGGATACAGAAGATGCATGCACATATCGACTTTTTGAATTTAAAATATCGATTTTGAGCATGTTTTGGGTCTGTATCTTGAAAACATTCTAGCAAGGAGTAGGCATGTACAGATCGCTTCTGGGAACCAAAAATATCGAATTTTCTGGTGTGTTGAACCTGAATTAGGGATATACACGGGTACAGAAGATGCATACACATATTGACTTTGGGCATATAAAATATCGATTTTTAGCAAGATATGGGCCTGTATTTTAAAAACACTCTAACACGGAGTATGCACGTACAGATCGCTTCTGGGACCCAAAAATATTGAATTTTCGGGTGTTTTGAGCCTGAATTTGAGATATAAAAGGGTACAGATGATGTATGCACATATCGACTTTTTGCACTTAAAATATCGATTTTGAGCATGTTTTGGGTTTTGTATCTTGAAAATACTCAAACACGGTGTAGACATGTACAGATCGCAGATCGCTTCTGGGACACAAAAATATCGATTTTTTGGGAGTTTTGAGCCTGAATTTGAGATATAAACGGGTACAGAAGATGCATGCACATATCGACTTTGGCACCCAAAATATCGATTTTTAGTATGTTTTGGGCGTATAATTTGAAAATATTCTAGCACTGAGTAGGCATGTACAGATCGCTTCTGGGACCCAAATAAATCGAATTTTCGGGTGTTCTGAGACTGAATTTGAGATATGAACGGGTACAGAAGATGCATGCACATATGGACTTTGGGCACCTAGAATATCGATTTTGAGCATGTTTTGGGCCTTTATTTTGAAAATACTCTAACACGGTGTAGACATGTACAGATTGCTTCTGGGACACAAAAATATCGATTATTTGGGTGTTTTGAGCCTGAATTTGAGATATAAACGGGTACCGAAGATGCATGCACATATCGACTTTAACACCTAAAATATCGATTTTTAGTATGTTTTGGGCGTATAATTTGAAAATATTCTAGCACTGAGTAGGCATGTACAGATCGCTTCTGGGACCCAAAAATATCGAATCTTCGTGGGTTTTGAGCCAGAATTTGGGATATAACCGGGTACAGAGGATGCATGCACATATCGACTTTTTTCACATAAAAAATCGATTTTGAGCATGTTTTGGGTCTGTATATTGAAAACATTCTAGCAAGGAGTAGGCATGTACAGATCGCTTCTGGGACCCAAATATACCGAATTTTATGGTGTTTTGAACCAGAATTTGGGATATAGACGGGTACAGAAGATGCTTACACATATTGACTTTGGGCACCTAAAATATAGATTTTCAGCATGTTTTGTGCCTGTATTTTGAAAATACTTTAACACGGAGTAGGCATGTACAGATCGCTTCTGGGACCCAAAAATATCGAATTTTTGGGTGTTTTGAGCCTGATATTGAAATATAAACGGAAACAGAAGATGCTTGCACATATAGAGTTTGGGCACATAAAATATCGATTTTCAGCATGTTTTGGGCCTGTATTTTAAAAACACTCTAACACGGAGTATGCACGTACAGATCGTTTCTGGGACCCAAAAATATCGAATTTTCGGGTTTTCTGAGCCTGAATTTGAGATATAAACGGGTACAGAAGATGCATGCACATATCGTCTTTTTGCACCTAAAATATCAATTTTGATCATGTTTTGGGTCTGAATCTTGAAAAAATTCTAGCGAGGAGTAGGCATGTACAGATCGCTTCTGGGACCCAAAAATATCGAATTTTCTGGTGTTTTGAACCTGAATTTGGGATATAGACGGATACAGAAGATGCATGCACATATCGACTTTGGGCACCTAAAATATTGATTTTGAGCATATTTTGGGCCTGTATTTTGAAAATACTCTAATACGGAGTATGCATGTACAGATCGCTTCGGGGACCCAAAAATATCGAATTTTCGGGTGTTTTTAGCGTGAATTTGAGATATAAACGGGTACAGAAGATGCATGCACATATCGACTTTTTGCACCTAAAATATCGATTTTGAGCATGTTTTGGGCCTGTATTTTGAAAATACTCTAACACGGTGTAGACATGTACAGATCGCTTCTGGGACACAAAAATATCCATTTTTTTGGGTGTTTTACGCCTGAATTTGAGATATAAACGGGTACCGAAGATGCATGCACATATCGACTTTGTCACCCAAAATATCGATTTTTAGTATGTTTTGGGCGTATAATTTGAAAATATTCTAGCACTGAGTAGGCATGTACAGATCGCTTCTGGGACCCAAAAATATCGAATCTTCGGGGATTTTGAGCCAGAATTTGGGATATAACCGGGTACAGAGGATGCATGCACATATCGACTTTTTTCACCTAAAATATCGATTTTGAGCATGTTTTGGGTCTGTATAATGAAAAAATTCTAGCAAGGAGTAGGCATGTACAGATCGCTTCTGGGACCCAAAAATACCGAATTTTCTGGTGTTTTGATCCTGAATTTGGGATATAGACGGGTACAGAAGATGCATACACATATTGACTTTGGGCACCGAAAATATAGATTTTCAGCATGTTTTGTGCCTGTATTTTGAAAATACTTTAACATGGAGTAGGCATGTACAGATCGCTTCTGGGACCCATAAATATCGAATTTTCGGGTGTTTTGAGCCTGAATTTGAGATATAAACGGATACAGAAGATGCATGCACATATCGACTTTGGGCACCTAAAATGTCGATTTTGAGCATGTTTTGGGCCTGTATTTTGAAAATACTCTAATAAGGAGTAGGCATGTACAGATCGCTTTTGGGACCCAAAAATATCGAATTTTCGGGTGTTTTGAGCGTGAATTTGAGATATAAACGGGTACAGAAGATGCATGCACATATCGACTTTTTGCACTTAAAATATCGATTTTGAGCATGTTTTGGGCCTGTATTTTAAAAACACTCTAACACGGAGTATGCATGTACAGATCGCTTCTGGGACCCATAAAACATTGAATTTTCGGGTGTTTTGAGCCTGAATTTGAGATATAAACGGATACAGAAGATGCATGCACATATCGACTTTTTGCACCTAAAATATCGATTTTGAGCATGTTTTGGGTCTGTATCTTGAAAACATTCTAGCAAGGAGTAAGCATGTACAGATCGCTTCTGGGACCCAAAAATACCGAATTTTCTGGTGTTTTGATCCTGAATTTGGGATATAGACGGGTACAGAAGATGCATACACATATTGACTTTGGGCACCGAAAATATAGATTTTCAGCATGTTTTGTGCCTGTATTTTGAAAATACTTTAACACGGAGTAGGCATGTAGAGATCGCTTCTGGGACCCATAAATATCGAATTTTCGGGTGTTTTGAGCCTGAATTTGAGATATAAACGGATACAGAGGATGCATGCACATATCGACTTTGGGCACCTAAAATATCGATTTTGAGCATGTTTTGGGCCAGTATTTTGAAAATACTCTAATACGGAGTAGGCATGTACAGATCGCTTCTGGGACCCAAAAATATCGAATTTTCGGGTGTTTTGAGCGTGAATTTGAGATATAAACGGGTACAGAAGATACATGCACATATCGACTTTTTGCACCTAAAATATCGATTTTGAGCATGTTTTGGGTCTGTATCTTGAAAACATTCTAGCAAGGAGTAGGCATGTACAGATCGCTTCTGGGACCCAAAAATACCGAATTTTCTGGTGTTTTGATCCTGAATTTGGGATATAGACGGGTACAGAAGATGCATACACATATTGACTTTGGGCACCGAAAATATAGATTTTCAGCATGTTTTGTGCCTGTATTTTGAAAATACTTTAACACGGAGTAGGAATGTACAGATCGCTTCTGGGACCCATAAATATCGAATTTTCGGGTGTTTTGAGCCTGAATTTGAGATATAAACGGATACAGAAGATGCATGCACATATCGACTTTGGGCACCTAAAATATCGATTTTGAGCATGTTTTGGGCCAGTATTTTGAAAATACTCTAATACGGAGTAGGCATGTACAGATCGCTTTTGGGACCCAAAAATATCGAATTTTCGGGTGTTTTGAGCGTGAATTTGAGATATAAACGGGTACAGAAGATGCATGCACATATCGACTTTTTGCACTTAAAATATCGATTTTGAGCATGTTTTGGGCCTGTATTTTAAAAACACTCTAACACGGAGTATGCACGTACAGATCGTTTCTGGGACCCAAAAACATTGAATTTTCGGGTGTTTTGAGCCTGAATTTGAGATATAAACGGATACAGAAGATGCATGCACATATCGAATTTGGGCACCTAAAATATCGATTTTGAGCATCTTTTGGGCCTGTAATTTGAAAATACTCAAACACGGTGTAGAGATGTACAGATCGCTTCTGGGACCCAAAAATATCGAATTTTCGGGAGTTTTGAGCCTGAATTTGAGATATAAACGGATACAGAAGATGCATGCACATATCGACTTTGGGCACCTAAAATATCGATTTATAGCATGTTTTAAGCCTGTATTTTAAAAATATTCTATCACTGAGTAGGCATGTGCAGATTGCTTAAGGGACCAAAAAATATCGAATTTTCGGTGTTTTGAGCCTGAATTTGAGATATAAACGGATACAGAAGATGCATGCACATATCGACTTTTTTAATTTAAAATATCGATTTCGAGCATGTTTTGGGTCTGTATCTTGAAAACATTCTAGCAAGGAGTAGGCATGTACAGATCGCTTCTGGGACCCAAAAATATCGAATTTTCTGGTGTTTTGAACCTGAATTAGGGATATACACGGGTACAGAAGATGCATAAACATATTGAGTTTGGGCACATAAAATATCGATTTTCAGCATGTTTTGGGCCTGTATTTTAAAAACACTCTAACACGGAGTATGCACGTACAGATCGCTTCTGGGACCCAAAAATATTGAATTTTCGGGTGTTCTGAGCCTGAATTTGAGATATAAACGGGTACAGAAGATGCATGCACATATCGTCTTTTTGCACCTAAAATATCAATTTTGATCATGTTTTGGGTCTGAATCTTGAAAAAATTCTAGCAAGGAGTAGGCATGTACAGATCGCTTCTGGGACCCAAAAATATCGAATTTTCGGGTGTTTTGAACCTGAATTTGGGATATAGACTGATACAGAAGATCCATGCACATATCGACTTTGGGCACCTATAATATTGATTTTGAGCATGTTTTGGGCCTGAATTTTGAAAATTCTCTAATACGGAGTAGGCATGTACAGATCGCTTCGGGGACACAAAAATATCGAATTTTCGGGTGTTTTGAGCGTGAATTTGAGATATAAACGGGTACAGGAGATGCATGCACATATCGACTTTTTGCACCTAAAATATCGATTTTGAGCATGTTTTGGGTCTGTATCTTGAAAACATTCTAGCAAGAAGTAGGCATGTACAGATTGCTTCTGGGACCCAAAAATATCGAATTTTCGAGTGTTTTGAACCTGAATTTGGGATATAGACTGGTACAGAAGATGCATACACATATTGACTTTGGGCAGCTAAAATATCGATTTTCAGCATGTTTTAAGCCTGTATTTTGAAAATACTCTAACACGGAGTATGCATGTACAGATGGCTTTTGGGACCCAAAAATATCGAATTTTCGGGTGTTTTGAGTCAGAATTTGAGATATAAACAGGTACAGAAGATGCATGCACATATCGACTTTTTGCACACAAAATATCGATTTTGAGCATGTTTTGGGCCTGTATTTTGAAAATACTCTAACACGGTGTAGACATGTACAGATCGCTTCTGGGACACAAAAATATCCATTTTTTTGGGTGTTTTACGCCTGAATTTGAGATATAAACGGGTACCGAAGATGCATGCACATATCGACTTTGTCACCCAAAATATCGATTTTTAGTATGTTTTGGGCGTATAATTTGAAAATATTCTAGCACTGAGTAGGCATGTACAGATCGCTTCTGGGACCCAAAAATATCGAGTCTTCGGGGGTTTTGAGCCAGAATTTGGGATATAACCGGGTACAGAGGATGCATGCACATATCGACTTTTTTCACCTAAAATATCGATTTTGAGCATGTTTTGGGTCTGTATATTGAAAACATTCTAGCAAGGAGTAGGCATGTACAGATCACTTCTGGGACCCAAAAATACCGAATTTTCTGGTGTTTTGATCCTGAATTTGGGATATAGACGGGTACAGAAGATGCATACACATATTGACTTTGGGCACCGAAAATATAGATTTTCAGCATGTTTTGTGCCTGTATTTTGAAAATACTTTAACACGGAGTAGGCATCTACAGATCGCTTCTGGGACCCATAAATATCGAATTTTCGGGTGTTTTGAGCCTGAATTTGAGATATAAACGGATACAGAAGATGCATGCACATATCGACTTTGGGCACCTAAAATATCGATTTTGAGCATGTTTTGGGCCTGTATTTTGAAAATACTCTAATACGGAGTAGGCATGTACAGATCGCTTCAGGGACCCAAAAAAATCGAATTTTCGGGTGTTTTGAGCGTGAATTTGAGATATAAACGGATACAGAAGATGCATGCACATATCGACTTTTTGCACTTAAAATATCGATTTTGAGCATGTTTTGGGCCTGTATTTTAAAAACACTCTAACACGGAGTATGCACGTACAGATCGCTTCTGGGACCCAAAAACATTGAATTTTCGGGTGTTTTGAGCCTGAATTTGAGATATAAACGGATACAGAAGATGCATGCACATATCGACTTTTTGCACCTAAAATATCGATTTTGAGCATGTTTTGGGTCTGTATCTTGAAAACATTCTAGCAAGAAGTAGGCATGTACAGATTGCTTCTGGGACCCAAAAATATCGAATTTTCGAGTGTTTTGAACCTGAATTTGGGATATAGACGGGTACAGAAGATGCATTCACATATTGACTTTGGGCAGCTAAAATATCGATTTTCAGCATGTTTTACGCCTGTATTTTGAAAATACTCTAACACGGAGTATGCATGTACAGATGGCTTTTGGGACCCAAAAATATCGAATTTTCGGGTGTTTTGAGTCAGAATTTGAGATATAAACAGGTACAGAAGATGCATGCACATATCGACTTTGGGCACACAAAATATCGATTTTGAGCATGTTTTGGGCCTGTATTTTGAAAATACTCTAACACGGTGTAGACATGTACAGATCGCTTCTGGGACACAAAAATATCCACTTTTTTGGGTGTTTTACGCCTGAATTTGAGATATAAACGGGTACCGAAGATGCATGCACATATCGACTTTGTCACCCAAAATATCGATTTTTAGTATGTTTTGGGCGTATAATTTGAAAATATTCTAGCACTGAGTAGGCATGTACAGATCGCTTCTGGGACCCAAAAATATCGAATCTTCGGGGGTTTTGAGCCAGAATTTGGGATATAACCGGGTACAGAGGATGCATGCACATATCGACTTTTTTCATCTAAAATATCGATTTTGAGCATGTTTTGGGTCTGTATATTGAAAAAGTTCTAGCAAGGAGTAGGCATGTACAGATCGCTTCTGGGACCCAAAAATACCGAATTTTCTGGTGTTTTGATCCTGAATTTGGGATATAGACGGGTACAGAAGATGCATACACATATTGACTTTGGGCACCGAAAATATAGATTTTCAGCATGTTTTGTGCCTGTATTTTGAAAATACTTTAACACGGAGTAGGCATGTACAGATCGCTTCTGGGACCCATAAATATCTAATTTTCGAGTGTTTTAAGCCTGAATTTGAGATATAAACGGATACAGAAGATGCATGCACATATCGACTTTGGGCACCTAAAATATCGATTTTGAGCATGTTTTGGGCCAGTATTTTGAAAATACTCTAATACGGAGTAGGCATGTACAGATCGCTTTTGGGACCCAAAAATATCGAATTTTCGGGTGTTTTGAGCGTGAATTTGAGATATAAACGGATACAGAAGATGCATGCACATATCGACTTTTTGCACTTAAAATATCGATTTTGAGCATGTTTTGGGCCTGTATTTTAAAAACACTCTAACACGGAGTATGCACGTACAGATCGCTTCAGGGTCCCAAAAACATCGAATTTTCGGGTGTTTTAAGCCTGAATTTGAGATATAAACGGATACAGAAGATGCATGCACATATCGAATTTGGGCACCTAAAATATCGATTTTGAGCATCTTTTGGGCCTGTAATTTGAAAATACTCAAACACGGTGTAGAGATGTACAGATCGCTTCTGGGACCCAAAAATATCGAATTTTCGGGTGTTTTGAGCCTGAATTTGAGATATAAACGGATACAGAAGATGCATGCACATATCGACTTTGGGCACCTAAAATATCGATTTATAGCATGTTTTAAGCCTGTATTTTAAAAATATTCTATCACTGAGTAGGCATGTGCAGATTGCTTAAGGGACCAAAAAATATCGAATTTTCGGTGTTTTGAGCCTGAATTTGAGATATATACGGATACAGAAGATGCATGCACATATCGACTTTTTGAATTTAAAATATCGATTTTGAGCATGTTTTGGGTCTTTATCTTGAAAACATTCTAGCAAGAAGTAGGCATGTACAGATCGCTTCTGGGACCCAAAAATACCGAATTTTCTGTTGTTTTGAACCTGAATTAGGGATATACACGGGTACAGAAGATGCATACACATATTGAGTTTGGGCACATAAAATATCGATTTTAAGCATGTTTTGGGCCTGTATTATAAAAACACTCTAACACGGAGTATGCACGTACAGATCGCTTCTGGGACCCAAAAATATTGAATTTTCGGGTGTTCTGAGCCTGAATTTGAGATATAAACGGTTACAGAAGATGCATGCACATATCGTCTTTTTGCACCTAAAATATCAATTTTGATCATGTTTTGGGTCTGAATCTTGAAAAAATTCTAGCAAGGAGTAGGCATGTACAGATCGCTTCTAGGACCCAAAAATATCGAATTTTCGGGTGTTTTGAACCTGAATTTGGGATATAGACGGATACAGAAGATCCATGCACATATCGACTTTGGGCACCTAAAATATTGATTTTGAGCATGTTTTGGGCCTGTATTTTGAAAATACTCTAATACGGAGTAGGCATGTACAGATCGCTTCGGGGACACAAAAATATCGAATTTTCGGGTGTTTTGAGCGTGAATTTGAGATATAAACGGGTACAGAAGATGCATGCACATATCGACTTTTTGCACCTAAAATATCGATTTTGAGCATGTTTTGGGTCTGTACCTTGAAAACATTCTAGCAAGAAGTAGGCATGTACAGATTGCTTCTGGGACCCAAAAATATTGAATTTTCTAGTGTTTTGAACCTGAATTTGGGATATAGACTGGTACAGAAGATGCATACACATATTGACTTTGGGCAGCTAAAATATCGATTTTCAGCATGTTTTAAGCCTGTATTTTGAAAATACTCTAACACGGAGTATGCATGTACAGATGGCTTTTGGGACCCAAAAATATCGAATTTTCGGGTGTTTTGAGTCAGAATTTGAGATATAAACAGGTACAGAAGATGCATGCACATATCGACTTTGGGCACACAAAATATCGATTTTGAGCATGTTTTGGGCCTGTATTTTGAAAATACTCTAACACGGTGTAGACATGTACAGATCGCTTCTGGAACACAAAAATATCCATTTTTTTGGGTGTTTTACGCCTGAATTTGAGATATAAACGGGTACCGAAGATGCATGCACATATCGACTTTGTCACCCAAAATATCGATTTTTAGTATGTTTTGGGCGTATAATTTGAAAATATTCTAGCACTGAGTAGGCATGTACAGATCGCTTCTGGGACCCAAAAATATCGAGTCTTCGGGGGTTTTGAGCCAGAATTTGGGATATAACCGGGTACAGAGGATGCATGCACATATCGACTTTTTTCACCTAAAATATCGATTTTGAGCATGTTTTGGGTCTGTATATTGAAAACATTCTAGCAAGGAGTAGGCATGTACAGATCACTTCTGGGACCCAAAAATACCGAATTTTCTGGTGTTTTGATCCTGAATTTGGGATATAGACGGGTACAGAAGATGCATACACATATTGACTTTGGGCACCGAAAATATAGATTTTCAGCATGTTTTGTGCCTGTATTTTGAAAATACTTTAACACGGAGTAGGCATCTACAGATCGCTTCTGGGACCCATAAATATCGAATTTTCGGGTGTTTTGAGCCTGAATTTGAGATATAAACGGATACAGAAGATGCATGCACATATCGACTTTGGGCACCTAAAATATCGATTTTGAGCATGTTTTGGGCCTGTATTTTGAAAATACTCTAATACGGAGTAGGCATGTACAGATCGCTTCAGGGACCCAAAAAAATCGAATTTTCGGGTGTTTTGAGCGTGAATTTGAGATATAAACGGATACAGAAGATGCATGCACATATCGACTTTTTGCACTTAAAATATCGATTTTGAGCATGTTTTGGGCCTGTATTTTAAAAACACTCTAACACGGAGTATGCACGTACAGATCGCTTCTGGGACCCAAAAACATTGAATTTTCGGGTGTTTTGAGCCTGAATTTGAGATATAAACGGATACAGAAGATGCATGCACATATCGACTTTTTGCACCTAAAATATCGATTTTGAGCATGTTTTGGGTCTGTATCTTGAAAACATTCTAGCAAGAAGTAGGCATGTACAGATTGCTTCTGGGACCCAAAAATATCGAATTTTCGAGTGTTTTGAACCTGAATTTGGGATATAGACGGGTACAGAAGATGCATTCACATATTGACTTTGGGCAGCTAAAATATCGATTTTCAGCATGTTTTACGCCTGTATTTTGAAAATACTCTAACACGGAGTATGCATGTACAGATGGCTTTTGGGACCCAAAAATATCGAATTTTCGGGTGTTTTGAGTCAGAATTTGAGATATAAACAGGTACAGAAGATGCATGCACATATCGACTTTGGGCACACAAAATATCGATTTTGAGCATGTTTTGGGCCTGTATTTTGAAAATACTCTAACACGGTGTAGACATGTACAGATCGCTTCTGGGACACAAAAATATCCATTTTTTTGGGTGTTTTACGCCTGAATTTGAGATATAAACGGGTACCGAAGATGCATGCACATATCGACTTTGTCACCCAAAATATCGATTTTTAGTATGTTTTGGGCGTATAATTTGAAAATATTCTAGCACTGAGTAGGCATGTACAGATCGCTTCTGGGACCCAAAAATATCGAATCTTCGGGGGTTTTGAGCCAGAATTTGGGATATAACCGGGTACAGAGGATGCATGCACATATCGACTTTTTTCATCTAAAATATCGATTTTGAGCATGTTTTGGGTCTGTATATTGAAAAAGTTCTAGCAAGGAGTAGGCATGTACAGATCGCTTCTGGGACCCAAAAATACCGAATTTTCTGGTGTTTTGATCCTGAATTTGGGATATAGACGGGTACAGAAGATGCATACACATATTGACTTTGGGCACCGAAAATATAGATTTTCAGCATGTTTTGTGCCTGTATTTTGAAAATACTTTAACACGGAGTAGGCATGTACAGATCGCTTCTGGGACCCATAAATATCGAATTTTCGAGTGTTTTAAGCCTGAATTTGAGATATAAACGGATACAGAAGATGCATGCACATATCGACTTTGGGCACCTAAAATATCGATTTTTAACATGTTTTGGGCCAGTATTTTGAAAATACTCTAATACGGAGTAGGCATGTACAGATCGCTTCTGGGACCCAAAAATATCGAATTTTCGGGTGTTTTGAGCGTGAATTTGAGATATAAACGGGTACAGAAGATGCATGCACATATCGACTTTTTGCACTTAAAATATCGATTTTGAGCATGTTTTGGGCCTGTATTTTAAAAACACTCTAACACGGAGTATGCACGTACAGATCGCTTCAGGGTCCCAAAAACATTGAATTTTCGGGTGTTTTGAGCCTGAATTTGAGATATAAACGGATACAGAAGATGCATGCACATATCGAATTTGGGCACCTAAAATATCGATTTTGAGCATCTTTTGGGCCTGTAATTTGAAAATACTCTAACACGGTGTAGAGATGTACTGATCGCTTCTGGGACACAAAAATATCGATTTTTCGGGTGTTTTGAGCCTGAATTTGAGATATAAACGGATACAGAAGATGCATGCACATATCGACTTTGGGCACCTAAAATATCGATTTATAGCATGTTTTAAGCCTGTATTTTAAAAATATTCTATCACTGAGTTGGCATGTGCAGATTGCTTAAGGGACCAAAAAATATCGAATTTTCGGTGTTTTGAGCCTGAATTTGAGATATATACGGATACAGAAGATGCATGCACATATCGACTTTTTGAATTTAAAATATCGATTTTGAGCATGTTTTGGGTCTTTATCTTGAAAACATTCTAGCAAGAAGTAGGCATGTACAGATCGCTTCTGGGACCCAAAAATATCGAATTTTCTGGTGTTTTGAACCTGAATTAGGGATATACACGGGTACAGAAGATGCATACACATATTGAGTTTGGGCACATAAAATATCGATTTTAAGCATGTTTTGGGCCTGTATTATAAAAACACTCTAACACGGAGTATGCACGTACAGATCGCTTCTGGGACCCAAAAATATTGAATTTTCGGGTGTTCTGAGCCTGAATTTGAGATATAAACGGTTACAGAAGATGCATGCACATATCGTCTTTTTGCACCTAAAATATCAATTTTGATCATGTTTTGGGTCTGAATCTTGAAAAAATTCTAGCAAGGAGTAGGCATGTACAGATCGCTTCTAGGACCCAAAAATATCGAATTTTCGGGTGTTTTGAACCTGAATTTGGGATATAGACGGATACAGAAGATCCATGCACATATCGACTTTGGGCACCTAAAATATTGATTTTGAGCATGTTTTGGGCCTGTATTTTGAAAATACTCTAATACGGAGTAGGCATGTACAGATCGCTTCGGGGACACAAAAATATCGAATTTTCGGGTGTTTTGAGCGTGAATTTGAGATATAAACGGGTACAGAAGATGCATGCACATATCGACTTTTTGCACCTAAAATATCGATTTTGAGCATGTTTTGGGTCTGTATCTTGAAAACATTCTAGCAAGAAGTAGGCATGTACAGATTGCTTCTGGGACCCAAAAATATTGAATTTTCGAGTGTTTTGAACCTGAATTTGGGATATAGACTGGTACAGAAGATGCATACACATATTGACTTTGGGCAGCTAAAATATCGATTTTCAGCATGTTTTAGGCCTGTATTTTGAAAATACTCTAACACGGAGTATGCATGTACAGATGGCTTTTGGGACCCTAAAATATCGAATTTTCGGGTGTTTTGAGTCAGAATTTGAGATATAAACAGGTACAGAAGATGCATGCACATATCGACTTTGGGCACACAAAATATCGATTTTGAGCATGTTTTGGGCCTGTATTTTGAAAATACTCTAACACGATGTAGACATGTACAGATCGCTTCTGGGACACAAAAATATCCATTTTTTTGGGTGTTTTACGCCTGAATTTGAGATATAAACGGGTACCGAAGATGCATGCACATATCGACTTTGTCACCCAAAATATCGATTTTTAGTACGTTTTGGGCGTATAATTTGAAAATATTCTAGCACTGAGTAGGCATGTACAGATTGCTTCTGGGACCCAAAAATATCGAGTCTTCGGGGGTTTTGAGCCAGAATTTGGGATATAACCGGGTACAGAGGATGCATGCACATATCGACTTTTTTCACCTAAAATATCGATTTTGAGCATGTTTTGGGTCTGTATATTGAAAACATTCTAGCAAGGAGTAGGCATGTACAGATCACTTCTGGGACCCAAAAATACCGAATTTTCTGGTGTTTTGATCCTGAATTTGGGATATAGACGGGTACAGAAGATGCATACACATATTGACTTTGGGCACCGAAAATATAGATTTTCAGCATGTTTTGTGCCTGTATTTTGAAAATACTTTTACACGGAGTAGGCATGTACAGATCGCTTCTGGGACCCATAAATATCGAATTTTCGGGTGTTTTGAGCCTGAATTTGAGATATAAACGGATACAGAAGATGCATGCACATATCGACTTTGGGCACCTAAAATATCGATTTTGAGCATGTTTTGGGCCTGTATTTTGAAAATACTCTAACACGGAGTAGGCATTTACAGATGGCTTCAGGGACCCAAAAATATCGAATTTTCGGGTGTTTTGAGCGTGAATTTGAGATATAAACGGGTACAGAAGATGCATGCACATATCGACTTTTTGCACTTAAAATATCGATTTTGAGCATGTTTTGGGCCTGTATTTTAAAAACACTCTAACACGGAGTATGCACGTACAGATCGCTTCTGGGACCCAAAAACATTGAATTTTCGGGTGTTTTGAGCCTGAATTTGAGATATAAACGGATACAGAAGATGCATGCACATATCGACTTTTTGCACCTAAAATATCAATTTTGAGCATGTTTTGGGTCTGTATCTTGAAAACATTCTAGCAAGAAGTAGGCATGTACAGATTGCTTCTGGGACCCAAAAATATCGAATTTTCGAGTGTTTTGAACCTGAATTTGGGATATAGACGGGTACAGAAGATGCATACACATATTGACTTTGGGCAGCTAAAATATAGATTTTCAGCATGTTTTAGGCCTGTATTTTGAAAATACTCTAACACGGAGTATGCATGTACAGATGGCTTTTGGGACCCAAAAATATCGAATTTTCGGGTGTTTTGAGTCAGAATTTGAGATATAAACAGGTACAGAAGATGCATGCACATATCGACTTTGGGCACACAAAATATCGATTTTGAGCATGTTTTGGGCCTGTATTTTGAAAATACTCTAACACGGTGTAGACATGTACAGATCGCTTCTGGGACACAAAAATATCCATTTTTTTGGGTGTTTTACGCCTGAATTTGAGATATAAACGGGTACCGAAGATGCATGCACATATCGACTTTGTCACCCAAAATATCGATTTTTAGTATGTTTTGTTCGTATAATTTGAAAATATTCTAGCACTGAGTAGGCATGTACAGATCGCTTCTGGGACCCAAAAATATCGAGTCTTCGGGGGTTTTGAGCCAGAATTTGGGATATAACCGGGTACAGAGGATGCATGCACATATCGACTTTTTTCACCTAAAATATCGATTTTGAGCATGTTTTGGGTCTGTATATTGAAAAAATTCTAGCAAGGAGTAGGCATGTACAGATCGCTTCTGGGACCCAAAAATACCGAATTTTCTGGTGTTTTGATCCTGAATTTGGGATATAGACGGGTACAGAAGATGCATACACATATTGACTTTGGGCACCGAAAATATAGATTTTCAGCATGTTTTGTGCCTGTATTTTGAAAATACTTTAACACGGAGTAGGCATGTACAGATCGCTTCTGGGACCCATAAATATCGAATTTTCGGGTGTTTTGAGCCTGAATTTGAGATATAAACGGATACAGAAGATGCATGCACATATCGACTTTGGGCACCTAAAATATCGATTTTGAGCATGTTTTGGGCCTGTATTTTGAAAATACTCTAACACGGAGTAGGCATTTACAGATGGCTTCAGGGACCCAAAAATATCGAATTTTCGGGTGTTTTGAGCGTGAATTTGAGATATAAACAGGTACAGAAGATGCATGCACATATCGACTTTTTGCACTTAAAATATCGATTTTGAGCATGTTTTGGGCCTGTATTTTAAAAACACTCTAACACGGAGTATGCACGTACAGATCGCTTCTGGGACCCAAAAACATTGAATTTTCGGGTGTTTTGAGCCTGAATTTGAGATATAAAAGGATAAAGAAGATGTATGCACATATCGACTTTTTGCACCTAAAATATCGATTTTGAGCATGTTTTGGGTCTGTATCTTGAAAACATTCTAGCAAGAAGTAGGCATGTACAGATTGCTTCTGGGACCCAAAAATATCGAATTTTCGAGTGTTTTGAACCTGAATTTGGGATATAGACGGGTACAGAAGATGCATACACATATTGACTTTGGGCAGCTAAAATATAGATTTTCAGCATGTTTTAGGCCTGTATTTTGAAAAAACTCTAACACGGAGTATGCATGTACAGATGGCTTTTGGGACCCAAAAATATCGAATTTTCGGGTGTTTTGAGTCAGAATTTGATATATAAACAGGTACAGAAGATGCATGCACATATCGACTTTGGGCACACAAAATATCGATTTTGAGCATGTTTTGGGCCTGTTTTTTGAAAATACTCTAACACGGTGTAGACATGTACAGATCGCTTCTGGGACACAAAAATATCCATTTTTTTGGGTGTTTTACGCCTGAATTTGAGATATAAACGGGTACCGAAGATGCATGCACATATCGACTTTGTCACCCAAAATATCGATTTTTAGTATGTTTTGGGCGTATAATTTGAAAATATTCTAGCACTGAGTAGGCATGTACAGATCGCTTCTGGGACCCAAAAATATCGAATCTTCGGGGGTTTTGAGCCAGAATTTGGGATATAACCGGGTACAGAGGATGCATGCACATATCGACTTTTTTCACCTAAAATATCGATTTTGAGCATGTTTTGGGTCTGTATATTGAACAAATTCTAGCAAAGAGTAGGCATGTACAGATCGCTTCTGGGACCCAAAAATACCGAATTTTCTGGTGTTTTGATCCTGAATTTGGGATATAGACGGGTACAGAAGATGCATACACATATTGACTTTGGGCACCGAAAATATAGATTTTCAGCATGTTTTGTGCCTGTATTTTGAAAATACTTTAACACGGAGTAGGCATGTACAGATCGCTTCTGGGACCCATAAATATCGAATTTTCGGGTGTTTTGAGCCTGAATTTGAGATATAAACGGATACAGAAGATGCATGCACATATCGACTTTGGGCACCTAAAATATCGATTTTGAGCATCTTTTGGGCCTGTAATTTGAAAATACTCAAACACGGTGTAGAGATGTACAGATCGCTTCTGGGACCCAAAAATATCGAATTTTCGGGTGTTTTGAGCCTGAATTTGAGATATAAACGGATACAGAAGATGCATGCACATATCGACTTTGGGCACCTAAAATATCGATTTATAGCATGTTTTAAGCCTGTATTTTAAATATATTCTATCACTGAGTAGGCATGTGCAGATTGCTTAAGGGACCAAAAAATATCGAATTTTCGGTGTTTTGAGTCTGAATTTGAGATATAAACGGGTACAGAAGATGCATGCACATATCGACTTTTTGAATTTAAAATATCGATTTTGAGCATGTTTTGGGTCTGTATCTTGAAAACATTCTAGCAAGGTGTAGGCATGTACAGATCGCTTCAGGGACACAAAAATATCGAATTTTCTGGTGTTTTGAACCTGAATTAGGGATATACACGGGTACAGAAGATGCATGCACATATTGAGTTTGTGCACATAAAATATCGATTTTCAGCATGTTTTGGGCCTGTATTTCAAAAACACTCTAACACGGAGTATGCACGTACAGATCGCTTCTGGGACCCAAAAATATTGAATTTTCGGGTGTTCTGAGCCTGAATTTGAGATATAAACGGGTTCAGAAGATGCATGCACATATCGATTTTGGGCACCTAAAATATTGATTTTGAGCATGTTTTGGGCCTGTATTTTGAAAATACTCTACCACGGAGTTGGCATGTACTGATCGCTTCGGGGACCCAAAAATATTGAATTTTCGGGTGTTTTGAGCCTGAATTTGAGAGATAAACGGGTACAGAAGATGCATGCACATATCGACTTTGGGCACTCAAAATATCGATTTTTAGCATGTTCTGAGCCTCTATTTTGAAAACATTCTAGCACTGAGTAGGCATTTACAGATCGCTTCTGGGACCCAAAAATATTGAATTTTCGGGTGTTTTGAGCCTGAATTTGAGATATAACCGGGTACAGAAAATGCATACACATATTGACTTTGTGCACCTAAAATATCAATTTTCAGCATGTTTTGGGCCTGTATTTTAAAAACACTCTAACACGGAGTATACATGTACAGATTGCTTCTGGGACACAAAATATTGAATTTTCGGAGTTTTGAGCCTGAATTTGAGATATAAACGGGTACAGAAGATGCATGAACATATCGACTTTGGGCACCCAAAATATCGATTTTAAACATGTTTTGGGCCTGTATCTTTCAAATACTCTAACACTAAGTAGACACGTACAGATCGCTTCTGGGACCCAAATAAATCGAATTTTCGGGTGTTCTGAACCTGAATTTGAGATATGAACGTGTACAGAAGATGCATGCACATATCGACTTTGGGCACCTAAAATATCGATTTTGAGCATGTTTTGGGCCTGTATTTTGAAAATACTCAAACACGGTGTAGACATGTACAGATCGCTTCTGGGACACAAAAATATCGATTTTTTGGGTGTTTTGAGCCTGTATATGAGATATAAACGGGCACAGAAGATGCATTCACATATCGAATTTGGGCACCTAAAATATCGATTTTGAGCATGTTTTAGCCCTGTATTTTGACAATACTCTAACACGGAGTAGGCATGTACAGATCGCTTCGGGAACCCAAATAAATCGAATTTTCGGGTGTTCTGAGCCTGAATTTGAGATATGAACAGGTACAGAAGATGCATGCACATATCGACTTTGTCACCCAAAATATCGATTTTTAGTATGTTTTGGGCGTATAATTTGAAAATATTCTAGCACTGAGTAGGCATGTACAGATCGCTTCTGGGACCCAAAAATATCGAATCTTCGGGGGTTTTGAGCCAGAATTTGGGATATAACCGGGTACAGAGGATGCATGCACATATCGACTTTTTTCACCTAAAATATCGATTTTGAGCATGTTTTGGGTCTGTATATTGAACAAATTCTAGCAAGGAGTAGGCATGTACAGATCGCTTCTGGGACCCAAAAATACCGAATTTTCTGGTGTTTTGATCCTGAATTTGGGATATAGACGGGTACAGAAGATGCATACACATATTGACTTAGGGCACCGAAAATATAGATTTTCAGCATGTTTTGTGCCTGTATTTTGAAAATACTTTAACACGGAGTAGGCATGTACAGATCGCTTCTGGGACCCATAAATATCGAATTTTCGGGTGTTTTGAGCCTGAATTTGAGATATAAACGGATACAGAAGATGCATGCACATATCGACTTTGGGCACCTAAAATATCGATTTTGAGCATCTTTTGGGCCTGTAATTTGAAAATACTCAAACACGGTGTAGAGATGTACAGATCGCTTCTGGGACCCAAAAATATCGAATTTTCGGGTGTTTTGAGCCTGAATTTGAGATATAAACGGATACAGAAGATGCATGCACATATCGACTTTGGGCACCTAAAATATCGATTTATAGCATGTTTTAAGCCTGTATTTTAAAAATATTCTATCACTGAGTAGGCATGTGCAGATTGCTTAAGGGACCAAAAAATATCGAATTTTCGGTGTTTTGAGTCTGAATTTGAGATATAAACGGGTACAGAAGATGCATGCACATATCGACTTTTTGAATTTAAAATATCGATTTTGAGCATGTTTTGGGTCTGTATCTTGAAAACATTCTAGCAAGGTGTAGGCATGTACAGATCGCTTCAGGGACACAAAAATATCGAATTTTCTGGTGTTTTGAACCTGAATTAGGGATATACACGGGTACAGAAGATGCATGCACATATTGAGTTTGTGCACATAAAATATCGATTTTCAGCATGTTTTGGGCCTGTATTTCAAAAACACTCTAACACGGAGTATGCACGTACAGATCGCTTCTGGGACCCAAAAATATTGAATTTTCGGGTGTTCTGAGCCTGAATTTGAGATATAAACGGGTTCAGAAGATGCATGCACATATCGATTTTGGGCACCTAAAATATTGATTTTGAGCATGTTTTGGGCCTGTATTTTGAAAATACTCTACCACGGAGTTGGCATGTACTGATCGCTTCGGGGACCCAAAAATATTGAATTTTCGGGTGTTTTGAGCCTGAATTTGAGAGATAAACGGGTACAGAAGATGCATGCACATATCGACTTTGGGCACTCAAAATATCGATTTTTAGCATGTTCTGAGCCTCTATTTTGAAAACATTCTAGCACTGAGTAGGCATTTACAGATCGCTTCTGGGACCCAAAAATATTGAATTTTCGGGTGTTTTGAGCCTGAATTTGAGATATAACCGGGTACAGAAAATGCATACACATATTGACTTTGTGCACCTAAAATATCAATTTTCAGCATGTTTTGGGCCTGTATTTTAAAAACACTCTAACACGGAGTATACATGTACAGATTGCTTCTGGGACACAAAATATTGAATTTTCGGAGTTTTGAGCCTGAATTTGAGATATAAACGGGTACAGAAGATGCATGAACATATCGACTTTGGGCACCCAAAATATCGATTTTAAACATGTTTTGGGCCTGTATCTTTCAAATACTCTAACACTAAGTAGACACGTACAGATCGCTTCTGTGACCCAAATAAATCGAATTTTCGGGTGTTCTGAACCTGAATTTGAGATATGAACGTGTACAGAAGATGCATGCACATATCGACTTTGGGCACCTAAAATATCGATTTTGAGCATGTTTTGGGCCTGTATTTTGAAAATACTCAAACACGGTGTAGACATGTAAAGATCGCTTCTGGGACACAAAAATATCGATTTTTTGGGTGTTTTGAGCCTGTATATGAGATATAAACGGGCACAGAAGATGCATTCACATATCGAATTTGGGCACCTAAAATATCGATTTTGAGCATGTTTTAGCCCTGTATTTTGACAATACTCTAACACGGAGTAGGCATGTACAGATCGCTTCGGGAACCCAAATAAATCGAATTTTCGGGTGTTCTGAGCCTGAATTTGAGATATGAACAGGTACAGAAGATGCATGCACATATCGACTTTTTGCACCTAAAATATCGATTTTGAGCATGTTTTGGGTCTGTATCTTGAAGAAATTCTAGTAAGGAGTAGGCATGTACAGATCGCTTCTGGGACCCAAAAATATCGAATTTTTGGGTGTTTTGAACCTGAATTTGGGAAATAGACGGATACAGAAGATGCATGCACATATCGACTTTGGGCACCTAAAATATCGATTTTGAGCATGTTTTGGGCCAGTATTTTGACAATACTCTAACACGGTGTAAGCATGTACAGATCGCTTCGGGAACCCAAAAATATCGAATTTTCGGGGGTTTTGAGCCTGAATTTGAGATATAAACGGGTACAGAAGATGCATGCACATTTCGACTTTTTGCACGTAAAATATCGATTTTGAGCATGTTTTGGGTCTGTTTCTTGAAAACATTCTAGCAAGAAGTAGGCATGTACAGATTGCTTCTGGGACCCAAAAATATCGAATTTTCGAGTGTTTTGAACCTGAATTTGGGATATAGACGGGTACAGAAGATGCATACACATATTAACTTTGGGCAGCTAAAATATCGATTTTCAGCATGTTTTAGGCCTGTATTTTGAAAATACTCTAACACGGAGTATGCATGTACACATTGCTTTTGGTACCCAAAAATATCGAATATGCGGTTGTTTAGAGTTTGAATTTGAGATATAAACGGGTACAGAAGATGCATGCACATATCGACTTTGGGCACCCAAAACATCGATTTTGAACATGTTTTGGGCCTGTATCTTTAAAATACTCTAACACTGAGTAGACACGTACAGATCGCATCTGGGACCCAAATAAATCGAATTTTGGGGTGTTCTGAGCCTGAATTTGAGATATGAACAGGTACAGAAGATGCATGCACATATCGACTTTGGCACCTAAAATATCGATTTTGAGCATATTTTGGGCCTGTATTTTGAAAATACTCTAACACGGTGTAGACATGTTCAGATCGCTTCTGGGACACAAAAATATCGATTTTTTGGGTTTTTTGAAACTGAATTTGAGATATAAACGGGTACAGAAGATGCATGCTCATAACGACTTTGGCAACCAAAATATCGATTTTTAGTATGTTTTGGGCGTATAATTTGAAAATATTCTAGCACTGAGTAGGCATGTACAGATCGCTTCTGGGACCCAAAAATATCGAATTTTCGGGGGTTTTGAGCCTGAATTTGGGATATAACCGGGTACAGAGGATGCATGCACATATCGACTTTTTGCACCTAAAATATCGATTTTGAGCATGTTTTGGGTCTGTATATTGAAAACATTCTAGCAAGGAGTAGGCATGTACAGATCGCTTCTGGGACCCAAAAATGCCGAATTTTTGTGGTGTTTTGAACCTGAATTTGGGATATAGACAGGTACGGAAGATGCATACACATATTGACATTGGGCACATAAAATATAGATTTTCAGCATGTTTTGGGCCTGTATTTTGAAAATACATTAACACGGAATAGGCATGTACAGATCGCTTCTGGGACCCAAAAATATCGAATTTTCGAGTGTTTTGAGCCTGAATTTGAGATATAAACGGATTCAGAAGATGCATGCACATATCGACTTTGGGCACCTAAAATATCGATTTTGAGCATGTTTTGGGGCTGTATTTTGAAAATACTCTAACACGGAGTAGACATGTACAGATTGCTTCTGGGACACAAAAATATCGATTTTTTGGGTGTTTTGAGCCTGAATTTGAGATATAAACGGGTACAGAAGATGCATGCACATATCGACTTTTTGCACTTAAAATATCGATTTTGAGCAAATTTTGGGTCTGTATCTTGAAAACATTCTAGCAAGGAGTAGGCATGTACAGATCGCTTCTGGGACACAAAAATATTGATTTTTTGGGTGTTTTGAGCCTGAATTTGAGATATAAACGGGTACAGAAGATGCATGCACATATCGACATTGGACACCTAAAATATCGATTTATAGCATGTTTTAAGCCTGTATTTTAAAAACATTCTAGCACTGAGTAGGCATGTGCAGATTGCTTAAGGGACCCAAAAATATCGAATTTTCGGGTGTTTTGAGCCTGAATTTGAGATATAAACGGGTACAGAAGATGAATGCACATATCGACTTTTTACACTTAAAATATCGATTTTGACAGGTTTTAGGTCTGTAACATGAAAACATTCTAGCAAGGAGTAGGCATGTACAGATCGCTTCTGGTAACCAAAAATATTGAATTTTCTGGTGTTTTGAACCTGAATTAGGGATATACACGGGTACAGAAGATGCATACACATATTGACTTTGGGCACATAAAATATCGATTTTTAGCATGTTTTGGGCCTGTATTTTAAAAACACTCTAACACGGAGTATGCACGTACAGATCGCTTCTGGGACCCAAAAATATTGAATTTTCGGATATTTTGAGCCTGAATTTGCGATAGAAACGGGTACAGAAGATGCATGCACATATCGACTTTGGGCACCTAAAATATCGATTTTTAGTATATTTTAGGCCTGTATTTAAAAAATACTCTACCACGGAGTAGACATGTACAGATCGCTTTTGGGACCCAAAAATATCGAATTTTTGGGTGTTTTGAGCCTGAATTTGAGATATAAACGGGTACAGAAGATGCATGCACATATCGACTTTTTGCACTTAAAATATCGATTTTGAGCATGTTTTGGGTTTTCTATCTTGAAAATACTCAAACACGGTGTAGACATGTACAGATCGCTTCTGGGACACAAAAATATCGATTTTTTGGGTGTTTTGAGCCTGAATTTGAGATATAAACGGGTACAGAAGATGCATGCACATATCGACTTTTGCACTTAAAATATCGATTTTTAGTATGTTTTGGGCGTATAATTTGAAAATATTCTAGCACTGAGTAGACATGTACAGATCGCTTCTGGAACCCAAAAATATCGAATTTTCTGGTGTTATGAACCAGAATTAGGGATATACACGGGTACAGAAGATGCATACACATATTGACTTTGGGCACATAAAATATCGATTTTCAGCATGTTTTGGGCCTGTATTTTAAAAACACTCTAACACGGAGTATGCACGTACAGATCGCTTATGTGACCCGAAAACATTGAATTTTCGGATGTTTTGAGCCTGAATTTGAGATATAAACGGGTACAGAAGATGCATGCACATATCGACTTTGGGCACCTAAAATATCGATTTTAAGCATGTTTTGGGCCTGTATTTTGAAAATACTCTAACACGGAGTAGACATGTACAGATTGCTTCTTGGACACAAAAATATCGATTTTTTGGGTGTTTTGAGCCTGAATTTGAGATATAAACGGGTACAGAAGAGGCATGCACATATCGACTTTTTGCACTTAAAATATCGATTTGGAGCATATTTTGGGTCTGTATCTTGAAAACATTCTAGCAAGGAGTAGGCATGTACAGATCGCTTCTGGGACCCAAAAATATCGAATTTTCTGGTGTTATGAACCAGTATTAGGGATATACACGGGTACAGAAGATTTATAAACATATTGACTTTGGGCACCAAAAATATAGATTTTCAGCATGTTTTGGGCCTGTATTTTGAAAATACTCTAACTCGGAGTAGGCATGTAGTGATCGCTTCTGGGACACAAAAATATTGATTTTTTGGGTGTTTTGAGCCTGAATTTGAGATATAAACGGGTACAGAAGATGCATGCACATATCGACATTGGACACCTAAAATATCGATTTATAGCATGTTTTAAGCCTGTATTTTAAAAACATTCTAGCACTGAGTAGGCATGTGCAGATTGCTTAAGGGACCCAAAAATATCGAATTTTCGAAGTTTTGAGCCTGAATTTGAGATATAAACGGGTACAGAAGATGAATGCACATATCGACTTTTTACACTTAAAATATCGATTTTGACAGGTTTTAGGTCTGTATCTTGAAAACATTCTAGCAAGGAGTAGGCATGTACAGATCGCTTCTGGTAACCAAAAATATCGAATTTTCTGGTGTTTTGAACCTGAATTAGGGATATACACGGGTACAGAAGATGTATACACATATTGACTTTGGGCACATAAAATATCGATTTTTAGCATGTTTTGGGCCTGTATTTTAAAAACACTCTAACACGGAGTATGCACGTACAGATCGCTTCTGGGACCCAAAAACATTGAATTTTCGGATGTTTTGAGCCTGAATTTGCGATATAAACGGGTACAGAAGATGCATGCACATATCGACTTTGGGCACCTAAAATATCGATTTTTAGTATATTTTAGGCCTGTATTTAAAAAATACTCTAACACGGAGTAGACATGTACAGATCGCTTTTGGGACCCAAAAATATCGAATTTTCGGGTATTTTGAGCCTGAATTTGAGATATAAACGGGTACAGAAGATGCATGCACATATCGACTTTTGCACTTAAAATATCGATTTTGAGCATGTTTTGGGTTTTGTATCTTGAAAATACTCAAACACGGTGTAGACATGTACAGATCGCTTCTGGGACACAAAAATATCGAATTTTCGGGTGTTTTGAGCCTGAATTTGAGATATAAACGGGTACAGAAGATGCATGCACATATCGACTTTGGCACCCAAAATATCGATTTCTAGTATGTTTTGGGCGTATAATTTGAAAATATTCTAGCACTGAGTAGACATGTACAGATCGCTTCTGGAACCCAAAAATATCGAATTTTCTGGGGTTATGAACCAGAATTAGGGATATACACGGGTACAGAAGATGCATACACAAATTGACTTTGGGCACATAAAATATCGATTTTTAGCATGTTTTGGGCCTGTATTTTAAAAACACTCTAACACGGAGTATGCACGTACAGATCGCTTCTGGGACCCAAAAATATTGAATTTTCGGATATTTTGAGCCTGAATTTGCGATAGAAACGGGCACAGAAGATGCATGCACATATCGACTTTGGGCACCTAAAATATCGATTTTTAGTATATTTTAGGCCTGTATTTAAAAAATACTCTACCACGGAGTAGACATGTACAGATCGCTTTTGGGACCCAAAAATATCGAATTTTCGGGTGTTTTGAGCCTGAATTTGAGATATAAACGGGTACAGAAGATGCATGCACATATCGACTTTTTACACTTAAAATATCGATTTTGAGCATGTTTTGGGTTTTGTATCTTGAAAATACTCAAACACGGTGTAGACATTTACAGATCGCTTCTGGGACACAAAAATATCGATTTTTTGGGTGTTTTGAGCCTGAATTTGAGATATAAACGGGTACAGAAGATGCATGCACATATCGACTTTGGCACCCAAAATATCGATTTTTAGTATGTTTTGGGCGTATAATTTGAAAATATTCTAGCACTGAGTAGACATGTACAGATCGCTTCTGGAACCCAAAAATATCGAATTTTCTGGTGTTATGAACCAGAATTAGGGATATACACGGGTACAGAAGATGCATACACATATTGACTTTGGGCACATAAAATATCGATTTTCAGCATGTTTTGGGCCTGTATTTTAAAAACACTCTAACACGGAGTATGCACGTACAAATCGCTTATGTGACCCGAAAACATTGAATTTTCGGATGTTTTGAGCCTGAATTTGAGATATAAACGGGTACAGAAGATGCATGCACATATCGACTTTGGGCACCTAAAATATCGATTTTAAGCATGTTTTGGGCCTGTATTTTGAAAATACTCTAACACGGAGTAGACATGTACAGATTGCTTCTTGGACACAAAAATATCGATTTTTTGGGTGTTTTGAGCCTGAATTTGAGATATAAACGGGTACAGAAGAGGCATGCACATATCGACTTTTTGCACTTAAAATATCGATTTGGAGCATATTTTGGGTCTGTATCTTGAAAACATTCTAGCAAGGAGTAGGCATGTACAGATCGCTTCTGGGACCCAAAAATATCGAATTTTCTGGTGTTATGAACCAGTATTAGGGATATACACGGGTACAGAAGATTTATAAACATATTGACTTTGGGCACCTAAAATATAGATTTTCAGCATGTTTTGGGCCTGTATTTGGAAAATACTTTAACACGGAGTAGGCATGTACAGATCGCTTCTGGGACACAAAAATATCGATTTTTTGGGTGTTTTGAGCCAGAATTTGAGATATAAACGGATACAGAAGATGCATGCACATATCGACTTTGGGCACCTAAAATATCGATTTTGAGCATGTTTTGGGCCTGTATTTTGAAAATACTCTAACTCGGAGTAGGCATGTAGTGATCGCTTCTGGGACACAAAAATATTGATTTTTTGGGTGTTTTGAGCCTGAATTTGAGATATAAACGGGTACAGAAGATGCATGCACATATCGACATTGGACACCTAAAATATCGATTTATAGCATGTTTTAAGCCTGTATTTTAAAAACATTCTAGCACTGAGTAGGCATGTGCAGATTACTTAAGGGACCCAAAAATATCGAATTTTCGAAGTTTTGAGCCTGAATTTGAGATATAAACGGGTACAGAAGATGAATGCACATATCGACTTTTTACACTTAAAATATCGATTTTGACAGGTTTTAGGTCTGTATCTTGAAAACATTCTAGCAAGGAGTAGGCATGTACAGATCGCTTCTGGTAACCAAAAATATCGAATTTTCTGGTGTTTTGAACCTGAATTTGGGATATACACGGGTACAGAAGATACATACACATATTGACTTTGGGCACATAAAATATCGATTTTTAGCATGTTTTGGGCCTGTATTTTAAAAACACTCTAACACGGAGTATGCACATACAGATCGCTTCTGGGACCCAAAAACATTGAATTTTCGGATGTTTTGAGCCTGAATTTGCGATATAAACGGGTACAGAAGATGCATGCACATATCGACTTTGGGCACCTAAAATATCGATTTTTAGTATATTTTAGGCCTGTATTTAAAAAATACTCTAACACGGAGTAGACATGTACAGATCGCTTTTGGGACCCAAAAATATCGAATTTTCGGGTGTTTTGAGCCTGAATTTGAGATATAAACGGGTACAGAAGATGCATGCACATATCGACTTTTGCACTTAAAATATCGATTTTGAGCATGTTTTGGGTTTTGTATCTTGAAAATACTCAAACACGGTGTAGACATGTACAGATCGCTTCTGGGACACAAAAATATCGAATTTTCGGGTGTTTTGAGCCTGAATTTGAGATATAAACGGGTACAGAAGATGCATGCACATATCGACTTTGGCACCCAAAATATCGATTTCTAGTATGTTTTGGGCGTATAATTTGAAAATATTCTAGCACTGAGTAGACATGTACAGATCGCTTCTGGAACCCAAAAATATCGAATTTTCTGGTGTTATGAACCAGAATTAGGGATATACACGGGTACAGAAGATGCATACACATATTGACTTTGGGCACATAAAATATCGATTTTAAGCATGTTTTGGGCCTGTATTTTAAAAACACTCTAACACGGAGTATGCACATACAGATCGCTTATGTGACCCGAAAACATTGAATTTTCGGATGTTTTGAGCCTGAATTTGAGATATAAACGGGTACAGAAGATGCATGCACATATCGACTTTGGGCACCTAAAATATCGATTTTAAGCATGTTTTGGACCTGCATTTTGAAATTACTCTAACACGGTGTAGACATGTACAGATCGCTTCTGGGACACAAAAATATCGATTTTTTGGGTGTTTTGAGCCTGAATTTGAGATATAAACGGGTACAAAAGATTCATGCACATATTGACTTTGGGCACCTAAAATATAGATTTTCAGCATGTTTTGGGCCTGTATTTTGAAAATACTTTAACATGGAGTAGGCATGTACAGATCTCTTCTGGTACCCAAAAATATCGAATTTTCGGGTGTTTTGAGCCTGAATTTGAGATATAAACGGATACAGAAGATGCATGCACATATCGACTTTGGGACCCTAAAATATCGATTTTGAGCATGTTTTGGGCATGTATTTTGAAAATACTCTAACACGGAGTAGACATGTACAGATCGCTTCTGGGACACAAAAATATCGATTTTTTGGGGTGTTTTGAGCCAGAATTTGAGATATAAACGGGTACAGAAGATGCATGCACATATCGACTTTGGACACCTAAAATATCGATTGATAGCATGTTTTAAGCCTGTATTTTAAAAACATTCTACAACTGAGTAGGCATGTGCAGATTGCTTAAGGGACCCAAAAAAATCGAATTTTCGGAGTTTTGAACCTGAATTTGAGATATAACCGGGTACAGAGGATGCATGCACATATCGACTTTTTGCACCTAAAATATCGATTTTGAGCATGTTTTGGGTCTGTATCTTGAAAAAATTCTAGTAAGGAGTAGGCATGTACAGATCGCTTCTGGGACCCAAAAATATCGAATTTTCTGGTGTTTTGAACCTGAATTTGGGATATAGACGGATACAGAAGATGCATGCACATATCGACTTTGGGCACCTAAAATATCGATTTTGAGCATGTTTTGGGCCTGTATTTTGAAAACATTCTAGCTCTGAGTATGCATGTACAGATCGCTTAAAGGACCCAAAAATATGGAATTTTCGAGTGTTTTGAGCCTGAATTTGAGATATAAACTGGTACAGAAGATGCATGCACATATCGTCTTTGAACACCTAAAATATCGATTTTTAGTATGTTTTCGGCCTCTATTATGAACACATTCTAGCACTGAGTATGCATGTACAGATCGCTTAAGGGACCCAAAGATATGGAATTTTCGAGTGTTTTGAGCCTGAATTTAAGATATAAACAGGTACAGAAGATGCATGCACATATCGACTCTTTGCACCTAAAATATCGATTTTGATCATGTTTTGGGTCTGTATCTTGAAAACATTCTAGCAAGGAGTATGCACGTACAGATCGCTTCTGGGACCCAAAAATATCGAATTTTTGGGTGTTTTGAACCTGAATTTAGGATACAGACGGGTACAGAAGATGCATACACATATTGACTTTAAGCACCTAAAATATAGATTTTCAGCATGTTTTGGGCCTGTATTTTGAAAATACTTTAACACGGAGTATGCATGTACAGATCGGTTCTGGGACCCCAAAATATCGAATTTTCGGGTGTTTTGAGCCTGAATTTGAGATATAAACGGATACAGAAGATGCATTCACATATCCACTTTTGGCACCTAAAATATCGATTTTGAGCATGTTTTGGGCCTGCATTTTGGAAATATTCTAACACGGAGTAGGCATGTACAGATCGCTTCTGGGACATAAAAAGATCAATTTTTTGGGTGTTTTGAGCCTGAATTTGAGATATAAACGGGTACAGAAGATGCATGCACATATTGACTTTGGACACCTAAAATTTCGATTTATAGCATGTTTTAAACCTGTATTTTAAAAACATTCTAGCACTGAGTAGGCATGTGCAGATTACTTAAGGGACCCCAAAATATCGAATATTCGGAGTTTTGAGCCTGAATTTGAGATATAAACGGGTACAGAAGATGCATGCACATATAAACTTTTTGCACTTAAAATATCGATTTTGAGCATGTTTTGGGTCTGTATCTTGAAAACATTCTAGCAAGGACTAGGCATGTACAGATCGCTTCTGGGACCCAAAAATATCGAATTTTCTGGTGTTTTGAACCTGAATTAGGGATATACACGGGTACAGAAGATGCATACACATATTGACTTTGGGCACATAAAATATCGATTTTCAGCATGTTTTGGGCCTGTATTTTAAAAACATTCTAGCACTGAGTATGCATGTACAGATCGCTTAAAGGACCCAAAAATATGGAATTTTCGAGTGTTTTGAGCCTGAATTTGAGATATAAACGGGTACAGAAGATGCATGCACATATCGACTTTGGACACCTAAAATATCGATTTTTAGTATGTTTTCGGCCTCTATTTTGAACACATTCTAGCACTGAGTATGCATGTACAGATCGCTTAAGGGACCCAAAGATATGGAATTTTCGAGTGTTTTGAGCCTGAATTTGAGATATAAACAGGTACAGAAGATGCATGCACATATCGACTCTTTGCACCTAAAATATCGATTTTGATCATGTTTTGGGTCTGTATCTTGAAAAAATTCTAGCAAGGAGTAGGCATATACAGATCGCTTCTGGGACCCCAAAATATCGAATTTTCGGGTGTTTTGAAACTGAATTTGGGATATAGGCGGATACAGAAGATGCATGCACATATCGACTTTGGGCACCTAAAATATCGATTTTGAGCATGTTTTGGGCCTGTATTTTGAAAATACTCTAACACGGAGTTTGCATGTACAGATCGCTTCGGAGACCCAAAAAGATCGAATTTTCTTGTGTTTTGAGCCTGAATTTGAGATATAAACGGGTACAGAAGATGCATACACATATTGACTTTGGGCACCTAAAATATCGATTTTTAGCATGTTTTGGGCCTGTATTTTGAAAATACTTAACACGGAGTAGGCATGTACAGATCGCTTCTGGGACCCAAAAATATTGAATTTTTGGGTGTTTTGAGCCTGAATTTGAGATATAAACGGGTACAGAAGATGCATGCACATATCGACTTTTGCAGCCAAAATATCGATTTTTAGTATGTTTTGGGCCTATATTTTGAAAATATTCTAGCACTGAGTAGGCATGTACAGATCGCTCCTGGGATTCAAAAATATTGAATTTTCGGGTGTTTTGAGCCTGAATTTGAGATATAAACGGGTACTGAAGATGCATGCACATATCAACTTTGGGCACCTAAAATATCGATTACAGCATGTTTTGGGGATATATTTTGAAAATATTCTAGCACTGAGAAGGCATGTACAGATCGCTTTTGGGACCCAAAAATATCGAATTTTCGGATTTTTTGAGCCTGAATTTGGGATATAACCGTGTACAGAGTATGCATGCACATATCGAGTTTTTGCACCTAAAATATCGATTTTGAGCATGTTTTGGGTTTGTATCTTGAAAACATTCTAGCAAGGAGTAGGCATGTACAGATCGCTTCTGGGACCAAAAAATATCGAATTTTCTGGTGTTTAGAACCTGAATTTGGGATATAGATGGGTACAGAAGATGCATACACATATTGACTTTGGGCACCTAAAATATCGATTTTCAGCATGTTTTGGGCCTGTATTTTGAAAATACTTTAACACTTAGTAGGCATGTACAGGTCGCTTTTGGGACCCAAAAATATTGAAACTTCGGGTGTTTTGAGCCTGAATTTGAGATATAAACGGGTACAGAAGATGCATGCACATATCGACTTTGGACACCTAAAATATCGATTTATAGCATGTTTTAAGCAACTATTTTAAAAACATTCTAGCACTGAGTAGGTATGTGCAGATCGCTTAAGGGACCCAAAAATATCAAATTTTCGGAGTTTTGAGCCTGAATTTGAGATATAAACGGGTACCGAATATGCATGCACATATCGACTTTGGACACCTAAAATATCGGTTTTTAGAATGTTTTGAGCCTACATTTTGAAAACATTCTATCACTGAGTATGCATGTACAGATCGCTTAAGTGACTCAAAAATATGGAATTTTCGGTTGTTTTGAGCTTGCATTTGAGATATAAACGGGTACAGAAGATGCATGCACATATCGACTTTTTGCACCTAAAATATCGATTTTAATCTTGTTTTGGGTCTGTAACTTGAAAAAATTCTAGCAAGGAATAGTCATGTACAGATCGCTCCTGGGACCCAAAAATATCGAATTTTCGGGTGTTTTGAACCTGAATTTGGGATATAGACGGATACAGAAGATGCATGCACATATCGACTTTTGGCACCTAAAATATCGATTTTGAGCATGTTTTGCGCCTGTATTTTGAAAATACTCTAACCCGGAGTAGGCATGTACAGATCGCTTCTGGAACCCTAAAATATCGAATTTTCCGGTGTTTTGAGCCTGAATTTGGGATATAAACTGGTACAGAAGATGTATACACATATTGACTTTGGGCACCCAAAATACCGATTTTCTTCATGTTTTGGGCCTGTATTTGAAAATGATCTAACACGGAGTAGGCATGTACAGATCGCTTCTGGGACCCAAAAATATCGAATTTTTGGGCGTTTTGAGCCTGAATTTGAGTTATAAACGGGTACAGAAGATGCATCCACATATCGACTTTGGACACCTAAAATATCGATTTTTAGCATGTTTTGAGCCTATATTTTGAAAACATTCTCGCACTGAGTAGGCATGTACAGATCGTTTCTGGGACCCAAAAATATTGAATTTTCGGGTGTTTTGAGCCTGAATATGAGATATAAACGGGTACTGAAGATAAATGCGCATATCTACTTTTTGCACCTAAAATATCGATTTTGTGCATGTTTTAATTCTGTATCTTTAAAACATTCTAGAAAGGAGTAGGCATGTACAGATCGCTTCTTGGACCAAAAAATATCGAATTTTCGGGTGTTTTGAGCATGAATTTGAGATATAAACGGGTACAGAAGATGCAATGACATATCGACTTTGGACACCTAAAATATCAATTTTTAGCATGTTTTGAGCCTATAATTTGAAAACATTCTAGCACTGAGTAGGCATGTACAGATCGTTTCAGGGACCCAAAAATATTGAATTTTCGGGTGTTTTGAGCCTGAATTTGAGATATTAACGGGTACAGAAGATGCATGCACATATCGACTTTTTGCACCTAATATATCGATTTTGAGCATGTTTTTGGTCTGTATCTTGAAAACATTTTAGCAAGGAGTAGGCATGTACAGATTGCATTTGGGACCCAAAAATATCGAATTTTCGGGTGTTTTGAGCCTGAATTTGAATTATAAACGGGTACAGAAGATGCTTGCACATATCGACTTCGGGCACCTAAAATATCGATTTTTAGCATGTTTTGGGACTATATGTTGAAAATATTCTAGCACTGAGTAGGCATGTATAGATCGCTTCTGGGACAAAAAAATATCGAATTTTCGGATGTTTCAAGCCTGAATTTGGGATATAAACGGGTACAGAAGATACATACACATATTGACATTGGGCAAGTAAAATATCGGTTTTCTTCATGTTTTGTGCCTGTATTTTAAAAATACTCTAACACGGAGTAGGCATGTACAGATCGCTACAGGGACACAAAAATATCGAATTTTCTAGTGTTTTGAGCATGAATTTGAGATATAAACGAGTACAGAAGATGCATGCACATATCGACTTTGTGCACCAAAAATATCGATTTTTATCATGTTTTGGGCCTGTATTTTTAAAACATTCTCTAACACGGAGTAGGCATGTACAGATCGCTTCTGGGACCCAAAAATTTCGAATTTTCGGGTGTTTTGAGCATGAATTTGGGATATAAACGGGTACAAAAGATGTATGCACATATCGACTTTGGACACCTAAAATAATGATATTTAGCATGTTTTAAGCCTATATTTTAAAACATTCTAGCACTGAGTAGACAAGTACAGATCGCTTCGGGGACAAAAGAATATTGAATTTTTGGGTGTTTTGAGCCTGAATTTGAGATATAAACGGGTACAGAAGATGCATGCACATATCGAGTTTGGGCACCTAAAATATCGATTTTCAGCATGTTTTGGGCCTATATTTTGAAAATACTTTAACACGGAGTAGGCATGTACAGATCTCTTCTGGAACCCAAAAATATTGACTTTTCGGGTGTTTAGAGCTTGAATTTGAGATATAAACGGGTACTGAAGATACATGCACATATCGACTTTTAGCACCTAAATTATCGATTTTAAGCATGTTTTGGGTCGTTATCTTGAAAACATTCTATCAAGGAGTAGGCATGTACAGATTGCTTCTGCGACCCAAAAATATCGAATTTTCAGGTGTTTTGAGCCTGAATTTGAAATATAAAAAACGCGAACAATAGAAGCATGCACATATCGACTTTGGGCACCCAAAATATCGATTTTAAGCATGTTTTGGACCTGTAATTTGAAAATACTCTAACACGGAGTAGGCATGTACAGATCAATTCTCGGACCCAAAAATATCGAATTTTCGGGTGTTTTGAGCCTGAATTTGAGATATAAACGGGTACAGAGCATGCATGCACATTTCGACTTTGGGCACCCAAAATATCGATTTTTAGCATGTTTTGAGCCAATATCTTGAAATTATTCTAGCACTGAGTAGGCATGTACAGATCGCTTATGGGACCCAAAAATATCGAATTTTCGGGTGTTTTGAGCCTGAATTTGAGATATAAACGGATACTGAAGATGCATGCACATATCGACTATGGGCACCTAAAATATCGATCGTGAGCATATTTTCGGATTGTATTTTGAAAATACTCTAACACCGAGTAGGCATGTACAGATCGCTTCTGGGACCAACAAATATTGAATTTTCGGGTGTTTTGAGCCTGAATTTGAGATATAACCGGGTTCAGAGAATGCATACACATATTGACTTTGTGCACCTAAAATATCAATTTTCAGCATGTTTTGGGCCCGTATTTTAAAAGTACTCTAACACGGAGTATTCATCTACAGATCGCTTCTGGGACACAAAAATATTGAATTTTCGGGTGTTTTGAGCCTGAATTTGAGATGTAAACCGGTACTGAAAATACATGCACATATCGACTTTTTGCACCTAAATTATCGATTTTAAGCATGTTTTTGGTCTGTATCTTGAAAACATTCTAGCAAGGAGTAGGCATGTACAGATTGCTTCTGGGACCCAAAAATATCGAATTTTCGGGTGTTTTGAGCCTGAATTTGAAATATAAAAAACGCGTACTGTAGATGAATGCGCATATCGACTTTGGGCACCCAAAATATCGATTTTGTGCATGTTTTGTACCTGTATTTTGAAAATACTCTAACACGGAGTAAGCATGTACAGATCGATTCTCGGATCCAAAAATATCGAATTTTCGGGTGTTTTGAGCCTGAATTTGAAATATAAACGGGTACAGAGCATGCATGCATATTTCGACTTTGGGCACCCAAAATATCGATTTTTAGCATGTTTTGGGCCAATAACTTGAAATTATTCTAGCACTGAGTAGGCATGTACAGATCATTTCTGGGACCCAAAAATATCGAATTTTCGGGTGTTGTGAGCCTGAATTTGAGATATTAACGGATACTGAATATGCATGCACATATCGACTATGGGCACCTAAAATATCGATTTTGAGCATATTTTGGGCCAGTATTTTGAAAATACTCTAACACCGAGTAGGCATGTACAGATCGCTTCTGGGATCCAAAAATATCGAATTTGTGTGTGTTTTGAGCCTGAAATTAAGATATAAACGGGTACTGAAGATGCATGCACATATTGACTATCGGCAGCTAAAATATCGATTTTCAGCATGTTTTGGGCATGTATTTTGAAAATACTTAAACACGGAGTAGGCATATACAGATTGCATCTGGGACCCAAAAATATCGAATTTTCGGGTGTTTTGAGCCTAAATTTGAGATATAAACTGGTACAGAACATCCATGCACATAACGACTTTGGACACCTAAAATATCGATTTTTAGCATGTTTTGGGCCAATATTTTGAAATTTTTCTAGCACTGAGTAGGCATGCACAGATCGCTTCCGGGACCCAAAAATACCGAATTTTTGGGTGTTTTGAGCCTGAATTTGAGATATAAACGGGTACAGAAGATGCATGCACATATCGACTTTGGGCAGGCGTGGCTGAGTGGATAGAGTGACGGACTGCAAATGGCAAGGGCCCTAGTTCGAGTCCACGAGAAAACGTCTGGGATTTTTTCGGGGTGATCTGATGGGTCCAGCTGTTCGTCAACTATACCCTGGCTACGCCGACACGTCAAGAAAATACCCCCTACATCGTCGTCAACTCACAACATAGAAGATGTCCGACCATATTCCAAGATGCTGTGAATGACGGTGTAGCTTCTCTCTCATGATAGTGACGTGTTTAAATAAGGTGTCGTCATCTAGTGGGACAGAAGAGAAGCTACGGTACCAACATCACCACGAAGCTCCACTGTCTCATCTGGTGCGACACACAATAATCTCGGGGCCTCGCAAGAGTCACGGGCTACTGACAGCCTACAGTCCCGAGGTTGAGGTATAGAAAAAAAAATAAATAAAATAAAAAAATTGACTATGAGCAGCTAAAATATCGATTTTCAGCATGTTTTGGGCATGTATTTTGAAAAAACTTAAACACGGAGTAGGCATATACAGATTGCATCTAGGACCCAAAAACATCGAAATTTCGGGTGTTTTCATCCTAAATTTGAGATATAAACTGGTACAGAACATCCATGCACATATCAACTTGGGACACCTAAAATATCGATTTTTAGCATGTTTTGAGCCTATATTTTGCAAACATTCTAGCACTGAGTAGGCATGTACAGATCTCTTCTTGGACCCAAAAATATCGAATTTTCGGGTGTTTTGAGCCTGAATTTGAGATATAAACTGGTACAGAACATCCATGCACATAACGACTTGGGACACCTAAAATATCGATTTTTAGCATGTTTTGGGCCAATATTTTGAAATTATTCTAACACTGCGTAGGCATCTACAGATCGCTTCAGGGACACAAAAATATTGAATTTTCGGGTGTTTTGAGCCTGAATTTGAGATATAAACGGGTACAGTACAGAAGATGCATGCACATATCGACATTGGGCATCTAAAATATCGATTTTTAGCATGTTTTGGGTCTGTATCTTGAAAACATTCTAGCAAGAAGTAGGGATGTACAGATCGCTTCTGGAACACAAAAATACCGAATTTAATGGTGTTTTCAGCCTGAATTTGAGATATAAACGAGTACAGAAGATGCATACACATATCGACTTGGGACACCTAAAATATAAATTTTTAGCATGTTTTAAACCTATATTTAAAAAACATTCTAGCACTGAGTAAACATGTACAGATCGCTTCTGGAACTTAAAACTATTGAATATTCGAGTGTTTTGAGCCTGAATTTGAGATGTAAACCGGTACTGAAGATACATGCACATATCGACTTTTTGCACATAAAATATCGATTTTAAGCTTGTTTTGGGTCTGTATCTTGAAAACATTCTAGCAAGAAGTACGCATGTACAGATCGCTTCTGGGACCCAAAAATACCGAATTTTCGGGTGTTTTGAGCCTGAATTTGAGATATAAACGGGTGCATAAGATGCATGCACATATTGACTTTGGGCACCTAAAATATCGATTTTCAGCATGTTTTATTGCCTGTATTTTTAAAGTACTCTAACACTGAGTAGGCATGTATACCAGATCGCTTCTGGAACCCAAAAATACCGAATTTTCGGGTGTTTAGAGCCTGAATTTAAGATATAAACGGGTACAGAAGATTCATGCACATATTGACTAAGGGCAGCTAAAATATCGATTTTCAGCATGTTTTGGGCATGTATTTTGAAAATACTTAAACACGGAGTAGGCATATACAGAATGCATCTAAAACCCAAAAATATCGAATTTTTGGGTGTTTTGAGCCTGAATTTGATATATAAACGGGTACTGAATAAGCATGCACATATCGACTTTTTGCACCTAAAATATCGATTTTGGGCATGTTATGGGTCTGTATCTTGAAAACATTTTAGCGTGGAGTAGGTATATACAGGTCACTTCTGGGACCAAAAAATATCGAATTTTCGGGTGTTTTGAGCCTGAATTTGAGATATAAACGAGTACAGAAGATGCATGCACATATCGACTTGGGACACCGAAAATATAAATTTTTAGCATGTTTTAAACCTATATTTTAAAAACATTCTAGCACTGAGTAGACATGTACAGATCGCTTCTGGAACCTAAAACTATTGAATATTGGGGTGTTTTGAGCCTGAATTTGAGATATAAACCGGTACTGAAGATACATGCACATATCGACTTTTTGCCACTAAATTATCGATTTTGAGCATGTTTTGGGTCTGTATCTTGAAAACATTCAAGCAAGGAGTAGGCATGTACAGATTGCTTCTGGAACCCAAAAATATCGAATTTTCGGGTGTTTTGAGCCTGAATTTGAAATATAAAAAACGCGTACAGAAGATGCATGCACATATAGACTTTGGGCACCTAAAATATCGATTTTGAGCATGTTTTGGACCTGTATTTTTAAAATACTCTAACACGGAGTAGGCATGTACATATCGTTATTCCTTCCTAAAAATATCGAATTTTTGGGTGTTTTGAGCCTATATTTGAGATATAAACTGGTACAGAATATCTATGCGCACATCGACTTGGGACACCTAAAATATCGATTGTCAGCATGTTTTATGGCCGGTATTTTTAAAGTACTCTAACACTGAGTAGGCATGTATACCAGATCGCTTCTGGGACCCAAAAATACCGAATTTTCGGGTGTTTAGAGCCTGAATTTAAGATATAAACGGGTACAGAAGATGCATGCACATATTGACTATGGGCACATAAAATATCGATTTTTAGCATGTATTGGGCTTTTATTTTGAAAATATTCTAGCACTGAGTAGGCATGCACAGATCGCTTCTGGGACCCAAAAATACCGAATTTTTGGGAGTTTTGAGCCTGAATTTGAGATATAAACGGGTACAGTACAGAAGATGCATGCACATATCGACATTGGGCATCTAAAATATCGATTTTTAGCATGTTTTAGGTCTGTATCTTGAAAACATTCTAGCATTGCGTAGGCATGTACAGATCGCTTCTGGGACCCAAAAATATCGAATTTTCGGGTGTTTAGAGACTGAATTTAAGATATAAACGGGTACGGAAGATGCATGCACATATTGACTAGGGGCAGCTAAAATATCAATTTTCAGCATGTTTTGGGCATGTATTTTGAAAATACTTAAACACGGAGTAGGCATATACAGATTGCATCTAAAACCCAAAAATATCGAATTTTCGGGTGTTTTGAGCCTGAATTTGAGATATAAACGGGTACTGAATATGCATGCACATATCGACTTTTTGCACCTAAAATATCGATTTTGGGCATGTTTTGGGTCTGTATCTTGAAAACATTCTAGCGTGGAGTAGGTATATACAGGTCGCTTCTGGGACCAAAAAATATCGAATTTTCGCGTGTTTTAAGCCTGAATTTGAGATATAAACGAGTACAGAAGATGCATGCACATATCGACTTGGGACACCTAAAATATAAATTTTTAGCATGTTTTAAACCTATATTTTAAAAACATTCTAGCACTGAGTAGACATGTACAGATCGGTTCTGGAACCTACAACTATTGAATATTGGGGTGTTCTGAGCTTGAATTTGAGATATAAACCGGTACTGAAGATACATGCACATATCGACTTTTTGCTCCTAAATTATCGATTTTGAGCATGTTTTGGGTCTGTATCTTGAAAACATTCAAGCAAGGAGTAGGCATGTACAGATTGCTTCTGGGATCCAAAAATATCGAATTTTCGGGTGTTTTGAGCCTGAATTTGAAATATAAAAAACGCGTACAGAAGATGAATGCACATATCGACTTTGGGCACCCAAAATATTGATTTTGAGCATGTTTTGGACCTGTATTTTGAAAATACTCTAACACGGAGTAGGCATGTACATATCGCTTCTCGTTCCTAAAAATATCGAATTTTCGGGTGTTTTGAGCCTGAATTTGAAATATAAACGGGTACAGAGGATGCATGCACATATCGACTTTGGGCACCCAAAATATCGATTTTTAGCATGTTATGGGCCAATATTTTGAAATTATTCTAGCACTGAGTAGGCATGTACAGATCGCTTATGGGACAAAAAAATATTGAATTTTTGGGTGTTTTGAGCCTGAATTTGAGATATAAACGGGTACTGAATATGCATGCACATATCGACTTTTTGAACCTAAAATATCGATTTTCAGCATGTTTTGGGTAGGTATTTTCAAAATACTCTAACACGGAATAGGCATGTACAGATTACTTCTGGGACCTAAAAATATTAAATTTTCGGGTATTTTGAGCCTGAATTTGAGATATAATCGGGTACAGAAGATGCATGCACATATCGACTTTGTTCACCTAAAATATCGATTTTCAGCATGTTTTAGGCCTGTATTTTGAAAGTACTCTAACACGGAGTAGGCATGTACAGATCGCTTCTGGGACCCAAAAATATCGAATTTTCGGGTATTTTGAGCCTGAATTTGAGATATAAACGATTACAGAAGATGCATGCACTTATCGACTATGGGCAGCTAAAATATCGATTTTCAGCATGGTTTAGGCATGTATTTTGAAAATACTCTAACACGGAGTAGGCATGTACAGATCGCTTCTGGGATCCCAAAATATCGAATTTTCGAGTGTTTTCAGCTTGAATTTGAGATATAAACGGGTACAGAACATGCATGCACTTATTGACTTGGGACACCTAATATATCGATTTTTAGCATGTTTTGAGCCTATATTTTGAAAACATTCTAGGACTGAGTAGGCATGTACAGATCGCTTCTGGAACCCAAAAATATTGAATTTTTGGGAGTTTTGAGCCTGAATTTGATATGAAAACAGGTAATGAAGATGCATAATCATATCGACTCTTTGCACCTAAAATATCGATTTTGAGCATGTTTTGGGTCCGTATTGTAAAAATACTCTAACAAGAAGTAGGCATGTACAGATCGCTTTTGGGACCCAAAAATATCGATTTTTCGGGTGTCTTGAGTCTAATTTTGAGATATAAACGGGTACAGAAGATGCATGCACATATCGACTTTGGGCACCCGAAATATCGATTTTCAGCATGTTTTGAGCATGTATTTTGAAAATACTCTAACACGAAGTAGGCATTTACATATATCTTCTGTGACACAAAAATATCTAATTTTCGGGTGATTTGAGCCTGAATTTGGGATATAAACGGGTACAAAAGATGCATGCACATATCGACTTTGGACACCTAAAATATCGATTTTCAGCATGGTTTAGGCATGTATTTTGAAAATACTCTAACACGGAATAGGCATGTACAGATTGCTTGTGGGGCCCAAAAACATCGAATTTTCGGGAATTTTGAGCCAGAATTTGAGATATAATCGGGTACAGAAGATGCATGCTAATATCCACTTTGGGCACCTAAAATTGCGACTTTCATCATGTTTCGGGCCTTTTTTTTTAAAGTACTCTAACACGAAGTAGGCATGTACAGATCACTTCTGGGACACAAAAATATCGAATTTTCGGGTGTTTTTAGCATGAAATTGAGATATAAACGGGTACAGAAGATGAATGCACATATCGAATTTGGGCACCTAAAATCTCGATTTTTAGCTTGTTTTGGGCCTATATTTTAAAAATATTTTATTACCGAGTAGGCATGTACAGATCGCTTCTCTGACCCAAAAATATCGAATTTTCGGGTGTTTTGAGCTTGCATTTGAGATATAAACGGCTACTGAAGTTGCATGCACATATCGACTTTTTGCACCAAAAATATCGATTTTGAGCATATTTTGGTTTTGTATCTTGAAAACATTCTAGCAAAGAGTAGGCATGTACAAGTCGCTTCTGGAACCCCAAAATATCGATTTTTCGGGTGTCTAGAGTCTGAATTTTAGATATATACGGGTACAGAAGATGCATGCACATATCGACTTTGGGCACCCAAAATATCGATTTTCAGCATGTTTTGAGCATGTATTTTGAAAATACTCTTACACGAAGTAGGAATGTACAGATATCTTCTGTGACAAAATAATATCTAATTTTCGGGTGTTTTGAGCCTGAATTTGGGATATAAACGGGTACAGAAGATGCATGCACATATCGACTTTGGGCACCTTAAATATCGATTTTTTGTATGTTTTGGGCCTGTATTTTGAAAATACTCTTACACGAATTAGGCATGTACAGATATCTTCTGGCACACTATAATATCTAATTTTCGGGTGTTTTGAGCCAGAATTTGGGATATAAACGGGTACAGAAGATGCATGCACATATCGACTTTGGACACCTCAAATATCGATTTTCAGCATGTTTTAGGCCTATATTTTGAAAAGATTCTAGCACTGAGTAGGCATGTACAGATCGCTTCTGGGACCCAAAAGTATTGAATTTTCCGTCGTTTTGAGCCTGAATTTGAGATATAAACGGGTACTGAAGATGCATGCAGATATCAATTTTCGGCACCCAAAATATCGATTTTTAGCATGTTTTGGGCCTATATTTTGAAAATACTCTAACACAGAGTAGGCATGTACAGATCGCTTCTGGGACCCAAAAATATCGAATTTTCGGGTGTTTTGAGCCTGAATTTGAGATATAAAAGGCTACAGAAGATGCATGCACATATCGACTTTGGGCACCTAAAATATCGATTTTCAGCATGTTTTATGGCCTGTATTTTGAAAGTACTCTAACACGGAGTAGGCATGTACAGATTGCTTCTGGGACCCAAAAATATTAAATTTTCGGGTGTTTTGAGCCTGAATTTGAGATATAAACAGGTACAGCATATGCATGCACATATCGACATTGGGCACCTATAATATCGATTTTTAGCTTGTTTTGGGCCTATATTTTAAAAATATTCTAGCACTGAGTAGGCATGTACAGATAGCTTCTGTGACCCAAAAAATATCGAATTTTCGGGTGTTTTGATCCAGAATTTGGGATATAAACGGGTACAAAAATTGTATGCACATATCGACTTTGGACACGTAAAATTTCGATTTTTAGCATATTTTAAGCCTATATTTTGAAAACATTCTAGCACTAAGTAGACATGTACAGATCGCTTCGGGGACCCAAAAATATTGAATTTTTGGGTGTTTTGAGCCTGCATTTGAGATATAAACAGGCACTGAAGATGCATTCACATATCGACTTTTTGCACTTAAAATATCGATTTTGAGCATATTTTGGGTCTGTATCGTGAAAACATTCTAGCACTGAGTAGTCATGTACAGATCGCTTCTGGGACCCAAAAATATTGAATTTTCCGTCGTTTTTAGCCTGAATTTGAGATATAAACGGGTACTGAAGATGCATGCAGATATCAACTTTCGGCACCCAAGATATCGATATTTAACATGTTTTGGGCCTGTATTTTGTAAATACTCTAACACGGAATAGGCATGTACAGATCACTTCTGGGACCCAAAAATATCGAATTTTCGGGTGTTCTGAGCCTGAATTTGGGATATAAACGGGTACAGAAGATGCATGCACATATCGACTTTGGGCACCTAAAATATCGATTTTTAGCATGTTTTGAGCCTGTATTTTGAAAATACTCTAACACAGAGTAGGCATGTACAGATCGCTTCTGGGACACAAAAATATCGAATTTTCGGGTGTTTTGAGCCTGAATTTGAGATATAAACGGCTACAGAAGATTCATGAACATATCGACTTTGGGCACCTCAAATATCGATTTTTAGCTTGTTTTGGGCCTATATTTTAAAAATATTCTATTACTGAGTAGGCATGTACAGATCGCTTGTCTGATCCAAAAATATCGAATTTTCTGGTGTTTTGAGCCTGCATTTGAGATATAAACGGGTACAGAAGATGCATGCACATATCGACTTTGGGCACCTAAAATATCGATTTTTAGCATGTTTTGAGCCTATATTTTGAAAACATTCTAGCACTGAGTAGGCATGTACAGATCGCTTCTGGGACATCAAAACATTGAATTTTCCGTCAATTTGAGCCTGAATTTGAGATATAAACGGGTACTGAAGATGCATGCAGATATCAACTTTCGGCACCCAAGATATCGATATTTAACATGTTTTGGACCTATATTTTGAAAATACTCTAACACAGAGTAGACATGTACAGATCGCTTCTGGGACCCAAAAATATCGAATTTTCGGGTGTTTTTAGCCTGAATTTGGGATATAAACGGGTACAGAAGATGCATACACATATTGACTTTGGGCACCTCAAATATCGATTTGCAGCATGTTTTGGGCCTGTATTTTGAAAATACTCTAACACGGAGTAGGCATGTACAGATTGCTTTTGGTGCCCAAAAACATCGAATTTTCGGGAATTTTGAGCCTGAATTTGAGATATAATCGGGTACAGAAGATGCATGCACACATCGACTATGTTGAGGTAAAATATCAATTTTCAGCATGTTTTGGGCATGTATTTTGAAAATACTCTAACACGGAGTAGGCATGTACAGATCGCTTCTGGTACCCAAAAATCTCGAATTTTCGGGTGTTTTGAGCCTGAATTTGAGATATAAACGGGTACAGAAGATGCATGCACATATCGACTTTGTGCACCTAAATTATCGATTTTTAGCAGGTTTTGACCCTATATTTTGAAAACATTCTTGCACTGAGTAGGCATGTACAGATCGCTTCTGGGACCCAAAAATATTGAATTCTCCGTCGTTTTGAGCCTGAATTTGAGATATAAACGGGTACTGAAGATGCATGCAGATATCAACTTTTGGCACCCAAGATATCAATTTTCAGCATGTTTTGGGCCTGTATTTTGAAAATACTCTAACACGGAGTAGGCATTTACAGATCGCTTCTGGCACCCAAAAATCTCGAATTTTCGGGTGTTTTGAGCCTGAATTTGAGATATAAACGGGTACAGAAGATGCATGCACATATCGACTTTGGGCACCTAAAATATCGATTTTTAGCATGTTTTCAGCCTATATTTTGAAAACATTCTAGCACTGAGTAGGCATGTACAGATCGCTTCTGGGACCCAAAAATCTCGAATTTTCGGGTGTTTTGTGCCTGAATTTGAGATATAAACGGGTACAGAAGATGCATGCACATATTGACTTTGGGCACCTAAAATATCGATTTTCAGTATGTTTTATGGCCTGTATATTGAAAGTACTCTAACACGGAGTAGACAAGTACAGATCGCTTCTGGGACCCAAAAATATCGAATATTCGGGTGTTTTGAGCCTGAATTTGAGATATAAACGGGTGCAGAAGATACATGCACATATCGACTATGGGCAGCTAAAATATCGATTTTCAGCATGTTTTGGGCATGTATTTTGAAAACATTCTAGCACTGATTAGGCATGTACAGATCGCTTCTGGGACCCAAAAATATTTAATTTTCCGTCGTTTTGAGCCTGAATTTGAGATATAAACGGGTACTGAAGATGCATGCAGATATCAACTTTCGGCACCCAAGATATCGATAATTAACATGTTTTGGACCTATATTTTGAAAATACTCTAACACAGAGTAGGCATGTACAGATCGCTTCTGGGACACAAAAATATCGAATTTTCGGGTGTTTTGAGCCTGAATTTGAGATATAAACGGGTACAGAAGATGCATGCACATATCGACTATGTGGAGCTAAAATATCGATTATGAGCATGTTTTGGGCCTGGATTTTGAAAATACTCTAACACGGAGTAGGCATGTACAGATCGCTTCTGGGACCCAAAAATCTCGAATTTTCGTGTGTTTTGAGTCTGAATTTGAGATATAAACGGGTTCAGAAGATGTATGCACATATCGACTTTGGGCACCTAAATTATCGATTTTTAGCATGTTTTGAGCCTATATTTTGAAAACATTCTAGCACTGAGAGGGCATGTACAGATCGCTTCTGGGACATCAAAACATTGAATTTTCCGTCAATTTGAGCCTGAATTTGAGATATAAACGGGTACTGAAGATGCATGCAGATATCAACTTTCGGCACCCAAGATATCGATATTTAACATGTTTTGGACCTATATTTTGAAAATACTCTAACACAGAGTAGGCATGTACAGATCGCTTCTGGGACCCAAAAATATCGAATTTTCGGGTGTTTTGAGCCTGAATTTGGGATATAAACGGGTACAGAAGATGCATACACATATTGACTTTGGGCACCTCAAATATCGATTTTCAGCATGTTTTGGGCCTGTATTTTGAAAATACTCTAACACGGAGTAGGCATGTACAGATTGCTTTTGGTGCCCAAAAACATCGAATTTTCGGGAATTTTGAGCCTGAATTTGAGATATAATCGGGTACAGAAGATGCATGCACACATCGACTATGTTGAGGTAAAATATCAATTTTCAGCATGTTTTGGGCATGTATTTTGAAAATACTCTAACACGGAGTAGGCATGTACAGATCGCTTCTGGTACCCAAAAATCTCGAATTTTCAGGTGTTTTGAGCCTGAAATTGAGATATAAACGGGTACAGAAGATGCATGCACATATCGACTTTGGGCACCTAAATTATCGATTTTTAGCATGTTTTGACCCTATATTTTGAAAACATTCTAGCACTGAGTAGGCATGTACAGATCGCTTCTGGGACCCAAAAATATTGAATTCTCCGTGGTTTTGAGCCTGAATTTGAGATATAAACGGGTACTGAAGATGCATGCAGATATCAACTTTTGGCACCCAAGATATCAATTTTCAGCATGTTTTGGGCCTGTATTTTGAAAATACTCTAACACGGAGTAGGCATGTACAGATCGCTTCTGGCACCCACAAATCTCGAATTTTCGGGTGTTTTGAGCCTGAATTTGAGATATAAACGGGTACAGAAGATGCATGCACATATCGACTTTGGTCACCTAAAATATCGATTTTTAGCATGTTTTGAGCCTATATTTTGAAAACATTCTAGCACTGAGTAGGCATGTACAGATCGCTTCTGGGACCCAAAAATCTCGAATTTTCGGGAGTTTTGTGCCTGAATTTGAGATATAAACGGGTACAGAAGATGCATTTACATATTGACTTTGGGCACCTAAAATATCGATTTTCAGTATGTTTTATGGCCTGTATATTGAAAGTACTCTAACACGGAGTAGACAAGTACAGATCGCTTCTGGGAGCCAAAAATATAGAATTTTCGGGTGTTTTGAGCCTAAATTTTAGATATAAACGGGTACAGAACATGCATGCACATATTGACATTGGGCACCTAAAATATCGATTTTTAGCATGTATTGGGCCTATATTTTGAAAATATTCTAGCACTGAGTAGGCATGTACAGATCGCTTCAGGGTCCCAAAAATATCGAATTTTCGGGTGTTTTGAGCCTGAATTTGGGATATAAACTGGTACAAAAGATGTATGCACATATCGACTTTGGACACCTAAAATGTCGATTTTTAGCATGTTTTAAGCCTATATTTTAAAAACAGTCTAGCTCTGAGTAGACATGTACAGATCGCTTCTGGGACCCATAAATATTGAATTTTTGGGTGTTTTGAGCCTGAATTTAAGATATAAACGGGTATTGAAGATGCAGGTACATATCGACTTTTTGCACCTAAAATATTGATTTTGAGCTTGTTTTGGGTCTGTATCTTAAAAACATTCTAGTAAGAAGTAGGCATGTACAGATCGCTTCTGGGACCCAAAAATACCGAATTTGCGGGTGTTTTGAGCCTTATTTTGAGATATAAATGGATACTGAAGATGCATGCACATATCGACTTTTTGCACCTAATATATCTATTTTTAGCATGTTTTGGGTCTGTATCTTGAAAACATTCTAAGAAGGAGTAGGCATAGACATATCGCTTCTGGGACACAAAAATATCTAATTTTCGGGTGTTTTGAGCATGAATTTGAGATATAAACGGGTACAGAAGATGCATGCACATATCGACTTTGGGCTCCCAAAATATTTATTTTTAGCATGTTTTGGGCCAATATTTTGAAAATATTCTATCACTAAGTAAGCATGTACAGATAGCTTCTGGGACACAACAAAATTAAATTTTCGGGTGTTTTGAGCCTGAATTTGGGATATAAACGGGTACAAAAGATGTATGCACATATCGACTTTGGACACCTAAAATATCGAATTTTAGCATGTTTTAAGCCTATATTTTGAAAACATTCTAGCACTGAGTAGATATGTACAGATCGCTTCTGGGATCCAAAAATATCGAATTTTCGGATGTTTTAAGCTTGAATTTGGGATTTAAAAGGGTACAGAACATGCATGCACATATCGACTTGGGACACATAAAATATCGATTTTTAGCATGTTTTGACTCTATATATTGAAAACATTCTAGCACTGAGTAGGCATGTACAGATCACTTCTTGGACCCAAAAATATCAAATTTTCGGGTGTTTTGAGCCTGAATTTGATATGTAAACAGGTAATGAAGATGAATGCACATATCGACTCTTTGCACCTAAAATATCGATTTTGAGTATGTTTTGGGTCTGTATTGTGTAAATACTCTAACACGGAGTAGGCATGTACAGATCGCTTCAGGCACACAAAAATATCGGATTTTTGGGTGTTTTGAGCCTGAATATGAGATATAGACGGGTACAGAAGATGAATGCACATATCGACTTTGGGCACCCAAAATGTCGATTTTTAGCATGTTTTGGGCCTGTAGTTTGAAAATACTCTAAGACTGAGTAGGCATGTACAGATCGCTTAAGGGGCCAAAAATATCGAATTTTCGGGTGTTTTGAGCCTGAATTTGAGATATAAACCTGTACAGAATACGCATGCACATATCGAAAATGGGCACCTAAAATATCGATTTTTAGCATGTTTTGGGCTTGAATTTTAAAAGTACTCTAACACGGAGTAGGCATGCACAGATCGCTTCTGGGACCCAAAAATATCGAATTTTCGGGTGTTTTGAGCCTGAATTTGAGATATAAACGGGTGCAGAAGATACATGCACATATCGACTATGGGCAGCTAAAATATCGATTTTCAGCATGTTTTGGGCATGTATTTTGAAAATACTCAAACACGGAGTAGGCATATACAGATCGCTTCTGGGACCCAAAAATATCGAATTTTTGGGTGTTTTGAGCCTAAATTTGAGATATAAACGGGTACAGAACATGATTGCACATATTGACTTTGGGCACCCAAAATATCGATTTTTAACATGTTCTGAGCCTCTATTTTAAAAACATTCTAGCACTGAGTAGGCATGTACAGATCGCTTCTGGGACCCAAAAATATCGAATTTTCGGGTGTTTTGAGCCTGAATTTGAGATATAACCGGGTACAGAGAATGCATACACATATTGACTTTGTGCACCTAAAATATCAATTTTTAGCATGTTTTGGGCCTGTATTTTAAAAACACTCTAACACAGAGTATGCATGTACAGATCGCTTCTGGGACACAAAAATATCGAATTTTCGGAGTTTTGAGCCTGAATTTGAGATATAAATGGGTACAGATGATGCATGCACATATCGAATTTTTGAACCTAAAATATCGATTTTAAAGCATGTTTTGGGTCTGTATCTTAAAACTTTCTACCAAGAAGTAGGCATGTACAGATTGCTTCTGGGACCAAAAAATATCGAATTTTCGAGTGTTTTGAACCTGAATTTGGGATATAGACGGTACAGAAGATGCATACACATATTGACTTTGGCCATCTAAAATATCGATTTACAGCATGTTTTAGGCCTGTATTTTGAAAATACTCTAACACGGAGTAGGCATGTACAGATCGCTTTTGGGACCCAAAAATATCGAATATTCGGGTGTTTTGAGTCTGAATTTGAGATATAAACGGGTACAGAAGATGCATGCACATATCGACTTAAAGCACCCAAAATATCGATTTTGAGCATGTTTTGGGCCTGTATTCTTAAAATACTCTAACACGGAGTAGACACGTACAGATCGCTTTTGGGACACAAAAATATCGAATTTTTGGGTTTTTTGAGCCTGAATTTGAGATATAAACGGGTACAGAAGATTCATGCACATATCGACTTCGGGCACCTAAAATATCGATTTTTAGCATGTTCTGAGCCTCTATTGTGAAAACATTCTAGCACTGAGTAGGCATGTACAGATCGCTTCTGGGACCCAAAAATATTGAATTTTCGGGTGTTTTGAGCCTGAATTTGAGATATAACCGGGTACAGAGAATGCATACACATATTGACTTAGTGCACCTAAAATATCAATTTTCAGCATGTTTTGGGCCTGTATTTTAAAAACACTCTAACACGGAGTATGCAGGTACAGATCGCTTCTGGGACACAAAAATATCGAATTTTCAGAGTTTTGAGCCTGAATTTGAGATATAAACGGGTACAGAAGATGCATGCACATATCGACTTTTGCACCTAAAATATCGATTTTGAGCATGTTTTTGGTCTGTATCTTGAAAACATTCTAGCAAGAAGTAGGCATGTACAGATTGCTTCTGGGACCCAAAAATATCGAATTTTCGAGTGTTTTGAACCTGAATTTGGAATATAGACGTGTACAGAAGATGCATACACATATTGACTTTGGGCAGCTAAAATATCGGTTTACTGCATGTTTTGGGCCTGTATTTTAAAAACACTCTAACACGGAGTATGCACGTACAGATCGCTTCTGGGACCCAAATAAATCGAATTTTCGGGGGTTTTGAGCCTGAATTTGGGATATAAACGGGTACAGAGGATGCATGCACATATCGACTTTTTGCACCTAAAATATCGATTTTAAGCATGTTTTGGGTCTGTATCTTGAAAAACATTCTAGCAAGGAGTAGGCATGTACAGATCGCTTCTGGGACCCAAAAATATCGAATTTTCTGGTGTTTTGAACCTGAATTTGGGATATAGACGGGTACAGAAGATGCATACACATATTGACTTTGGGCACCTAAAATATAGATTTTTAGCATGTTTTGGGCCTGTATTTTGAAAATACTTTAACACGGAGTAGGCATGTACAGATCGCTTCTGGGACCCAAAAATATCGAATTTTCGGGTGTTTTGAGCCTGAATTTGAGATATAAACGGGTACAGAAGATGCATGCACATATCTACTTCGGGCACCTAAAATATCGATTTTGAGCATGTATTGGAAATGTATTTTGAAAATACTCTAACACGGAGTAGGCATGTACAGATCGCTTCTGGGACACAAAAATATCGATTTTTGGGTGTTTTGAGCCTGAATTTGAGATATAAACGGGTACAGAAGATGCATGCACATATCGACTTTGGACACCTAAAATATCGATTTATAGCATGTTTAGAACCTATATTTTAAAAACATTCTAGAACTGAGTAGGCATGTACAGATCGCTTTTGGAACCCAAAAATATGGAATTTTCGGGTGTTTTGAGCCCGAATTTGATATGTAAACAGGTAATGAAGATGAATGCACATATCGACTCTTTGCACCTAAAATATCGATTTTGAGCATGTTTTGGGTCTGTATTGTGTAAATACTCTAACACGGAGTAGGCATGTACAGATCGCTTCAGGCACACAAAAATATCGGATTTTTGGGTGTTTTGAGCCTGAATTTGAGATATAAACGGGTACAGAAGATGAATGCACATATCGACTTTGGGCACCCAAAATGTAGATTTCTAGCATGTTTTGGGCCTGTATTTTGAAAATACTCTAAGACTGAGTAGGCATGTACAGATCGCTTAAGGGACCCATAAATATCGAATTTTCGGGTGTTTTGACCCTGAATTTGAGATATAAACGGGTACAGAATACGCATGCACATATCGAAAATTGGCACCTAAAATATCGATTTTTAGCATGTTTGGGCTTGAATTTTAAAAGAACTCTAACACGGAGTAGGCATGCACAGATCGCTTCTGGACCCAAAAATATCGAATTTTCGGGTGTTTTGAGCCTGAATTTGAGATATACACGGGTACAGAAGATGCATGCACATATCGACTATGGGCAGCTAAAATATCGATTTTCAGCATGTTTTGGGCTTGTATTTTGAAAATACTCAAACACGGAGTAGGCATATACAGATCGCTTCTCGGACCCAAAAATATCGAATTTTCGGGTGTTTTGAGCCTAAATTTGAGATATAAACGGGTACAGAACATGCATGCACATATTGACTTTGGGCACCCAAAATATCGATTTTTAACATGTTCTGAGCCTCTATTTTAAAAACATTCTAGCACTGAGTAGGCATGTACAGATCGCTTCTGGGACCCAAAAATATTGAATTTTCGGGTGTTTTGAGCCTGAATTTGAGATATAACCGGGTACAGAGAATGCATACACATATTGACTTTGTGCACCTAAAATATCAATTTTCAGCATGTTTTGGGCCTGTATTTTAAAAACACTCTAACACGGAGTATGCAGGTACAGATCGCTTCTGGGACACAAAAATATCGAATTTTCAGAGTTTTGAGCCTGAATTTGAGATATAAACGGGTACAGAAGATGCATGCACATATCGACTTTTTGCACCTAAAATATCGATTTTGAGCATGTTTTTGGTCTGTATCTTGAAAACATTCTAGCAAGAAGTAGGCATGTACAGATTGCTTCTGGGACCCAAAAATATCGAATTTTCGAGTATTTTGAACCTGAATTTGGAATAAAGACGTGTACAGAAGATGCATACACATATTGACTTTGGGCAGCTAAAATATCGATTTACTGCATGTTTTGGGCCTGTATTTTAAAAACACTCTAACACGGAGTATGCACGTACAGATCGCTTCTGGGACCCAAATAAATCGAATTTTCGGGGGTTTTGAGCCAGAATTTGGGATATAACCGGGTACAGAAGATGCATGCACATATCGACTTTTTGCACCTAAAATATCGATTTTAAGCATGTTTTGGGTCTGTATCTTGAAAAACATTCTAGCAAGGAGTAGGCATGTACAGATCGCTTCTGGGGCCCAAAAATATCGAATTTTCTGGTGTTTTGAACATGAATTTGGGATATAGACGGGTACAGAAGATGCATACACATATTGATTTTGGGCACCTAAAATATAGATTTTTAGCATGTTTTGGGCCTGTATTTTGAAAATACTTTAACACGGAGTAGGCATGTACAGATCGCTTCTGGGACCCAAAAATATCGAATTTTCCGGTGTTTTGAGCCTGAATTTGAGATATAAACGGGTACAGAAGATGCATGCACATATCTACTTTGGGCACCTAAAATATCGATTTTGAGCATGTTTTGGACCTGTATTTTGAAAATACTCTAACACGGAGTAGGCATGTACAAATCGCTTCTGGGACACAAAAATATCGATTTTTGGGTGTTTTGAGCCTTAATTTGAGATATAAACGGGTACAGAAGATGCATGCACATATCGACTTTTGACACCTAAAATATCGATTTATTGCATGTTTAGAGCCTATATTTTAAAAACATTCTAGCCCTGAGTAGGCATGTACAGATCGCTTTTGGAACCCAAAAATATTGAATTTTCGGGTGTTTTGAGCCCGAATTTGATATGTAAACATGTAATGAAGATGAATGCACATATCGACTCTTTGCACCTAAAATATCGATTTTGAGCATGTTTTGGGTCTGTATTGTGTAAATACTCTAACACGGAGTAGGCATGTACAGATCGCTTCAGGCACACAAAAATATCGGATTTTTGGGTGTTTTGAGCCTGAATTTGAGATATAAACGGGTACAGAAGATGAATGCACATATCGACTTTGGGCACCCAAAATGTCGATTTTTAGCATGTTTTGGGCCTGTATTTTTGAAAATACTCTAAGACTGAGTAGGCATGTACAGATCGCTTATGGGACCCATAAATATCGAATTTTCGGGTGTTTTGAGCCTGAATTTGAGATATAAACGGGTACAGAATACGCATGCACATATCGAAAATAGGCACCTAAAATATCGATTTTTAGCATGTTTTGGGCTTGAATTTTAAAAGAACTCTAACACGGAGTAGGCATGCACAGATCGCTTCTGGGACCCAAAAATATCGAATTATCGGGTGTTTTGAGCCTGAATTTGAGATATAAACGGGTACAGAAGATGCATGCACATATCGACTATGGGCAGCTAAAATATCGATTTTCAGCATGTTTTGGGCATGTATTTTGAAAATACTCAAACACGGAGTAGGCATATACAGATCGCTTCTGGGACCCAAAAAAATCGAATTTTCGGGTTTTTTGAGCCTAAATTTGAGATATAAACGGGTACAGAACATGCATGCACATATTGACTTTGGGCACCCAAAATATCGATTTTTAACATGTTCTGAGCCTCTATTTTAAAAACAATCTAGCACTGAGTAGGCATGCACAGATCGCTTCTGGGACCCAAAAATATTGAATTTTCGGGTGTTTTGAGCCTGAATTTGAGATATGACCGGGTACCGAGAATGCATACACATATTGACTTTGTGCACCTAAAATATCAATTTTTAGCATGTTTTGGGCCTGTATTTTAAAAACACTCTAACACAGAGTATGCATGTACAGATCGCTTCTGGGACACAAAAATATCGAATTTTCGGAGTTTTGAGCCTGAATTTGAGATATAAATGGGTACAGATGATGCATGCACATATCGACTTTTTGCACCTAAAATATCGATTTTAAAGCATGTTTTGGGTATGTATCATAAAACTTTCTAGCAAGAAGTAGGCATGTACAGATTGCTTCTGGGACCAAAAAATATCGAATTTTCGAGTGTTTTGAACCTGAATTTGGGATATAGACGGGTACAGAAGATGCATACACATATTGACTTTGGGCAGCTAAAATATCGATTTACAGCATGTTTTAGGCCTGTATTTTGAAAATACTCTAACACGGAGTAGGCATGTACAGATCGCTTTTAGGACCCAAAAATATCGAATATTCGGGTGTTTTGAGTCTGAATTTGAGATATAAACGGGTACAGAAGATGCATGCACATATCGACTTAAAGCACCCAAAATATCGAATTTGAGCATGTTTTGGGCCTGTATTTTTAAAAATACTCTAACACGGAGTAGACACATACAGATCGCTTTTGGGACTCATAAATATCGAATTTTTGGGTGTTTTGAGCCTGAATTTGAGATATAAACGGGTTCAGAAGATTCATGCACATATCGACTTCGGGCACCTAAAATATCGATTTTTCGCATGTTCTGAGCCAATATTTTGAAAACATTCTAGCACTGAGTAGGCATGTACAGATCGCTTCTGGGAACCAAAAATATTGAATTTTCGGGTGTTTTGAGCCTGAATTTGGGATATAACCGGGTACAGAGAATGCATACACATATTGACTTGGTGCACCTAAAATATCAATTTTCAGCATGTTTTGGGCCTGTATTTTAAAAACAATCTAACACGGAGTATGCAGGTACAGATCACTTCTGGGACACAAAAATATCGAATTTTCAGAGTTTTGAGCCTGAATTTGAGATATAAACGGGTACAAAAGATGCATGCACATATCGACTTTTTGCACCTAAAATATCGATTTTGAGCATGTTTTGGGTCTGTATCTTGAAAACATTCTAGCAAGAAGTAGGCATGTACAGATTGCTTCTGGGACCCAAAAATATCGAATTTTCGAGTGTTTTGAACCTGAATTATGGATATACACGGGTACAAAAGATGCATACACATATTGACTTTAGGCACCTAAAATATCGATTTTGAGCATGTTTTGGGCCTGTATTTTGAAAATACTCTAACACGGAATAGGCATGTACAGATTGCTTCTGGGGCCCAAAAACATCGAATTTTCGGGAATTTTGAGCCTGAATTTGAGATATAATCGGGTACAGAAGATGCATGCACACATCGACTATGTGGAGGTAAAATATCAATTTTCGGCATGTTTTGGGCATGCTTTTGAAAATACTCTAACACGGAGTAGGCATGTACAGATCACTTCTGGCACCCAAAAACCTCGAATTTTCGGGTGTTTTGAGCCTGAATTTGAGATATAAACGGGTACAGAAGATGCATGCACATATCGACTTTGGGCACCTAAAATAACGATTTTTAGCATGTTTTGAGCCTGTATTTAGAGAACATTCTAGCACTGAGTAGGCATGTACAGATCGCTTCTGGGACCCAAAAATATTGAATTTTCCGTCGTTTTGAGCCTGAATTTGAGATATAAACGGGTACTGAAGATGCATGCAGAAATCAACTTTTGGCACCCAAGATATCGATATTTAGCATATTTTCGGCCTATATTTTGAAAATACTCTAACACAGAGTAGGCATGTACAGATCGCATCTGGGACACAAAAATATCGAATTTTCGGGTGTTTTGAACCTGAATTTGAGATATAAACGGGTACAGAAGATTCATGAACATATCGACTTTGGGCACCTCAAATATCGATTTTTAGCTTGTTTTGGGCCTATATTTTAAAAATATTCTATTACTGAGTAGGCATGTACAGATCGCTTGTCTGATCCAAAAATATCGAATTTTCTGGTGTTTTGAGCCTGAATTTGAGATATAAACGGGTACTGAAGATGCAGGTACATATCGACTTTTTGCACCTAAAATATTGATTTTGAGTTTGTTTTGGATCTGTATCTTAAAAACATTCTAATAAGGAGAAGGCATGTACAGATCGCTTCTGGGACCCAAAAATACCGAATTTTCGGGTGTTTTGAGCCTTATTTTGAGATATAAATGGATACTGAAGATGCATGCACATATCGACTTTTTGCACCTTATATATCTATTTTTAGCATGTTTTGGGTCTGTATCATGAAAACATTCTAAGAAGGAGTAGGCATAGACATATCGCTTCTGGGACCCAAAAATATCGAATTTTCGGGTGTTTTGAACCTGAATTTGGGATATAGACGGGTACAGAAGATGCATACACATATTGACTTTGGGCACCTAAAATATCGATTTACTGCATGTTTTTGGCCTATATTTTAAAAACACTCTAACACGGAGTATGCAGGTACAGATCGCTTTTGGGACCCAAAAATATCGAATAATCGGGTGTTTTGAGTCTGAATTAGGGATATACACGGGTACAGAAGATGCATAAACATATTGACTTTAGGCACCTAAAATATCGATTTACAGCATGTTTTTGGCCTATATTTTAAAAACACTTTAACACGGAGTATGCACGTACAGATCGCTTCTGGGACCCAAATAAATCGAATTTTCAGGGGTTTTGTGCCAGAATTTGGGATATAACCGGGTACAGAGGATGCATGCACATATCGACTTTTTGCACATAAAATATCGATTTTGAGCATGTTTTGGGTCTGTATCTTGAAAAACATTCTAGCAAGGAGTAGGCATGTACAGATCGCTTCTGGGACCCAAATATATCGAATTTTCTAGTGTTTTGAACCTGAATTTGGGATATAGACGGGTACAGAAGATGCATACACATATTGACTTTGGGCACCTAAAATATATAGATTTTTAGCATGTTTTGGGCCTGTATTTTGAAAATACTTTAACACGGAGTAGGCATGTACAGATCGCTTCTGGGACCCAAAAATATCGACTTTTCGGGTGTTTTGAGCCTGAATTTGAGATATAAACGGGTACAGAAGATGCATGCACATATCTACTTTGGGCACCTAAAATATCGATTTATAGCATGTTTAGAGCCTATATTTTAAAAACATTCTAGCACTGAGTAGGCATGTACAGATCGCTTTTGGAACCCAAAAATAATGAATTTTCGGGTGTTTTGAGCCTGAATTTGATATGTAAACAGGTAATGAAGATGAATGCACATATCGACTCTTTGCACCAAAAATATCGATTTTGAGCATGTTTTGGGTCTGTATAGTGTAAATACTCTAACACGGAGTAGGCATGTACAGATCGCTTCTGGGACACAAAAATATCGATTTTTGGGTGTTTTGAGCCTGAATTTGAGATATAAACGGGTACAGAAGATGCATGCACATATCGACTTTGGACACCTAAAATATCGATTTATAGCAAGTTTAGAGCCTATATCTTAAAAACATTCTAGCACTGAGTAGGCATGTACAGATCGCTTCTGGGACCCAAAAATATTGAATTTTCGGGTGTTTTGAGCCTGAATTTGAGATATAACCGGGTACAGAGAATGCATACACATATTGACTTTGTGCACCTAAAATATCAATTTTCAGCATGTTTTGGGCCTGTATTTTAAAAACACTCTAACACAGAGTATGCATGTACAGATCGTTTCTGGGACACAAAAATATCGAATTTTCGGAGTTTTGAGCCTGAATTTGAGATATAAACGGGTACAGAAGATGCATGCACATATCGAATTTTTGAACCTAAAATATCGCTTTTAAAGCATGTTTTGGGTCTGTATCTTAAAACTTTCTAGCAAGAAGTAAGCATGTACAGATTGCTTCTGGGACCCAAAAATATCGAATTTTCGAGTGTTTTGAACCTGAATTTGGGATATAGACGGGTACAGAAGATGCATACACATATTGACTTTGGGCAGCTAAAATATCGATTTACAGCATGTTTTAGGCCTGTATTTTGAAAATACTCTAACACGGAGTAGGCATGTACAGATCGCTTTTGGGACCCAAAAATATCGAATATTCGGATGTTTTGAGTCTGAATTTGAGATATAAACGGGTACAGAAGATGCATGCACATATCGACTTAAAGCACCCAAAATATCGATTTTGAGCATGTTTTGGGCATGTATTTTGAAAATACTCTAACACGGAGTAGACACGTACAAATCGCTTTTGGGACACAAAAATATCGAATTTTTGGATGTTTTGAGCCTGAATTTGAGATATAAACGGGTACAGAAGATGCATGCACATATCGACTTCGGGCACCTAAAATATCGATTTTTAGCATGTTCTGATCCTCTATTTTGAAAACATTCTAGCACTGAGTAGGCATGTACAGTTCGCTTCTGGGACCCAAAAATATTGAATTTTCGGGTGTTTTGAGTCTGAATTTGAGATATAACCGGGTACAGAGAATGCATACACATATTGACTTTGTGCACCTAAAATATCAATTTTCAGCATGTTTTGGGCCTGTATTTTAAAAACACTCTAACACGGAGTATGCAGGATCAGATCGCTTCTGGGACACAAAAATATCTAATTTTCGGAGTTTTGAGCCTGAATTTGAGATATAAACGGGTACAGAAGATGCATGCACATATAGACTTTTTGCACCTAAAATATCGATTTTGAGCATGTTTTTGGTCTGTATCTTGAAAACATTCTAGCAAGAAGTAGGCATGTACAGATTGCTTCTGGGACCCAAAAATATCGAATTTTCGAGTGTTTTGAACCTGAATTTGGAATATAGACGTGTACAGAAGATGCATACACATATAGACTTTGGGCAGCTAAAATATCGATTTACTGCATGTTTTAGGCCTGTATTTTGAAAATACTCTAACATGGAGTAAGCATGTACAGATGGCTTTTGGGACCCAAAAATATCGAATAATCGGGTGTTTTGAGTCTGAATTTGAGATAAAAACGGGTACAGAACATGCATGCACATATTGACTTTGGGCACCCAAAATATCGATTTTTAGCATGTTCTGAGCCTCTATTTTAAAAACATTCTAGCACTGAGTAGGCATGTACAGATCGCTTCTGGGACCCAAAAATATTGAATTTTCGGGTGTTTTGAGCCTGAATTTGAGATATAACCGGGTACAGAGAATGCATACACACATTGACTTTGTGCACCTAAAATATCAATTTTTAGCATGTTTTGGGCCTGTATTTTAAAAACACTCTAACACAGAGTATGCATGTACAGATCGCTTCTGGGACACAAAAATATCGATTTTTCGGAGTTTTGAGACTGAATTTGAGATATAAACGGGTACAGAAGATACATGCACATATCGAATTTTTGAACCTAAAATATCGATTTTAAGCATGTTTTGGGTCTGTATCTTAAAACTTTCTAGCAAGAAGTAGGCATGTACAGATTGCTTCTGGGACCAAAAAATATCGAATTTTCGAGGTTTTTGAACATGAATTTGGGATATAGACGGGTACAGAAGATGCATACACATATTGACTTTGGGCAGCTAAAATATCGATTTACAACATGTTTTAGGCCTGTATTTTGAAAATACTCTAACACGGAGTAGGCATGTACAGATCGCTTTTGGGACCCAAAAATATCGAATATTCGTGTGTTTTGAGTCTGAATTTGAGATATAAACGGGTACAGAAGATGCATGCACATATCGACTTAAAGCACCCAAAATATCGATTTTGATCATGTTTTGGGCCTGTATTTTTAAAATACTCTAACACGGAGTAGACACGTACAGATCGCTTTTGGGACACAAAAATATCGAATTTTCGGGTGTTTTGAGTCTGAATTTGAGATATAAACGGGAAAAGAAGATGCATGCACATATCGAATTTGGGCACCTAAAATACCGATTTTGAGCATGTTTTGGGCCTGTATTTTGAAAATACTCTAACGCGGTATAGACATGTACAGATCGCTTCTGGGACACAAAAATATCGAATTTTTGGGTGTTTTGAGTCTGAATTTGAGATATAAACGGGTACAGAAGATGCATGCACATATCGACTTCGGGCACCTAAAATATCGATTTTTAGCATGTTCTGAGCCTCTATTTTGAAAACATTCTAGCACTGAGTAGGCATGTACAGATCGCTTTTGGGACCCAAAAATATTGAATTTTCGGGTGTTTTGAGCCTGAATTTGAGATATAACCGGGTACAGAGAATGCATACACATATTGACTTTGTGCACCTAAAATATCAATTTTCAGCATGTTTTGGGCCTACATTTTAAAAACACTCTAACACGGAGTATGCAGGTACAGATCGCTTCTGGGACACAAAAATATCGAATTTTCGGAGTTTTGAGCCTGAACTTGAGATATAAACGGGTACAGAAGATGCATTCACATATAGACTTTTTGCACCTAAAATATCGATTTTGAGCATGTTTTTGGTCTGTATCTTTTAAACATTCTAGCAAGAAGTAGGCATGTACAGATTGCTTCTGGGACCCAAAAATATCGAATTTTCGAGTGTTTTGAACCTGAATTTGGAATATAGACGTGTACAGAAGATGCATACACATATTGACTTTGGGCAGCTAAAATATCGATTTACTGCATGTTTTAGGCCTGTATTTTGAAAATACTCTAACACGGAGTATGCATGTACAGATGGCTTTTGGGACCCAAAAATATCGAATTTTCGGGTGTTTTGAGTCTGAATTTGAGATATAGACGGGAAAAGAAGATGCATGCACATATCGAATTTGGGCACCTAAAATATCGATTTTGAGCATGTTTTGGGCCTGTATTTTGAAAATACTCTAACACGGTATAGACATGTACAGATCGCTTCTGGGACACAAAAATATCGAATTTTTGGGTGTTTTGAGCCTGAATTTGAGATATAAACGGGTACAGAAGATGCATGCACATATCGACTTCGGGCACCTAAAATATCGATTTTTAGCATGTTCTGAGCCTCTATTTTGAAAACATTCTAGCACTGAGTAGGCATGTACAGATCGCTTTTGGGACCCAAAAATATTGAATTTTCGGGTGTTTTGAGCCTGAATTTGAGATATAACCGGGTACAGAGAATGCATACACATATTGACTTTGTGCACCTAAAATATCAATTTTCAGCATGTTTTGGGCCTACATTTTAAAAGCACTCTAACACGGAGTATGCAGGTACAGATCGCTTCTGGGACACAAAAATATCGAATTTTCGGAGTTTTGAGCCTGAATTTGAGATATAAACGGGTACAGAAGATGCATTCACATATCGAATTTTTGCACCTAAAATATCGATTTTGAGCATGTTTTTGGTCTGTATCTTGAAAACTTTCTAGCAAGAAGTAGGCATGTACAGATTGCTTCTGGGACACAAAAATATCGAATTTTCGAGTGTTTTGAACCTGAATTTGGGATATAGTCGTGTACAGAAGATGCATACACATATTGACTTTGGGCAGCTAAAATATCGATTTACTGCATGTTTTAGGCCTGTATTTTGAAAATACTCTAACACGGAGTATGCATGTACAGATGGCTTTTGGGACCCAAAAATATCGAATAATCGGGTGTTTTGAGCCTGAATTTGAGATATAAACGGGTACAGAAGATGCATGCACATATCGACTTCGGGCACCTAAAATATCGATTTTTAGCATGTTCTGAGCCTCTATTTTGAAAACATTCTAGCACTGAGTAGGCATGTACAGATCGCTTTTGGGACCCAAAAATATTGAATTTTCGGGTGTTTTGAGCCTGAATTTGAGATATAACCGGGTACAGAGAATGCATACACATATTGACTTTGTGCACCTAAAATATCAATTTTCAGCATGTTTTGGGCGTACATTTTAAAAGCACTCTAACACGGAGTATGCAGGTACAGATCGCTTCTGGGACACAAAAATATCGAATTTTCGGAGTTTTGAGCCTGAATTTGAGATATAAACGGGTACAGAAGATGCATTCACATATCGAATTTTTGCACCTAAAATATCGATTTTGAGCATGTTTTTGGTCTGTATCTTGAAAACTTTCTAGCAAGAAGTAGGCATGTACAGATTGCTTCTGGGACCCAAAAATATCGAATTTTCGAGTGTTTTGAACCTGAATTTGGGATATAGTCGTGTACAGAAGATGCATACACATATTGACTTTGGGCAGCTAAAATATCGATTTACTGCATGTTTTAGGCCTGTATTTTGAAAATACTCTAACACGGAGTATGCATGTACAGATGGCTTTTGGGACCCAAAAATATCGAATAATCGGGTGTTTTGAGTCTTAATTTGAGATATAAACGGGTACAGAAGATGCATGCACATATCGACTTTTTGCACCTAAAATATCGATTTTGAGCATGTTTTGGGTCTGTATCTTGAAAAACATTCTAGCAAGGAGTAGGCATGTACAGATCGCTTCTGGTACCCAAAAATATCGAATTTTCTGGTGTTTTGAACCTGAATTTGGGATATAGACGGGTACAGAAGATGCATACACATATAGACTTTGGGCAAATAAAATATCAATTTTCAGCATGTTTTGGGCCTATATTTTAAAAACACTCTAACACGGAGTAGACACGTACAGATCGCTTTTGGGACACAAAAATATTGAATTTTTGGGTGTTTTGAGCCTGAATTTGAGATATGAAAGGGTACTGAAGATGCAGGCACATATCGACTTTTTGCACCTAAAATATTGATTTTGAGCTTGTTTTGGGACTGTATCTTAAAAACATTCTAGTAAGGAGTAGGCATGTACAGATCGCTTCTGGGACAAAAAATACCGAATTTTCGGGTATTTTGAGCCTTATTTTGAGATATAAATGGATACTGAAGATGCATGCACATATCGACTTTTTGCACCTAATATATCTATTTTTAGCATGTTTTGGGTCTGTATCTTGAAAACATTCTAAGAAGGAGTAGGCATAGACATATCGCTTCTGGGACACAAAAATATCTAATTTTCGGGTGTTTTGAGCCTGAATTTGAGATATAAACGGGTACAGAATATGCATGCACATATCGACTTTGGGCACCCAAAATATCGATTTTTAGTATGTTTTGGGCCAATATTTTGAAAATATTCTATCACTAAGTAAGCATGTACAGAGAGCTTCTGGGACCCAAAAAAATTAAATTTTCTGGTGTTTTGAGCCTGAATTTGGGATATAAACGGGTACAAAAGACTTTGGACACCTAAAATATCGAATTTTAGCATGTTTTAAGCCTATATTTTGAAAACATTCTACCACTGAGTAGATATTTACAGATCGCTTCTGGGATCCAAAAATATCGAATTTTCGGGTGTTTTAAGCCTGAATTTGGGATATAAAAGGGTACAGAACATGCATGCACATATCGACTTGGGACACATAAAATATCGATTTTTAGCATGTTTTGACTCTATATTTGGAAAACATTCTAGCACAGAGTAGGCATGTACAGATCACTTCTTGGATTCAAAAATATCGAATTTTCGGGTGTTTTGAGCCTAAATTTGAGATATAAACGGGTACAGAAGATGCATGCACATATCAACATTGGGCACCTAAAATATCGATTTTTAGCATGTATTGGGCCTATATTTTGAAAATATTCTAGCACTGAGTAGGCATGTACATATTGCTTCTGGGACCCAAGAATATAAATTTTACAGGTGTTTTGAGACTGAATTTGGGATATAAACGGGTACAAAAGATGTATTCACATATCGACTTTGGACACCTAAAATATCGATATGTAGCATGTTTTAAGCCTATATTTTGAAAACAGTCTAGCACTGAGTAGACATGTACAGATCGCTTCTGGGACCCAAAAACATTGAATTTTTGGTTGTTTTGAGCCTGAATTTGAGATATAAACGGTTACTGAAGATGCAGGCACATATCGACTTTTTTAACCTAAAATATAGATTTTGAGCTTGTTTTGGGTCTGTATTTTGAAAATACTTTAAAACGAAGTAGGCATGTACAGATATCTTTTGTGACACAAAAATATCGAGTTTTCGGGTGTTTTGAGCCTGAATTTGGGATATAAACGTGTACAGAAGATGCATACACATATTGACTTTGGGAACATTAAAATATTGATTTTCAGCATGAATTGGGCCTGTATTTTTAAAATACTCTAACACGGAATAGGCATGTACAAATTGCTTCTAGGACCCAAAAAAATTAAATTTTCGGGTGTTTTGAGCCTGAATTTGAGATATAAACGGGTACAGAAGATGTATGCACATATCGACTTTGGGCACCTAAAATATCGATTTTCAGTATGTTTTATTGCCTGTATTTTGAAAGTACTCTAACACGGAGTAGACAAGTACAGATCGCTTCTGGGAGCCAAAAATATCGAATTTTCTGGTGTTTTGAGCCTAAATTTTAAATATAAACGGGTACAGAACATGCATTCACCAATCGACATTAGGCACCTAAAATATCGATTTTTAGCATGTCTTGTGCCTATATTTTGAAAATATTCTAGCACTGAGTAGGCATGTACAGATCGCTTCTGGGACCCAAAAATATCGAATTTTCGGGTGTTTTGAGCCTGAATTTGGGATATAAACGGGTACAAAAGATGTATGCACATATCGACTTTGGACACCTAAAATGTCGATTATTAGCATGTTTTAAGCCGATATTTTAAAAACAGTCTAGCACTGAGTAGACATGTACATATCGCTTCTGGTACCCAAAAATATTTAATTTTTGGGTGTTTTGAGCCTGAATTTGAGATATAAACGGGTACTGAAGATGCAGGCACATATCGACTTTTTGCACCTAAAATATTGATTTTGAGCTTGTTTTGGGTCTGTATCTTAAAAACATTCTAGTAAGGAGTAGGCATGTACAGATCGCTTCTGGGACCCAAAAATATCGAATTTTCGGAGTTTTGAGCCTGAATTTGAGATATAAACGGGTACAGAAGATGCATGCACATATCGACTTTGGGCACCTAAATTATCGATTTTGAGCATGTTTTGGGCCTGTATTTTGAAAATACTCTAACACGGTATAGACATGTACAGATCGCTTCTGGGACACAAAAATATCGATTTTTTGGGTGTTTTGAACCTGAATTAGGGATATACACGGGTACAGAAGATGCATACACATATTGACTTTGGGCACATAAAATATCGATTTTCAGCATGTTTTTTGGCCTATATTTTGAAAACACTCTAACATGGAGTATGCACGTACAGATCGCTTCTGGGACCCAAATAAATCGAATTTTCGGGTGTTTTGAGCCTGAATTTGAGATATAAACGGGTACAGAAGATGCATGCACATATCGACTCTTTGCACCTAAAATATCGATTTTGAGCATGTTTTGGGTGTGTATCTTGAAAACATTCTAGCAAGTAGTAGGTATGTACAGATTGCTTCTGGGACCCAAAAATATCGAATTTTCGAGTGTTTTGAACCTGAATTTGAGATATAGACGGGTACAGAAGATGCATACACATATTAACTTTGGGCAGCTAAAATATCGATTTTCAGCATGTTTTAGGCCTGTATTTTGAAAATACTCTAACACGGAGTATGCATGTACAGATGGCTTTTGGGACCCAAAAACATCGAATATTCGGGTGTTTTGATTCTGAATTTGAGATATAAACGGGTACAGAAGATGCATGCACATATCGACTTTGGGCACCCAAATTATCGATTTTGAGCATGTTTTAGGCCTGTATTTTATAAAATACTCTAACACGGAGTAGACACGTACAGATCGCCTCTGGGACCCAAATAAATCGAATTTTCGGGTGTTCTGAGCCTGAATTTGAGATATGAACGGGTACAGAAGATGCATGCACATATCGACTTTGGGCACCTAAAATATCGATTTTGAGCATGTTTTGGGCCTGTATTTTGAAAATACTCTAACACGGTGTAGACATGTACAGATCGCTTCTGGGACACAAAAATATCGATTTTTTGGGTGTTTTGAGCCTGAATTTGAGATATAAACGGGTACAGAAGATGCATGAACATATCGACTTTTTGCACCTAAAATATCGATTTTGAGCATGTTTTGAGTCTGTATTTTGAAAAAACTCTAACACGGAGTATGCACGTACAGATCGCTTCTGGTACCCAAATATATCGAATTTTCGGGTGTTTTAAGCCTGAATTTGAGATATAAACGGGTAAAGAAGATGCATGCACATATCGACTTTGGGCACCTAAAATATCGATTTTGAGCATGTTTTGGGCCTGTATTTTGAAAATACTTCAACACGGAGTATGCATGTACAGATCGCTTCTGGGACCCAAAAATATTGAATTTTTGTGTGTTTTGAGCCTGAATTTGAGATATAAACGGGTACAGAAGATACATGCACATATCGACTTTGGGCACATAAAATATCGATTTTGAGCATGTTTTGAGTCTGTATTTTGAAAAAACTCTAACACGGAGTAGGCATGTACAGATCGCTTCTGGGACCCATAAATATCGAATTTTCGAGTGTTTTGAACCTTAATTTGGGATATAGAAGGGTACAGAAGATGCATACACATATTGACTTTGGGCAGCTAAAATATCGATTTACATCATGTTTTAGGCCTGTATTTTAAAAATACTCTAACACAGAGTATGCATGTACAGATGGCTTTTGGGACCCAAAAATATCGATTTTTTGGGTTTTTTGAGCCTGAATTTGAGATATAAACGGGTACAGAAGATGCATGCACATATCGACTTTGGCACCCAAAATATCGAATTTTAGTATGTTTTTGGCGTATAATTTGAAAATATTCTAGCACTGAGTAGGCATGTACAGATCGCTTCTGGGACCCAAAAATATCGAATTTTCGGGGGTTTTGAGCCAGAATTTGGGATATAACCGGGTACAGAGGATGCATGCACATATCGACCTTTTGCACCTAAAATATCGATTTTAAGCATGTTTTGGGTCTGTATCTTGAAAACTTTCTAGCAAGGAGTAGGCATGTACAAGTCGCTTTTGGGACCCAAAAATATCGAATTTTCTGGTGTTTTGAACCTGAATTTGGGATATAGACGGGTAAAGAAGATGCATACACATATTGACTTTGGGCACCTAAAATATCGATTTTCAGCATGTTTTAGGCCTGTATTTTAAAAATACTCTAACACAGAGTATGCATGTACAGATGGCTTTTGGGACCCAAAAATATCGAATATTCGGGTGTTTTGAGTCTGAATTTGAGACATAAACGGGTACAGAAGATGCATGCACATATCGACTTTGGGCACCCAAAATATCGATTTTGAGCATATTTTGGGCCTGTATTTTGAAAATACTCTAACACGGAGTAGACACGTACATATCGCTTCTGGGACACAAAAATATCGATTTTTTGGGTGTTTTGAGCCTGAATTTGAGATATAAACGAGTACAGAAGATGCATGCACATATCGACTTTTCACACCTAAAATATCATTTTTGAGCATGTTTTAAGCCTGTATTTTAAAAACATTCTAGCACTGAGTAGGCATATGCAGATCGCTTAAGGGACCTAAAAATATCGAATTTTTGGAGTTTTGAGCCTGAATTTGAGATATAAACGGGTACAGAAGATGCATGCACATATCGACTTTTTACACTTAAAATATCGATTTTGAGAATGTTTTGGGTCTGTATCTTGAAAACATTCTAGCAAGGAGTAGGCATGTACAGATCGCTTCTGATACCCAAAAATATCGAATTTTCTGGTGGTTTGAACCAGAATTAGGGATATACACGGGTACAGAAGATGCATACACATATCGACTTTGGGCACCCAAAATATCGATTTTGAGCATGTTTTGGGCCTGAATTTTTAAAATACTCTAACACTGAGTAGACACGTACAGATCGCTTCTGGGACCCAAATAAATTGAATTTTCGGGTGATCTGAGCCTGAATTTGTGATATGAACGGGTACAGAAGATGCATGCAAATATCGACTTTTTGCACCTAAAACATCGATTTTGAGCATGTTTTGGGCCTGTATTTTAAAAATACTATAACACGGTGTAAACATGTACAGATCGCTTCTGGGACACAAAAATATCGATTTTTTGGGTGTTTTGAGCCTGAAATTGAGATATAAACGGGTACAGAAGATGCATGCACATATCGACTTTGGGCAGCTAAAATATCGATTTACAGCATGTTTTAGGCCTGTATTTTGAAAATACTCTAACACGGAGTATGCATGTACAGATGGCTTTTGGGACCCAAAATATCGAATAATCGGGTGTTTTGAGTCTGAATTTGAGATATAAACGGGTACAGAAGATGCATGCACATATCGACTTTGGGCACCTAAAATATCGATTTTGAGCATGTTTTGGGCCTGTATTTTGAAAATATTCTAACACGGTATAGACATGTACAGATCGCTTCTGGGACACAAAAATATCGATTTTTTGGGTGTTTTGAACCTGAATTAGGGATATACACGGGTACAGAAGATGCATACACATATTGACTTTGGGCACCTAAAATATCGATTTTCAGCATGTTTTTGGACTATATTTTAAAAACACTCTAACATGGAGTATGCACGTACAGATCGCTTCAGGGACCCAAATAAATCGAATTTTCGGGTGTTTTGAGCCTGAATTTGAGATATAAACGGGTACAGAAGATGCATGCACATATCGACTTTTTGCACCTAAAATATCGATTTTGAGCATGTTCTGGGTGTGTAACTTAAAAACATTCTAGCAAGAAGTAGGTATGTACAGATTGCTTCTGGGACCCAAAAATATCGAATATTCGGGTGTTTTGATTCTGAATTTGAGATATAAACGGGTACAGAAGATGCATGCACATATCGACTTTGGGCTCCCAAAATATCGATTTTGAGCATGTTTTAGGCCTGTATTTTTAAAATACTCTAACACGGAGTAGACACGTACATATCGCTTCTGGGACCCAAATAAATCGAATTTTCGGGTGTTCTGAGCCTGAATTTGAGATATAAACGGGTACAGAAGATGCATGCATATATCGACTTTTTGCACCTAAAATATCGATTTTGAGCATGTTTTGGGTGTGTATCTTGAAAACATTCTAGCAAGAAGTAGGCATGTACAGATTGCTTCTGGAACCCAAAAATATCGAATTTTCGAGTGTTTTGAACCTGAATTTGGGATATAGACGGGTACAGAAGATGCATACACATATTGACTTTTGGCAGCTAAAATATCGATTTACTGCATGTTTTATGCCTCTATTTTAAAAACACTCTAACACGGAGTATGCACGTACAGATAGCTTCTGGGACCCAAAAATATTGAATTTTAGGTGTTTTGAGCCTGAATTTGAGATATAAACGGGTACAGAAGATGCATGCACATATCGACTTTGGGCACCTAAAATATCGATTTTTAGTATGTTTTGGGCCTGTTTTTTTTGAAATACTCTAACACGGAGTAGACATGTACAGATCGCTTTTGGGACCCAAAAATATCGAATTTTCGGGTGTTTTCAGCCTGAATTTGAGATATAAACGGGTACAGAAGAAGCATGCACATATTGACTTTGGACACCTAAAATATCGATTTTTAGCATGTTTTGAGCCTATATTTTGAAAACATTCTAGCACTGAGCATGCATGTACAGATCGCTTAAGGGACCCAAAAATATGGAATTTTCGGGTGTTTTGAGCCTGAATTTGAGATATAAACGGGTAAAGGAGATGCATGCACATATCGACTTTTTGCACCTAAAATATCGATTTTGAGCATGTTTGGGTGTGTATCTTGAAAACATTCTAGCAAGAAGTAGGTATGTACAGATTGCTTCTGGGACCCAAAAATATCGAATTTTCGAGTGTTTTGAACTTGAATTTGAGATATAGACGGGTACAGAAGATGCATACACATATTGACTTTTGGCAGCTAAAATATCGATTTACAGCATGTTTTGGGCCTCTATTTTAAAAACACTCTAACACGGAGTATGCACGTACAGATAGCTTCTGGGACCCAAAAATATTGAATTTTAGGTGTTTTGAGCCTGAATTTGAGATATAAACGGGTACAGAAGATGCATGCACATATCGACTTTGGGCACCTAAAATATCGATTTTTAGTATGTTTTGGGCCTGTTTTTTTTGAAATACTCTAACACGGAGTAGACATGTACAGATCGCTTTTGGGACCCAAAAATATCGAATTTTCGGGTGTTTTCAGCCTGAATTTGAGATATAAACGGGTACAGAAGAAGCATGCACATATTGACTTTGGACACCTAAAATATCGATTTTTAGCATGTTTTGAGCCTATATTTTGAAAACATTCTAGCACTGAGTATGCATGTACAGATCGCTTAAGGGACCCAAAAATATGGAATTTTCGGGTGTTTTGAGCCTGAATTTGAGATATAAACGGGTACAGAAGATGCATGCACATATCGACTTTTTGCACCTAAAATATCGATTTTGAGCATGTTTTGGGTGTGTATCTTGAAAACATTCTAGCAAGAAGTAGGTATGTACAGATTGCTTCTGGGACCCAAAAATATCGAATTTTCGAGTGTTTTGAACCTGAATTTGAGATATAGACGGGTACAGAAGATGCATACACATATTGACTTTGGGCAGCTAAAATATCGATTTTCAGCATGTTTTAGGCCTGTATTTTGAAAATACTCTAACACGGAGTATGCATGTACAGATGTCTTTTGAGACCCAAAAACATCGAATATTCGGGTGTTTTGATTCTGAATTTGAGATATAAACGGGTACAGAAGATGCATGCACATATCGACTTTGGGCACCCAAAATATCGATTTTGAGCATGTTTTAGGCCTGTATTTTTAAAATACTCTAACACGGAGTAGACACGTACAGATCGCTTCTGGGACCCAAATAAATCGAATTTTCGGGTGTTCTGAGCCTGAATTTGAGATATGAACGGGTACAGAAGATGCATGCACATATCGACTTTGGGCACCTAAAATATCCATTTTGAGCATGTTTTGGGCCTGTATTTTGAAAATACTCTAACACGGTGTAGACATGTACAGATCGCTTCTGGGACACAAAAATATCGATTTTTTGGGTGTTTTGAGCCTGAATTTGAGATATAAACGGGTACAGAAGATGCATGAACATATCGACTTTTTGCACCTAAAATATCGATTTTGAGCATGTTTTGGGTCTGTATCTTGAAAACTTTCTAGCAAGAAGTAGGCATGTCCAGATTGCTTCTGGGACCCAAAAATATCGAATTTTCGAGTGTTTGAACCTGAATTTGGGATATAGACGGGTACAGAAGATGCATACACATATTGACTTTAGGCAGCTAAAATATCGATTTACAGCATGTTTTGGGCCTCTATTTTAAAAACACTCTAACACGGAGTATGCACGTACAGATCGCTTCTGGTACCCAAAAATATTGAATTTTCGGGTGTTTTGAGCCTGAATTTGAGATATAAACGGGTACAGAAGATGCATGCACATATCGACTTTGGGCACCTAAAATATCGATTTTGAGCATGTTTTGGGCCTGTATTTTGAAAATACTTCAACACGGAGTATGCATGTACAGATCGCTTCTGGGACCCAAAAATATTGAATTTTTGGGTGTTTTGAGCCTGAATTTGAGATATAAACGGGTACAGAAGATACATGCACATATCGACTTTGGGCACATAAAATATCGATTTTGAGCATGTTTTGAGTCTGTATTTTGAAAAAACTCTAACACGGAGTAGGCATGTACAGATCGCTTCTGGGACCCATAAATATTGATTTGTTGGGTGTTTTGAGCCTGAATTTGAGATATAAACGGGTACAGAAGATGCATACACATATTGACTTTGGGCACCTAAAATATCGATTTTGAGCATATTTTGGGCCTGTATTTTGAAAATACTCTAACACGGAGTAGACACGTACAGATCGCTTCTGGGACACAAAAATATCGAATTTTTGGGTGTTTTGAGCCTGAATTTGAGATATAAACGGGTACAGAAGATTCATGCAAATATCGACTTTGGGCACCCAAAATATCGATTTTTAGCATGTTTTGGGTCTGTAACTTGAAAACTTTCTAGCAAGAAGTAGGCATGTACAGATTGCTTCTGGGACCCAAAAATATCGAATTTTCGAGTGTTTTGAACCTGAATTTGGGATATAGAAGGGTACAGAAGATGCATACACATATTGACTTTGGGCAGCTAAAATATCGATTTATATCATGTTTTAGGCCTGTATTTTGAAAATACTCTAACACGGAGTATGCATGTACAGATGGCTTTTGGGACCCAAAAATATCGATTTTTTGGGTGTTTTGAGCCTGAATTTGAGATATAATCGGGTACAGAAGATGCATGCACATATCGACTTTGGCACCCAAAATATCGATTTTTAGTATGTTTTTGGCGTATAATTTGAAAATATTCTAGCACTGAGTAGGCATGTAGAGATCGCTTCTGGGACCCAAAAATATCGAATTTTCTGGGGTTTTGAGCCAGATTTTGGGATATAACCGGGTACAGAGGATGCATGCACATATCGACTTTTTGCACCTAAAATATCGATTTTAAGCATGTTTTGGGTCTGTATCTTGAAAACTTTCTAGCAAGGAGTAGGCATGTACAAGTCGCTTCTGGGACCCAAAAATATCGAATTTTCTGGTGTTTTGAACCTGAATTTGGGATATAGACGGGTAAAGAAGATGCATACACATATTGACTTTGGGCACCTAAAATATCGATTTTCAGCATGTTTTGGGCCTGTATTTTGAAAATACATTAACACGGAGTAGGCATGTACAGATCGCTTCTGGGACCCAAAAATATCGAATTTTCGGGTGTTTTGAGACTGAATTTGAGATATAAACGGGTACAGAAGATGCATGCACATATCGACTTTGGGCACCTAAAATATCGATTTTGAGCATGTTTTGGGCCTGTATTTTGAAAATACTCTAACACGGTATAGACATGTACAGATCGCTTCTGGGACACAAAAATATCGATTTTTTGGGTGTTTTGAACCTGAATTAGGGATATACACGGGTACAGAAGATGCATACACATATTGACTTTTGGCACCTAAAATATCGATTTTCAGCATGTTTTTGGACTATGTTTTAAAAACACTCTAACATGGAGTATGCACGTACAGATCGCTTCTGGGACCCAAATAAATCGAATTTTCGGGTGTTTTGAGCCTGAATTTGAGATATAAACGGGTACAGAAGATGCATGCACATATCGACTTTTTGCACCTAAAATATCGATTTTGAGCATGTTTTGGGTGTGTAACTTGAAAACATTCTAGCAAGAAGTAGGTATGTACGGATTGCTTCTGGGACCCAAAAATATCGAATATTCGGGTGTTTTGATTCTGAATTTGAGATATAAACGGGTACAGAAGATGCATGCACATATCGACTTTGGGCACCCAAAATATCGATTTTGAGCATGTTTTAGGCCTGTATTTTTAAAATACTCTAACACGGAGTAGACACGTACATATCGCTTCTGGGACCCAAATAAATCGAATTTTCGGGTGTTCTGAGCCTGAATTTGAGATATGAACGGGTACAGAAGATGCATGCACATATCGACTTTGGGCACCTAAAATATCGATTTTGAGCATGTTTTGGGCCTGTATTTTAAAAATACTCTAACACGGTGTAGACATGTACAGATCGCTTCTGGGACACAAAAATATCGATTTTTCGGAGTTTTGAGCCTGAATTTGAGATATAAACGGGTACAGAAGATGCATGCATATATCGACTTTTTGCACCTAAAATATCGATTTTGAGCATGTTTTGGGTGTGTATCTTGAAAACATTCTAGCAAGAAGTAGGCATGTACAGATTGCTTCTGGAACCCAAAAATATCGAATTTTCGAGTGTTTTGAACCTGAATTTGGGATATAGACGGGTACAGAAGATGCATACACATATAGACTTTTGGCAGCTAAAATATCGATTTACAGCATGTTTTGGGCCTCTATTTTAAAAACACTCTAACACGGAGTATGCACGTACAGATAGCTTCTGGGACCCAAAAATATTGAATTTTAGGTGTTTTGAGCCTGAATTTGAGATATAAACGGGTACAGAAGATGCATGCACATATCGACTTTGGGCACCTAAAATATCGATTTTTATTATGTTTTGGGCCTGTATTTTAAAAATACTCTAACACGGAGTAGACATGTACAGATCGCTTTTGGGACCCATAAATATCGAATTTTCGGGTGTTTTGAGCCTGAATTTGAGATATAAACGGGTACAGAAGATGCATGCACATATCGACTTTTTGCACCTAAAATATCGATTTTGAGCATGTTTTGGTTGTGTATCTTGAAAACATTCTAGCAAGAAGTAGGTATGTACAGATTGCTTCTGGGACCCAAAAATATCGAATTTTCGATTGTTTTGAACCTGAATTTGAGATATAGACGGGTACAGAAGATGCATACACATATTGACTTTGGGCAGCTAAAATATCGATTTTCAGCATGTTTTAGGCCTGTATTTTGAAAATACTCTAACACGGAGTATGCATGTACAGATGGCTTTTGGGACCCAAAAACATCGAATATTCGGGTGTTTTGATTCTGAATTTGAGATATAAACGGGTACAGAAGATGCATGCACATATCGACTTTGGGCACCCAAAATATCGATTTTGAGCATGTTTTAGGCCTGTATTTTTAAAATACTCTAACACGGAGTAGACACGTACAGATCGCTTCTGGGACCCAAATAAATCGAATTTTCGGGTGTTCTGAGCCTGAATTTGAGATATGAACGGGTACAGAAGATGCATGCACATATCGACTTTGGGCACCTAAAATATCGATTTTGAGCATGTTTTGGGCCTGTATTTTGAAAATACTCTAACACGGTGTAGACATGTACAGATCGCTTCTGGGACACAAAAATATCGATTTTTTGGGTGTTCTGAACCTGAATTTGAGATATAAACGGGTACAGAAGATGCATGAACATATCGACTTTTTGCACCTAAAATATCGATTTTGAGCATGTTTTGGGTCTGTATCTTGAAAACTTTCTAGCAAGAAGTAGGCATGTCCAGATTGCTTCTGGGACACAAAAATATTGAATTTTCGAGTGTTTTGAACCTGAATTTGGGATATAGACGGGTACAGAAGATGCATACACATATTGACTTTAGGCAGCTAAAATATCGATTTACAGCATGTTTTGGGCCTCTATTTTAAAAACACTCTAACACGGAGTATGCACGTACAGATCGCTTCTGGTACCCAAAAATATTGAATTTTCGGGTGTTTTGAGCCTGAATTTGAGATATAAACGGGTACAGAAGATGCATGCACATATTGACTTTGGGCACCTAAAATATCGATTTTGAGCATGTTTTGGGCCTGTATTTTGAAAATACTTCAACACGGAGTATACATGTACAGATCGCTTCTGGGACCCAAAAATATTGAATTTTTGGGTGTTTTGAGCCTGAATTTGAGATATAAACGGGTACAGAAGATACATGCACATATCGACTTTGGGCACATAAAATATCGATTTTGAGCATGTTTTGAGTCTGTATTTTGAAAAAACTCTAACACGGAGTAGGCATGTACAGATCGCTTCTGGGACCCATAAATATTGATTTTTTGGGTGTTTTGAGCCTGAATTTGAGATATAAACGGGTACAGAAGATGCATACACATATTGACTATGGGCACCTAAAATATCGATTTTGAGCATATTTTGGGCCTGTATTTTGAAAATACTCTAACACGGAGTAGACACGTACAGATCGCTTCTGGGACACAAAAATATCGAATTTTTGGGTGTTTTGAGCCTGAATTTGAGATATAAACGGGTACAGAAGATTCATGCACATATCGACTTTGGGCACCCAAAATATCGATTTTTAGCATGTTCTGAGCCTCTATTTTGAAAACATTCTAGCACTGAGTAGGCATGTACAGACCGCTTCTGGGACCCAAAAATATTGAATTTTCGGGTGTTTTGAGCCTGAATTTGAGATATAACCGGGTATAGAGAATGCATACACATATTGACTTTGTGCACCTAAAATATCAATTTTCAGCATGTTTTGGGCCTGCATTTTATAAACACTCTAACACGGAGTATGCATGTACAAATTGCTTCTGGGAAACAAAAATATCGATTTTTTTGGGTGTTTTGAGCCTGAATTTGAGATATAAACGGGTACAGAAGATGCATGCACATATCGACTTTGGGCAGCTAAAATATCGATTTACAGCATGTTTTAGGCCTGTATTTTGAAAATACTCTAACACGGAGTATGCATGTACAGATGGCTTTTGGGACCCAAAAATATCGAATAATCGGGTGTTTTGAGTCTGAATTTGAGATATAAACGGGTACAGAAGGTGCTTGCACATATCGACTTTGGGCACCTAAAATATCGATTTTGAGCATGTTTTGGGCCTGTATTTTGAAAATACTCTAACACGGTATAGACATGTACAGATCGCTTCTGGGACACAAAAATATCGATTTTTTGGGTGTTTTGAACCTGAATTAGGGATATACACGGGTACAGAAGATGCATACACATATTGACTTTGGGCACCTAAAATATCGATTTTCAGCATGTTTTTGGACTATATTTTAAAAACACTCTAACATGGAGTATGCACGTACAGATCGCGTCTGGGACCCAAATAAATCGAATTTTCGGGTGTTTTGAGCCTGAATTTGAGATATAAACGGGTAGAGAAGATGCATGCACATATCGACTTTTTGCACCTAAAATATCGATTTTGAGCATGTTTTGGGTGTGTAACTTGAAAACATTCTAGCAAGAAGTAGGTATGTACAGATTGCTTCTGGGACCCAAAAATATCGAATATTCGGGTGTTTTGATTCTGAATTTGAGATATAAACGGGTACAGAAAATGCATGCACATATCGACTTTGGGCACCCAAAATATCGATTTTGAGCATGTTTTAGGCCTGTATTTTTAAAATACTCTAACACGGAGTAGACACGTACATATCGCTTCTGGGACCCAAATAAATCGAATTTTCGGGTGTTCTGAGCCTGAATTTGAGATATGAACGGGTACAGAAGATGCATGCACATATCGACTTTGGGCACCTAAAATATCGATTTTGAGCATGTTTTGGGCCTGTATTTTGAAAATACTCTAACACGGTGTAGACATGTACAGATCGCTTCTGGGACACAAAAATATCGATTTTTCGGAGTTTTGAGCCTGAATTTGAGATATAAACGGGTACAGAAGATGCATGCATATATCGACTTTTTGCACCTAAAATATCGATTTTGAGCATGTTTTGGGTGTGTATCTTGAAAACATTCTAGCAAGAAGTAGGCATGTACAGATTGCTTCTGGGACCCAAAAATATCGAATTTTCGAGTGTTTTGAACCTGAATTTGGGATATAGAAGGGTACAGAAGATGCATACACATATTGACTTTGGGCAGCTAAAATATCGATTTATATCATGTTTTAGACCTGTATTTTGAAAATACTCTAACACGGAGTATGCATGTACAGATGGCTTTTGGGACCCAAAAATATCGATTTTTTGGGTGTTTTTGAGCCTGAATTTGAGATATAAACGGGTACAGAAGATGCATGCACATATCGACTTTTTGCACCTAAAATATCGATTTTGAGCATGTTTTGGGTGTGTAACTTGAAAACATTCTAGCAAGAAGTAGGTATGTACAGATTGCTTCTGGGACCCAAAAATATCGAATATTCGGGTGTTTTGATTCTGAATTTGAGATATAATCGGGTACAGAAGATGCATGCTCATATCGACTTTGGGCACCCAAAATATCGATTTTGAGCATGTTTTAGGCCTGTATTTTGAAAATACTCTAACACGGAGTAGACACGTACATATCGCTTCTGGGACCCAAATAAATCGAATTTTCGGGTGTTCTGAGCCTGAATTTGAGATATGAACGGGTACAGAAGATGCATGCACATATCGACTTTGGGCACCTAAAATATCGATTTTGAGCATGTTTTGGGCCTGTATTTTGAAAATACTCTAACACGGTGTAGACATGTACAGGTCGCTTCTGGGACACAAAAATATCGATTTTTCGGAGTTTTGAGCCTGAATTTGAGATATAAACGGGTACAGAAGATGCATGCATATATCGACTTTTTGCACCTAAAATATCGATTTTGAGCATGTTTTGGGTGTGTATCTTGAAAACATTCTAGCAAGAAGTAGGCATGTACAGATTGCTTCTGGAACCCAAAAATATCGAATTTTCGAGTGTTTTGAACCTGAATTTGGGATATAGACGGGTACAGAAGATGCATACACATATAGACTTTTGGCAGCTAAAATATCGATTTACAGCATGTTTTGGGCCTCTATTTTAAAAACACTCTAACACGGAGTATGCACGTACAGATAGCTTCTGGGACTCAAAAATATTGAATTTTAGGTGTTTTGAGCCTGAATTTGAGATATAAACGGGTACAGAAGATGTATGCACATATCGACTTTGGGCACCTAAAATATCGATTTTAGTATGTATTGGGCCTGTATTTTAAAAATACTCTAACACGGAGTAGACATGTACAGATCGCTTTTGGGACCCATAAATATCGAATTTTCGGGTGTTTTCAGCCTGAATTTGAGATATAAACGGGTACAGAAGAAGCATGCACATATCGACTTTTTGCACCTAAAATATCGATTTTTAGCATGTTTTGAGCCTATATTTTGAAAACATTCTAGCACTGAGTATGCATGTACAGATCGCTTAAGGGACCCAAAAATATGGAATTTTCGGGTGTTTTGAGCCTGAATTTGAGATATAAACGGGTACAGAAGATGCATGCACATATCGACTTTTTGCACTTAAAATATCGATTTTAAGCATGTTTTGGGTCTGTATCTTGAAAACTTTCTAGCAAGGAGTAGGCATGTACAAGTCGCTTCTGGGACCCAAAAATATCGAATTTTCTGGTGTTTTGAACCTGAATTTGGGATATAGACGGGTACAGAAGATGCATACACATATTGACTTTGGGCAGCTAAAATATCGATTTACAGCATGTTTTAGGCCTGTATTTTAAAAATACTCTAACACGGAGTATGTATGTACAGATGGCTTTTGGGACCCAAAAATATCGAATATTCGGGTGTTTTGAGTCTGTTTTTGAGATATAAACGGGTAGAGAAGATGCATGCACATATCGACTTTGGGCACCCAAAATATCGATTTTGAGCATGTTTTGAGCCTGTATTTTTAAAATACTCTAACACGGAGTAGACATATACAGATCGCTTCTGGGACACAAAAATATCGATTTTTTGGGTGTTTTGAGCCTGAATTTGAGATATAAAAGGGTACAGAAGATGCATGCACATATCGACTTTGGAACCCAAAATATCGATTTTTAGTATGTTTTGGGCGTATAATTTAAAAATATTCTAACACTGAGTAGGCATGTACAGATATCTTCTGGGACCCCAAAATATTGAATTTTCGGGTGTTTTGAGCCTGAATTTGAGATATAACCGGGTACAGAGAATGCATACACATATTGACTTTGTGCACCTAAAATATCAATTTTCAGCATGTTTTGGGCCTGCATTTTAAAAACACTCTAACACGGAGTATGCATGTACAGATCGCTTCTGGGACACAAAAATATCGAATTTTCGGAGTTTTGAGCCTGAATTTGAGATATAAACGAGTACAGAAGATGCATGCACATATCGACTTTTTGCACCTAAAATATCGATTTTGAGCATGTTTTGGGTCTGTAACTTGAAAACTTTCTAGCAAGAAGTAGGCATGTACAGATTGCTTCTGGGACCCAAAAATATCGAATTTTCGAGAGTTTTGAACCTGAATTTGGGATATAGAAGGGTACAGAAGATGCATACACATATTGACTTTGGGCAGCTAAAATATCGATTTACATCATGTTTTAGGCCTGTATTTTGAAAACACTCTAACACGGAGTATGCATGTACAGATGGCTTTTGGGACCCAAAAATATCGATTTTTTGGGTGTTTTGAGCCTGAATTTGAGATATAAACGGGTACAGAAGATGCATGCACATATCGACTTTTTGCATTTAAATTATCGATTTTAAGCATGTTTTGGGTCTGTATCTTGAAAACATTCTAGCAAGGAGTAGGCATATACAGATCGCTTCTGGGACCCAAAAAATCGAATTTTCTGGTGTTTTGAACCAGAATTAGGGATATACACGGGTACAGAAGATGCATACACATATCGACTTTGGGCACCCAAAATATCGATTTTGAGCATGTTTTGGGCCTGAATTTTTAAAATACTCTAACACTGAGTAGACACGTACAGATCGCTTCTGGGACCCAAATAAATTTAATTTTCGGGTGATCTGAGCCTGAATTTGTGATATGAACGGGTACAGAAGATGCATGCACATATCGACTTTGGGCACCTAAAACATCGATTTTGAGCATGTTTTGGTCCTGTATTTTAAAAATACTATAACACGGTGTAAACATGTACAGATCGCTTCTGGGACACAAAAATATCGATTTTTGGGGTGTTTTGAGCCTGAATTTGAGATATAAACGGGTACAGAAGATGCATGCTCATATCGACTTTTTGCACCTAAAATATCGATTTTAAGCATGTTTTGGGTCTATATCATGAAAACTTTCTAGCAAGAAGTAGGCATGTACACATTGCTTTTGGGACTCAAAAATATCGAATTTTCAAGTGTTTTTAACCTGAATTTGGGATATAGACGGGTACAGAAGATGCATACACATATTGACTTTGGGCAGTTAAAATATCGATTTACATCATGTTTTAGGCCTGTATTTTAAAAATACTCTAACACGGAGTATGCATGTACAGATGGCTTTTGGGACCCAAAAATATCGAATATTCGGGTGTTTTGAGTCTGTTTTTGAGATATAAACGGGTAGAGAAGATGCATGCACATATCGACTTTGTGCACCCAAAATATCGATTTTGAGCATGTTTTGAGCCTGTATTTTTAAAATACTCTAACACGGAGTAGACATATACAGATCGCTTCTGGGACACAAAAATATCGATTTTTTGGGTGTTTTGAGCCTGAATTTGAGATATAAAAGGGTACAGAAGATGCATGCACATATCGACTTTGGCACCCAAAATATCGATTTTTAGTATGTTTTGGGCGTATAATTTAAAAATATTCTAGCACTGAGTAGGCATGTACAGATCGCTTCTGGGACCCAAATAAATCGAATTTTAGGGTGTTCTGAGACTGAATTTGAGATATGAACGGATACAGAAAATGCATGCACATATCGACATTGGGCACCTAAAATATCGTTTTTGAGCATGTTTTGGGTCTGTATCATGAAAACTTTCTAGCAAGAAGTAGGCATGTACAGATTGCTTCTGGGACTCAAAAATATCGAATTTTCGAGTGTTTTGAACCTGAATTTGAGATATAAACGGGTACAGAAGATGCAAGCACATATCGACTTCGGGCACCTAAAATATCGATTTTGAGCATGTTTTGGGCCTGTATTTTGAAAATACTCAAACACGGTGCAGACATGTACAGATCGCTTCTGGGACACAAAAATATCGATTTTTTGGGTGTTTTGAGCCTGAATTTGAGATATAAACGGGTACAGAAGATGAATGCACATATCGACTTTGGCACCTAAAATATCGATTTATAGCATGTTTTAAGCCTGTATTTTAAAAACATTCTAGTAGTGAGTAGGCATGTGCAGATCGATTAAGGGACCCAAAAATATCGAATTTTCGGAGTTTTGAGCTCTAATTTGAGATATAAACGGGTACAGAAGATGCATGCACATATCGACTTTTTGCACTTAAAATATAGATTGTGAGCATGTTTTGGGTCTGTATCTTGAAAACATTCTAGCAAGGAATAGACATGTACAGATTGCTTCTGGGACCCAAAAATATCGAATTTTCTGGTGTTTTGAACCTGAATTTGGGATATAGACGGGTACAGAAGTTGCATACACATATTGACTTTGGGCAGCTAAAATATCGATTTACAGCATGTTTTAGGCCTGTATTTTAAAAATACTCTAACACGGAGTATGCATGAACTGATGGCTTTTGAGACCCAAAAATATCGAATATTCGGGTGTTTTGAGCCTGAATTTGAGATATAAAGGGGTACAGAAGATGCATGCACATATCGACTTTGGGCACCTAAAATATCGATTTTGAGCATGTTTTGGGCCTGTATTTTGAAAATACTTCAACACGGAGTATGCATGTACAGATCGCTTCTGGGACCAAAAAATATCGAATTTTCAGGTGTTTTGAGCCTGAATTTGAGATATAAACGGGTACAGAAGATACATGCACATATCGACTTTGGGCACATAAAATATCGATTTTGAGCATGTTTTGAGTCTGTATTTTGAAAAAACTCTAACACGGAGTAGGCATGTACAGATCGCTTCTGGGACCCATAAATATTGATTTTTTGGGTGTTTTGAGCCTGAATTTGAGATATAAACGGGTACAGAAGATGCATGCACATATCGACTTTAGACACCTAAAATATCGATTTATAGCATGTTTTGGGCCTGTATTTTAAAAACATTCTAGCACTGAGTAGGCATGTGCAGATTGCTTAAGGGACCCAAAAAATCTAATTTTCGGAGTTTTGAGTCTGAAATTGAGATATAAACGGGTACAGAAGATGCATGCACATATCGACTTTTTGCACTTAAAATATCGATTTTGAGCATGTTTTGGGTCTGTATCTTGAAAACATTCTAGCAAGGAGTAGGCATGTACAGATCGCTTCTGGGACCCCAAAATATTGAATTTTCTGGTGTTTTGAACCTGAATTAGGGATATACACGGGTACAGAAGATGCATACACATATTGACTTTGGGCACATAAAATATCGATTTTCAGCATGTTTTGGGTCTGTATTTTAAAAACACTCTAACACGGAGTATGCACGTACAGATCGCTTCTGGGACCCAAAAATATTGAATTTTTGGGTGTTTTGAGCCTGAATTTGAGATATAAACGGGTACAGAAGATGCATGCACATATCGACTTTGGGCACATAAAATATCGATTTTTAGTATGTTTTGGGCCTGTATTTTAAAAATACTCTAACACGGAGTAGACATGTACAGATCGCTTCTGGGACCCAAAAATATCGAATTTTCGGGTGTTTTGAGCCTGAATTTAAGATATAAACGGGTACAGAAGATGCATACACATATTGACTTTGGGCAGCTAAAATATCGATTTTCAGCATGTTTTAGGCCTGTATTTTAAAAATACTCTAACACAGAGTATGCATGTACAGATGGCTTTTGAGACCCAAAAATATCGAATATTCGGGTGTTTTGAGTTTGAATTTGAGACATAAACGGGTACAGAAGATGCATGCACATATCGACTTTGGGCACCCAAAATATCGATTTTGAGCATATTTTGGACCTGTATTTTGTAAATACTCTAACACGGAGTAGACACGTACAGATCGCTTCTGGGACACAAAAATATCGAATTTTTGGGTGTTTTGAGCCTGAATTTGAGATATAAACGGGTACAGAAGATGCATGCACATATCGACTTTGGCACCCAAAATATCGATTTTTAGTATGTTTTGGGCGTATAATTTAAAAATATTCTAGCACTGAGTAGGCATGTACAGATCGCTTCTGGGACCCAAAAATATCGAATTTTCGGGTGTTTTGAGCCAGAAATTGGGATATAACCGGGTACAGAGGATGCATGCACATATCGACTTTTTGCACCTAAAATATCGATTTTGAGCATGTTTTGTGTCTGTATCTTGAAAAAATTCTAGCAAGGAGTAGGTATGTACAGATCGCTTCTGGGACCAAAAATTATCGAATTTTCGGGTGTTTTGAACCAGAATTTGGGATATAGACGGATACAGAAGATGCATGCACATATCGACTTTTTGCACCTAAAATATCGATTTTAAGCATGTTTTAGGCCTGTATTTTCAAAATACTCCAACACTGAGTAGACACGTACAGATCGCTTCTGGAACCCAAATAAATCGAATTTTAGGGTGTTCTGAGACTGAATTTGAGATATGAACGGATACAGAAAATGCATGCACATATCGACATTGGGCACCTAAAATATCGTTTTTGAGCATGTTTTGGGTCTGTATCATGAAAACTTTCTAGCAAGAAGTAGGCATGTACAGATTGCTTCTGGGACTCAAAAATATCGAATTTTCGAGTGTTTTGAACCTGAATTTGAGATATAAACGGGTACAGAAGATGCAAGCACATATCGACTTCGGGCACCTAAAATATCGATTTTGAGCATGTTTTGGGCCTGTATTTTGAAAATACTCAAACACAGTGCAGACATGTACAGATCGCTTCTGGGACACAAAAATATCGATTTTTTGGGTGTTTTGAGCCTGAATTTGAGATATAAACGGGTACAGAAGATGAATGCACATATCGACTTTGGCACCTAAAATATCGATTTATAGCATGTTTTAAGCCTGTATTTTAAAAACATTCTAGTACTGAGTAGGCATGTGCAGATCGATTAAGGGACCCAAAAATATCGAATTTTCGGAGTTTTGAGCTCTAATTTGAGATATAAACGGGTACAGAAGATGCATGCACATATCGACTTTTTGCACTTAAAATATAGATTGTGAGCATGTTTTGGGTCTGTATCTTGAAAACATTCTAGCAAGGAATAGACATGTACAGATTGCTTCTGGGACCCAAAAATTTCGAATTTTCTGGTGTTTTGAACCTGAATTTGGGATATAGACGGGTACAGAAGTTGCATACACATATTGACTTTGGGCAGCTAAAATATCGATTTACAGCATGTTTTAGGCCTGTATTTTAAAAATACTCTAACACGGAGTATGCATGTACTGATGGCTTTTGAGACCCAAAAATATCGAATATTCGGGTGTTTTGAGCCTGAATTTGAGATATAAAGGGGTACAGAAGATGCATGCACATATCGACTTTGGGCACCTAAAATATCGATTTTGAGCATGTTTTGGGCCTGTATTTTGAAAATACTTCAACACGGAGTATGCATGTACAGATCGCTTCTGGGACCAAAAAATATCGAATTTTCAGGTGTTTTGAGCCTGAATTTGAGATATAAACGGGTACAGAAGATACATGCACATATCGACTTTGGGCACATAAAATATTGATTTTGAGCATGTTTTGAGTCTGTATTTTGAAAAAACTCTAACACGGAGTAGGCATGTACAGATCGCTTCTGGGACCCATAAATATTGATTTTTTGGGTGTTTTGAGCCTGAATTTGAGATATAAACGGGTACAGAAGATGCATGCACATATCGACTTTAGACACCTAAAATATCGTTTTATAGCATGTTTTGGGCCTGTATTTTAAAAACATTCTAGCACTGAGTAGGCATGTGCAGATTGCTTAAGGGACCCAAAAAATCTAATTTTCGGAGTTTTGAGTCTGAAATTGAGATATAAACGGGTACAGAAGATGCATGCACATATCGACTTTTTGCACTTAAAATATCGATTTTGAGCATGTTTTGGGTCTGTATCTTGAAAACATTCTAGCAAGGAGTAGGCATGTACAGATCGCTTCTGGGACCCCAAAATATTGAATTTTCTGGTGTTTTGAACCTGAATTAGGGATATACACGGGTACAGAAGATGCATACACATATTGACTTTGGGCACATAAAATATCGATTTTCAGCATGTTTTGGGCCTGTATTTTAAAAACACTCTAACACGGAGTATGCACGTACAGATCACTTCTGGGACCCAAAAATATTGAATTTTTGGGTGTTTTGAGCCTGAATTTGAGATATAAACGGGTACAGAAGATGCATGCACATATCGACTTTGGGCACATAAAATATCGATTTTTAGTATGTTTTGGGCCTGTATTTTAAAAATACTCTAACACGGAGTAGACATGTACAGATCGCTTCTGGGACCCAAAAATATCGAATTTTCGGGTGTTTTGAGCCTGAATTTAAGATATAAACGGGTACAGAAGATGCATACACATATTGACTTTGGGCAGCTAAAATATCGATTTTCAGCATGTTTTAGGCCTGTATTTTAAAAATACTCTAACACAGAGTATGCATGTACAGATGGCTTTTGAGACCCAAAAATATCGAATATTCGGGTGTTTTGAGTCTGAATTTGAGACATAAACGGGTACAGAAGAAGCATGCACATATCGACTTTGGGCACCCAAAATATCGATTTTGAGCATATTTTGGACCTGTATTTTGTAAATACTCTAACACGGAGTAGACACGTACAGATCGCTTCTGGGACACAAAAATATCGAATTTTTGGGTGTTTTGAGCCTGAATTTGAGATATAAACGGGTACAGAAGATTCATGCACATATCGACATTGGGCACCCAAAATATCGATTTTGAGCATGTTTTGAGCCTGTATTTTTAAAATACTCTAACACGGAGTAGACATATACAGATCGCTTCTGGGACACAAAAATATCGATTTTTTGGGTGTTTTGAGCCTGAATTTGAGATATAAAAGGGTACAGAAGATGCATGCACATATCGACTTTGGCACCCAAAATATCGATTTTTAGTATGTTTTGGGCGTATAATTAAAAAATATTCTAGCACTGAGTAGGCATGTACAGATCGCTTCTGGGACCCAAAAATATCGAATTTTCAGGTGTTTTGAGCCAGAAATTGGGATATAACCGGGTACAGAGGATGCATGCACATATCGACTTTTTGCACCTAAAATATCGATTTTGAGCATGTTTTGGGTCTGTATCTTGAAAAAATTCTAGCAAGGAGTAGGTATGTACAGATCGCTTCTGGGACCAAAAATTATCGAATTTTCGGGTGTTTTGAACCAGAATTTGGGATATAGACGGATACAGAAGATGCATGCACATATCGACTTTTTGCACCTAAAATATCGATTTTAAGCATGTTTTAGGCCTGTATTTTCAAAATACTCCAACACTGAGTAGACACGTACAGATCGCTTCTGGAACCCAAATAAATCGAATTTTAGGGTGTTCTGAGACTGAATTTGAGATATGAACGGATACAGAAAATGCATGCACATATCGACATTGGGCACCTAAAATATCGATTTTGAGCATGTTTTGGGCCTGTATTTTGAAAATACTCTAACACGGTGTAGACATGTACAGATCGCTTCTGGGACACAAAAATATCGATTTTTTTGGGTGTTTTGAGCCTGAATTTGAGATATAAACGGGTACATAAGATGCATGCACATACGACTTTTTGCACCTAAAATATCGTTTTTGAGCATGTTTTGGGTCTGTATCATGAAAACTTTCTTGCAAGAAGTAGGCATGTACAGATTGCTTCTGGGACTCAAAAATATCGAATTTTCGAGTGTTTTGAACCTGAATTTGAGATATAGACGGGTACAGAAGATGCATACACATATTGACTTTGGGCAGCTAAAATATCGATTTACATCATGTTTTAGGCCTGTATTTTAAAAATACTCTAACATGGAGTATGCATGTACAGATGGCTTTTGGGACCCAAAAATATCGAATATTTAGTTGTTTTGAGTCTGAATTTGAGATATAAACGGGTACAGAAGATGCAAGCACATATCGACTTCGGGCACCTAAAATATCGATTTTGAGCATGTTTTGGGCCTGTATTTTGAAAATACTCAAACACGGTGCAGACATGTACAGATCGCTTCTGGGACACAAAAATATCGATTTTTTGGGTGTTTTGAGCCTGAATTTGAGATATAAACGGGTACAGAAGATGCATGCACATATCGACTTTGGCACCTAAAATATCGATTTATAGCATGTTTTAAGCCTGTATTTTAAAAACATTCTAGTACTGAGTAGGCATGTGCAGATCGATTAAGGGACCCAAAAATATCGAATTTTCGGAGTTTTGAGCCCTAATTTGAGATATAAACGGGTACAGAAGATGCATGCACATATCGACTTTTTGCACTTAAAATATAGATTGTGAGCATGTTTTGGGTCTGTATCTTGAAAACATTCTAGCAAGGAATAGGCATGTACAGATTGCTTCTGGGACACAAAAATATCGAATTTTCTGGTGTTTTGAACCTGAATTTGGGATATAGACGGGTACAGAAGTTGCATACACATATTGACTTTGGGCAGCTAAAATATCGATTTACAGCATGTTTTAGGCCAGTATTTTAAAAATACTCTAACACGGAGTATGCATGTACTGATGGCTTTTGAGACCCAAAAATATCGAATATTCGGGTGTTTTGAGCCTGAATTTGATATAAAAACGGGTACAGAAGATGCATGCACATATCGACTTTGGGCACCTAAAATATCGATTTTGAGCATGTTTTGGGTCTGTATTTTGAAAATACTTCAACACAGAGTATGCATGTACAGATCGCTTCTGGGACCAAATAATATCGAATTTTCAGGTGTTTTGAGCCTGAATTTGAGATATAAACGGGTACAGAAGATACATGCACATATCGACTTTGGGCACATAAAATATCGATTTTGAGCATGTTTTGAGTCTGTATTTTGAAAAAACTCTAACACGGAGTAGGCATGTACAGATCGCTTCTGGGACCCATAAATATTGATTTTTTGGGTGTTTTGAGCCTGAATTTGAGATATAAACGGGTACAGAAGATGCATGCACATATCGACTTTAGACACCTAAAATATCGATTTATAGCATGATTTGGGCCTGTATTTTAAAAACATTCTAGCACTGAGTAGGCATGTGCAGATTGCTTAAGGGACCCAAAAAATCTAATTTTCGGAGTTTTGAGTCTGAAATTGAGATATAAACGGGTACAGAAGATGCATGCACATATCGACTTTTTGCACTTAAAATATCGATTTTGAGCATGTTTTGGGTCTGTATCTTGAAAACATTCTAGCAAGGAGTAGGCATGTACAGATCGCTTCTGGGACCCCAAAATATTTAATTTTCTGGTGTTTTGAACCTGAATTAGGGATATACACGGGTACAGAAGATGCATACACATATTGACTTTGGGCACCTAAAATATCGATTTTCAGCATGTTTTGGGCCTGTATTTTAAAAACACTCTAACACGGAGTATGCACTTACAGATCGCTTCTGGGACCCAAAAATATTGAATTTTTGGGTGTTTTGAGCCTGAATTTGAGATATAAACGGGTACAGAAGATGCATGCACATATCGACTTTGGGCACATAAAATATCGATTTTTAGTATGTTTTGGGCCTGTATTTTAAAAATACTCTAACACGGAGTAGACATGTACAGATCGCTTCTGGGACCCAAAAATATCGAATTTACGGGTGTTTTGAGCCTGAATTTAAGATATAAACGGGTACAGAAGATGCATACACATATTGACTTTGGGCAGCTAAAATATCGATTTTCAGCATGTTTTAGGCCTGTATTTTAAAAATACTCCAACACAGAGTATGCATGTACAGATGGCTTTTGAGACCCAAAAATATCGAATATTCGGGTGTTTTGAGTCTGAATTTGAGACATAAACGGGTACAGAAGAAGCATGCACATATCGACTTTTGGCACCCAAAATATCGATTTTGAGCATATTTTGGGCCTGTATTTTGAAAATACTCTAACACGGAGTAGACACGTACAGATCGCTTCTGGGACACAAAAATATCGAATTTTTGGGTGTTTTGAGCCTGAATTTGAGATATAAACGGGTACAGAAGATTCATGCACATATCGACATTGGGCACCCAAAATATCGATTTTTAGCATGTTCTGAGCCTCTATTTTGAAAACATTCTAGCACTGAGTAGGCATGTACAGATCGCTTCAGGGACCCAAAAATATTGAATTTTCGGGTGTTTTGAGCCTGAATTTGAGATATAACCGGGTACAGAGAATGCATACACATATTGACTTTGTGCACCTAAAATATCAATTTTCAGCATGTTTTGGGCCTGCATTTTAAAAACACTCTAACACGGAGTATGCATGTACAGATCGCTTCTGGGACACAAAAATATCGAATTTTCGGAGTTTTGAGCCTGAATTTGAGATATAAACGGGTACAGAAGATGCATGCACATATCGACTTTTTGCACCTAAAATATCGATTTTAAGCATGTTTTGGGTCTATATCATGAAAACTTTCTAGCAAGAAGTAGGCATGTACAGATTGCTTTTGGGACTCAAAAATATCGAATTTTCGAGTGTTTTTAACCTGAATTTGGGATATAGACGGGTACAGAAGATGCATACTCATATTGACTTTGGGCAGCTAAAATATCGATTTACAGCATGTTTTAGGCCTGTATTTTAAAAATACTCTAACACGGAGTATGCATGTACAGATGGCTTTTGGGACCCAAAAATATCGAATATTCGGGTGTTTTGAGTCTGAATTTGAGATATATACGGGTAGAGAAGATGCATGCACATATCGACTATGGGCACCCAAAATATCGATTTTGAGCATGTTTTGAGCCTGTATTTTTAAAATACTCTAACACGGAGTAGACATATACAGAACGCTTCTGGGACACAAAAATATCGATTTTTTGGGTGTTTTGAGCCTGAATTTGAGATATAAAAGGGTACAGAAGATGCATGCACATATCGACTTTGGCACCCAAAACATCGATTTTTAGTATGTTTTGGGCGTATAATTTAAAAATATTCTAGCACTGAGTAGGCATGTACAGATCGCTTCTGGGACCCAAAAATATCGAATTTTCGGGTGTTTTGAGCCAGAAATTGGGATATAACCGGGTACAGAGGATGCATGCACATATCGACTTTTTGCACCTAAAATATCGATTTTGAGCATGTTTTGTGTCTGTATCTTGAAAAAATTCTAGCAAGGAGTAGGTATGTACAGATCGCTTCTGGGACCAAAAATTATCGAATTTTCGGATGTTTTGAACCAGAATTTGGGATATAGACGGATACAGAAGATGCATGCACATATCGACTTTTTGCACCTAAAATATCGATTTTAAGCATGTTTTAGGCATGTATTTTCAAAATACTCCAACACTGAGTATACACGTACAATTCGCTTCTGGAACCCAAATAAATCGAATTTTAGGGTGTTCTGAGACTGAATTTGAGATATAAACGGATACAGAAAATGCATGCACATATCGACATTGGGCACCTAAAATATCGATTTTTATTATGTTTTGGGCCTGTATTTTGAAAATACTCAAACACGGTGCAGACATGTACAGATCGCTTCTGGGACACAAAAATATCGATTTTTGGGAGTTTTGAGCCAGAATTTGAGATATAAACGGGTACAGAAGATGCATGCACATATCGACTTTGGCACCTAAAATATCGATTTATAGCATGTTTTAAGCCTGTATTTTAAAAACATTCTAGTACTGAGTAGGCATGTGCAGATCGATTAAGGGACCCAAAAATATCGAATTTTCGGAGTTTTGAGCCCTAATTTGAGATATAAACGGGTACAGAAGATGCATGCACATATCGACTTTTTGCACTTAAAATATAGATTGTGAGCATGTTTTGGGTCTGTATCTTGAAAACATTCTAGCAAGGAATAGGCATGTACAGATTGCTTCTGGGACCCAAAAATATCGAATTTTCTGGTGTTTTGAACCTGAATTTGGGATATAGACGGGTACAGAAGTTGCATACACATATTGACTTTGGGCAGCTAAAATATAGATTTACAGCATGTTTTAGGCCTGTATTTTAAAAATACTCTAACACGGAGTATGCATGTACTAATGGCTTTTGAGACCCAAAAATATCGAATATTAGGGTGTTTTGAGTCTGAAATTGAGATATAAACGGGTACAGAAGATGCATGCACATATCGACTTTGGCACCCAAAATATCGATTTTTAGTATGTTTTTGGCGTATAATTTGAAAATATTCTAGCACTGAGTAAGCATGTACAGATCGCTTATGGGACCCAAAAATATCGAATTTTCGGGGGTTTTGAGCCAGATTTTGGGTTATAACCGGGTACAGAGGATGCATGCACATATCGACTTTTTGCACCTAAAATATCGATTTTAAGGATGTTCTGAGCCTCTATTTTGAAAACATTCTAGCACTGAGTAGGCATGTACAGATCGCTTCAGGGACCCAAAAATATTGAATTTTCGGGTGTTTTGAGCCTGAATTTGAGATATAACCGGGTACAGAGAATGCATACACATATTGACTTTGTGCACCTAAAATATCAATTTTCAGCATGTTTTGGGCCTGCATTTTAAAAACACTCTAACACGGAGTATGCATGTACAGATCGCTTCTGGGACACAAAAATATCGAATTTTCGGAGTTTTGAGCCTGAATTTGAGATATAAACGGGTACAGAAGATGCATGCACATATCGACTTTTTGCACCTAAAATATCGATTTTAAGCATGTTTTGGGTCTATATCATGAAAACTTTCTAGCAAGAAGTAGGCATGTACAGATTGCTTTTGGGACTCAAAAATATCGAATTTTCGAGTGTTTTTAACCTGAATTTGGGATATAGACGGGTACAGAAGATGCATACTCATATTGACTTTGGGCAGCTAAAATATCGATTTACAGCATGTTTTAGGCCTGTATTTTAAAAATACTCTAACACGGAGTATGCATGTACAGATGGCTTTTGGGACCCAAAAATATCGAATATTCGGGTGTTTTGAGTCTGAATTTGAGATATATACGGGTAGAGAAGATGCATGCACATATCGACTATGGGCACCCAAAATATCGATTTTGAGCATGTTTTGAGCCTGTATTTTTAAAATACTCTAACACGGAGTAGACATATACAGAACGCTTCTGGGACACAAAAATATCGATTTTTTGGGTGTTTTGAGCCTGAATTTGAGATATAAAAGGGTACAGAAGATGCATGCACATATCGACTTTGGCACCCAAAACATCGATTTTTAGTATGTTTTGGGCGTATAATTTAAAAATATTCTAGCACTGAGTAGGCATGTACAGATCGCTTCTGGGACCCAAAAATATCGAATTTTCGGGTGTTTTGAGCCAGAAATTGGGATATAACCGGGTACAGAGGATGCATGCACATATCGACTTTTTGCACCTAAAATATCGATTTTGAGCATGTTTTGTGTCTGTATCTTGAAAAAATTCTAGCAAGGAGTAGGTATGTACAGATCGCTTCTGGGACCAAAAATTATCGAATTTTCGGATGTTTTGAACCAGAATTTGGGATATAGACGGATACAGAAGATGCATGCACATATCGACTTTTTGCACCTAAAATATCGATTTTAAGCATGTTTTAGGCATGTATTTTCAAAATACTCCAACACTGAGTATACACGTACAATTCGCTTCTGGAACCCAAATAAATCGAATTTTAGGGTGTTCTGAGACTGAATTTGAGATATAAACGGATACAGAAAATGCATGCACATATCGACATTGGGCACCTAAAATATCGATTTTGAGCATGTTTTGGGCCTGTATTTTGAAAATACTCAAACACGGTGCAGACATGTACAGATCGCTTCTGGGACACAAAAATATCGATTTTGGGGAGTTTTGAGCCAGAATTTGAGATATAAACGGGTACAGAAGATGCATGCACATATCGACTTTGGCACCTAAAATATCGATTTATAGCATGTTTTAAGCCTGTATTTTAAAAACATTCTAGTACTGAGTAGGCATGTGCAGATCGATTAAGGGACCCAAAAATATCGAATTTTCGGAGTTTTGAGCCCTAATTTGAGATATAAACGGGTACAGAAGATGCATGCACATATCGACTTTTTGCACTTAAAATATAGATTGTGAGCATGTTTTGGGTCTGTATCTTGAAAACATTCTAGCAAGGAATAGGCATGTACAGATTGCTTCTGGGACCCAAAAATATCGAATTTTCTGGTGTTTTGAACCTGAATTTGGGATATAGACGGGTACAGAAGTTGCATACACATATTGACTTTGGGCAGCTAAAATATAGATTTACAGCATGTTTTAGGCCTGTATTTTAAAAATACTCTAACACGGAGTATGCATGTACTAATGGCTTTTGAGACCCAAAAATATCGAATATTAGGGTGTTTTGAGTCTGAAATTGAGATATAAACGGGTAAAGAAGATGCATGCACATATCGACTTTGGCACCCAAAATATCGATTTTTAGTATGTTTTTGGCGTATAATTTGAAAATATTCTAGCACTGAGTAAGCATGTACAGATCGCTTATGGGACCCAAAAATATCGAATTTTCGGGGGTTTTGAGCCAGATTTTGGGTTATAACCGGGTACAGAGGATGCATGCACATATCGACTTTTTGCACCTAAAATATCGATTTTAAGGATGTTTTGGGTCTGTATCTTGAAAACTTTCTAGCAAGGAGTAGGCATGTACAAGTCGCTTCTGGGACCCAAAAATATCGAATTTTCTGGTGTTTTGAACCTGAATTTGGGATATAGACGGGTAAAGAAGATGCATACACATATTGACTTTGGGCACCTAAAATATCGATTTTCAGCATGTTTTGGACCTGTATTTTGAAAATACATTAACACGGAGTAGGCATGTACAGATCGCTTCTGGGACCCAAAAATATCGAATTTTCGGGTGTTTTGAGACTGAATTTGAGATATAAACGGGTACAGAAGATGCATGCACATATCGACTTTTTGCACTTAAAATATCGATTTTGAGAATGTTTTGGATCTGTATCTTGAAAACATTCTAGCAAGGAGTAGGCATGTACAGATAGCTTCTGGGACCCAAAAATATCGAATTTTCTGGTGTTTTGAACCAGAATTAGGGATATACACGGGTACAGAAGATGCATACACATATCGACTTTGGGCACCCAAAATATCGATTTTGAGCATGTTTTGGGCCTGAATTTTTAAAATACTCTAACATTGAGTAGACACGTACAGATCGCTTCTGGGACCCAAATGACTTGAATTTTCGGGTGATCTGAGCCTGAATTTGTGATATGAACGGGTACAGAAGATGCATACACATATTGACTTTGGGCACCTAAAATATCGATTTTCAGCATGTTTTGGACCTGTATTTTGAAAATACATTAACACGGAGTAGGCATGTACAGATCGCTTCTGGGACCCAAAAATATCGAATTTTCGGGTGTTTTGAGACTGAATTTGAGATATAAACGGGTACAGAAGATGCATGCACATATCGACTTTTTGCACTTAAAATATCGATTTTGAGAATGTTTTGGATCTGTATCTTGAAAACATTCTAGCAAGGAGTAGGCATGTACAGATCGCTTCTGGGACCCAAAAATATCGAATTTTCTGGTGTTTTGAACCAGAATTAGGGATATACACGGGTACAGAAGATGCATACACATATCGACTTTGGGCACCCAAAATATCGATTTTGAGCATGTTTTGGGCCTGAATTTTTAAAATACTCTAACATTGAGTAGACACGTACAGATCGCTTCTGGGACCCAAATGACTTGAATTTTCGGGTGATCTGAGCCTGAATTTGTGATATGAACGGGTACAGAAGATGCTTGCACATATTGACTTTGGGCACCTAAAACATCGATTTTGAGCATGTTTTGGGCCTGTATTTTAAAAATACTATAACACGGTGTAAACATGTACATATCGCTTCTGGGACACAAAAATATCGATTTTTTGGGTGTTTTGAGCCTGAATTTGAGATATAAACGGGTACAGAAGATGCATGCACATATCGACTTTTTGCACCTAAAATATCGATTTTAAGCATGTTTTGGGTCTATATCATGAAAACTTTCTAGCAAGAAGTAGGCATGTACAGATTGCTTTTGGGACTCAAAAATATCGAATTTTCGAGTGTTTTTAACCTGAATTTGGGATATAGACGGGTACAGAAGATGCATACTCATATTGACTTTGGGCAGCTAAAATATCGATTTATAGCATGTTTTAGGCCTGTATTTTAAAAATACTCTAACACGGAGTATGCATGTACAGATGGCTTTTGGGACCCAAAAATATCGAATATTCGGGTGTTTTGAGTCTGAATTTGAGATATAAACGGGTAGAGAAGATGCATGCACTTATCGACTTTGGGCACCCATAATATCGATTTTGAGCATGTTTTGAGCCTGTATTTTTAAAATACTCTAACACGGAGTAGACATATACAGATCGCTTCTGGGACACAAAAATATCGATTTTTTGGGTGTTTTGAGCCTGAATTTGAGATATAAAAGGGTACAGAAGATGCATGCACATATCGACTTTGGAACCCAAAATATCGATTTTTAGTATGTTTTGGGCGTATAATTTAAAAATATTCTAGCACTGAGTAGGCATGTACAGATCGCTTCTGGGACCCAAAAATATCGAATTTTAGGGTGTTTTGAGCCAGAAATTGGGATATAACCGGGTACAGAGGATGCATGCACATATCGACATTTTGCACCTAAAATATCGATTTTGAGCATGTTTTGTGTCTGTATCTTGAAAAAATTCTAGCAAGGAGTAGGTATGTACAGATCGCTTCTGGGACCAAAAATTATCGAATTTTCGGGTGTTTTGAACCAGAATTTGGGATATAGACGGATACAGAAGATGCATGCACATATCGACTTTTTGCACCTAAAATATCGATTTTAAGCATGTTTTAGGCATGTATTTTCAAAATACTCCAACACTGAGTAGACACGTACAGATCGCTTCTGGAACCCAAATAAATCGAATTTTAGGGTGTTATGAGACTGAATTTGAGATATGAACGGATACAGAAAATGCATGCACATATCGACATTGGGCACCTAAAATATCAATTTTGAGCATGTTTTGGGCCTGTATTTTGAAAATACTCAAACACGGTGCAGACATGTACAGATCGCTTCTGGGACACAAAAATATCGATTTTTTGGGTGTTTTGAGCCAGAATTTGAGATATAAACGGGTACAGAAGATGCATGCACATATCGACTTTGGCACCTAAAATATCGATTTATAGCATGTTTTAAGCCAGTATTTTAAAAACATTCTAGTACTGAGTAGGCATGTGCAGATCGATTAAGGGACCCAAAAATATCGAATTTTCGGAGTTTTGAGCCCTAATTTGAGATATAAACGGGTACAGAAGATGCATGCACATATCGACTTTTTGCACTTAAAATATAGATTGTGAGCATGTTTTGGGTCTGTATCTTGAAAACATTCTAGCAAGGAATAAGCATGTACAGATTGCTTCTGGGACCCAAAAATATCGAATTTTCTGGTGTTTTGAACCTGAATTTGGGATATAGACGGGTACAGAAGTTGCATACACATATTGACTTTGGGCAGCTAAAATATCGATTTACAGCATTGTTTAGGCCTGTATTTTAAAAATACTCTAACACGGAGTATGCATGTACTGATGGCTTTTGAGACCCAAAAATATCGAATATTCGGGTGTTTTGAGTCTGAAATTGAGATATAAACGGGTACAGAAGATGCATGCACATATCGACTTTGGGCACCCAAAATATCGATTTTGAGCATGTTTTGAGCCTGTATTTTTAAAATACTCTAACACGGAGTAGACACGTACATATCGCTTCTGGGACCCAAATAAATCGAATTTTCGGTTGTTCTGAGCCTGAATTTGAGATATGAACAGGTACAGAAGATGCATGCACATATCGACTTCGGGCACCTAAAATATCGATTTTGAGCATGTTTTGGGCCTGTATTTTGAAAATACTCAAACACGGTGTAGACATGTACAGATCGCTTCTGCGACACAAAAATATCGATTTTTTGGGTGTTTTGAGCCTGAATTTGAGATATAAACGGGTACAGAAGATACGTGCACATATCGACTTTGGCACCCAAAATATCGATTTTTAGTATGTTTTGGGCGTATAATTTGAAAATATTCTAGCACTGAGTAGGCATGTACAGATCGCTTCTGGGACCCAAAAATATCGAATTTTCGGGTGTTTTGAGCCAGAAATAGGGATATAAACGGGTACAGAAGATGCATGCACATATCGACTTTTCACACCTAAAATATCGATTTATAGCATGTTTTAAGCCTGTATTTTAAAAACATTCTAGTACTGAGTAGGCATGTGCAGATCGCTTAAGGGACCAAAAAATATCGAATTTTCGGAGTTTTGAGCCCTAATTTGAGATATAAACGGGTACAGGAGATGCATGCACATATCGACTTTTTGCACTTAAAATATAGATTGTGAGCATGTTTTGGGTCTGTATCTTGAAAACATTCTAGCAAGGAATAGGCATGTACAGATTGCTTCTGGGACCCAAAAATATCGAATTTTCTGGTGTTTTGAACCTTAATTTGGGATATAGACGGGTACAGAAGATGCATACACATATTGACTTAGGGCAGCTAAAATATCGATTTACAGCATCTTTTAGGCCTGTATTTTAAAAATACTCTAACACGGAGTATGCATGTACTGATGGCTTTTGGGACCCAAAAATATCGAATATTCGGGTGTTTTGAGTCTGAAATTGAGATATAAACGGGTACAGAAGATGCATGCACATATCGACTTTGGGCACCCGAAATATCGATTTTGAGCATGTTTTGGGCCTGTATTTTGAAAATACTCAAACACGGTGTAGACATGTACAGATCGCTTCTGGGACCCAAAATTATCGAATTTTAGGGTGTTTTGAACCTGAATTTGGGATATAGACGGATACCGAAGATCCATGCACATAACGACTTTTTGCACCTAAAATATTGATTTTGAGCATGTTTTGGGCCTGTATTTTGAAAATACTCTAACACGGAGTAGGCATGTACAGATCGCTTTGGGGACCCAAAAATATCGAATTTTCGGGTGTTTTGAGCCTGAATTTGAGATATAAACGGGTACAGAAGATGCATGCACATATCGACTTTGGGCACCCAAAATATCGATTTTGAGCATGTTTTGGGCCTGTATTTTTAAAATACTCTAACACTGAGTAGACGTGTCACGTACAGATCGCTTTTGGAACCCAAATAAATCGAATTTTAGGGTGTTCTGAGCCTAAATTTGAGATATGAACGGATACAGAAGATGCATGCACATATCGACTTTGGGCACCTAAAATATCGATTTTGAGCATGTTTTGGGCCTGTATTTTGAAAATACGATAGCACGGTGTAGACATGTACAGATCGCTTCTGGGACACAAAAATATCGATTTTTTTTGGGTGTTTTGAGCCTGAATTTGAGATATAAACGGGTACAGAGGATGCATGCAAATATCGACTTTGGGTACCTAAAATATCGATTTTGAGTATGTTTTGGGCCTGTATTTTGAAAATACTCTAACACGGAGTATGCATGTACAGATCGCTTCTGGGACACAAAAATATCGATTTTTTGGGTGTTTTGAGCCTGAATTTGGGATATAGACGGGTACAGAAGATGCATACACATATTGACTTTGGGCAGCTAAAATATAGATTTTCAGCATGTTTTGGGTCTGTATTTTTGAAAATACATTAATACGGAGTAGGCATGTACAGATCGCTTCTGGGACCCAAAAATATCGACTTTTCGGGTGTTTTGAGCCTGAATTTGAGATATAAACGGGTACAGAAAATGCATGCACATATCGACTTTGGGCACCTAAAATATCGATTTTGAGTATGTTTTGGGCCTGTATTTTGAAAATACTCTAACACGGAGTATGCATGTACAGATCGCTTCTGGGAAACAAAAATATCGAATTTTCGGGTGTTTTGAACCTGTATTTGGGATATAGACGTGTACAGAAGATGCATACACATATTGACTTTGGGCAGCTAAAATATCGATTTAAAGCATGTTTTAGGCTTGTATTTTAAAAATACGCTAACACGGAGTATGCATGTACAGATGGCTTTTGGGACCCAAAAATATCGAATATTCGGGAGTTTTGAGTCTGAATTTGAGATATAAACGGGTACAGAAGATACATGCACATATCGACTTTGGGCACATAAAATATCGATTTTGAGCATGTTTTGGGCCTGTATTTTAAAAACATTCTAGCACTGAGTAGGCATGTGCAGATTGCTTAAGGGACCCAAAAAATCTAATTTTCGGAGTTCTGAGTCTGAAATTGAGATATAAACGGGTACAGAAGATGCATGCACATATCGACTTTTTGCACTTAAAATATCGATTTTGAGCATGTTTTGGGTCTGTATCTTGAAAACATTCTAGCAAGGAGTAGGCATGTACAGATCGCTTCTGGGACCCCAAAATATTTAATTTTCTGGTGTTTTGAACCTGAATTAGGGATATACACGGGTACAGAAGATGCATACACATATTGACTTTGGGCACATAAAATATCGATTTTCAGCATGTTTTGGGCCTGTATTTTAAAAACACTCTAACACGGAGTATGCACTTACAGATCGCTTCTGGGACCCAAAAATATTGAATTTTTGGGTGTTTTGAGCCTGAATTTGAGATATAAACGGGTACAGAAGATGCATGCACATATCGACTTTGGGCACATAAAATATCGATTTTTAGTATGTTTTGGGCCTGTATTTTAAAAATACTCTAACACGGAGTAGACATGTACAGATCGCTTCTGGGACCCAAAAATATCGAATTTACGGGTGTTTTGAGCCTGAATTTAAGATATAAACGGGTACAGAAGATGCATACACATATTGACTTTGGGCAGCTAAAATATCGATTTTCAGCATGTTTTAGGCCTGTATTTTAAAAATACTCTAACACAGAGTATGCATGTACAGATGGCTTTTGAGACCCAAAAATATCGAATATTCGGGTGTTTTGAGTCTGAATTTGAGACATAAACGGGTACAGAAGAAGCATGCACATATCGACTTTTGGCACCCAAAATATCGATTTTGAGCATATTTTGGGCCTGTATTTTGAAAATACTCTAACACGGAGTAGACACGTACAGATCGCTTCTGGGACACAAAAATATCGAATTTTTGGGTGTTTTGAGCCTGAATTTGAGATATAAACGGGTACAGAAGATTCATGCACATATCGACATTGGGCACCCAAAATATCGATTTTTAGCATGTTCTGAGCCTCTATTTTGAAAACATTCTAGCACTGAGTAGGCATGTACAGATCGCTTCAGGGACCCAAAAATATTGAATTTTCGGGTGTTTTGAGCCTGAATTTGAGATATAACCGGGTACAGAGAATGCATACACATATTGACTTTGTGCACCTAAAATATCAATTTTCAGCATGTTTTGGGCCTGCATTTTAAAAACACTCTAACACGGAGTATGCATGTACAGATCGCTTCTGGGAAACAAAAATATCGAATTTTCGGAGTTTTGAGCCTGAATTTGAGATATAAACGGGTACAGAAGATGCATGCACATATCGACTTTTTGCACCTAAAATATCGATTTTAAGCATGTTTTGGGTCTATATCATGAAAACTTTCTAGCAAGAAGTAGGCATGTACAGATTGCTTTTGGGACTCAAAAATATCGAATTTTCGAGTGTTTTTAACCTGAATTTGGGATATAGACGGGTACAGAAGATGCATACTCATATTGACTTTGGGCAGCTAAAATATCGATTTATAGCATGTTTTAAGCCTGTATTTTAAAAACATTCTAGTACTGAGTAGGCATGTGCAGATCGATTAAGGGACCCAAAAATATCGAATTTTCGGAGTTTTGAGCCCTAATTTGAGATATAAACGGGTACAGAAGATGCATGCACATATCGACTTTTTGCACTTAAAATATAGATTGTGAGCATGTTTTGGGTCTGTATCTTGAAAACATTCTAGCAAGGAATAGGCATGTACAGATTGCTTCTGGGACCCAAAAATATCGAATTTTCTGGTGTTTTGAACCTGAATTTGGGATATAGACGGGTACAGAAGTTGCATACACATATTGACTTTGGGCAGCTAAAATATAGATTTACAGCATGTTTTAGGCCTGTATTTTAAAAATACTCTAACACGGAGTATGCATGTACTAATGGCTTTTGAGACCCAAAAATATCGAATATTAGGGTGTTTTGAGTCTGAAATTGAGATATAAACGGGTACAGAAGATGCATGCACATATCGACTTTGGCACCCAAAATATCGATTTTTAGTATGTTTTTGGCGTATAATTTGAAAATATTCTAGCACTGAGTAAGCATGTACAGCTCGCTTATGGGACCCAAAAATATCGAATTTTCGGGGGTTTTGAGCCAGATTTTGGGTTATAACCGGGTACAGAGGATGCATGCACATATCGACTTTTTGCACCTAAAATATCGATTTTAAGGATGTTTTGGGTCTGTATCTTGAAAACTTTCTAGCAAGGAGTAGGCATGTACAAGTCGCTTCTGGGACCCAAAAATATCGAATTTTCTGGTGTTTTGAACCTGAATTTGGGATATAGACGGGTAAAGAAGATGCATACACATATTGACTTTGGGCACCTAAAATATCGATTTTCAGCATGTTTTGGACCTGTATTTTGAAAATACATTAACACGGAGTAGGCATGTACAGATCGCTTCTGGGACCCAAAAATATCGAATTTTCGGGTGTTTTGAGACTGAATTTGAGATATAAACGGGTACAGAAGATGCATGCACATATCGACTTTTTGCACTTAAAATATCGATTTTGAGAATGTTTTGGATCTGTATCTTGAAAACATTCTAGCAAGGAGTAGGCATGTACAGATAGCTTCTGGGACCCAAAAATATCGAATTTTCTGGTGTTTTGAACCAGAATTAGGGATATACACGGGTACAGAAGATGCATACACATATCGACTTTGGGCACCCAAAATATCGATTTTGAGCATGTTTTGGGCCTGAATTTTTAAAATACTCTAACATTGAGTAGACACGTACAGATCGCTTCTGGGACCCAAATGACTTGAATTTTCGGGTGATCTGAGCCTGAATTTGTGATATGAACGGGTACAGAAGATGCATACACATATTGACTTTGGGCACCTAAAGTATCGATTTTCAGCATGTTTTGGACCTGTATTTTGAAAATACATTAACACGGAGTAGGCATGTACAGATCGCTTCTGGGACCCAAAAATATCGAATTTTCGGGTGTTTTGAGACTGAATTTGAGATATAAACGGGTACAGAAGATGCATGCACATATCGACTTTTTGCACTTAAAATATCGATTTTGAGAATGTTTTGGATCTGTATCTTGAAAACATTCTAGCAAGGAGTAGGCATGTACAGATCGCTTCTGGGACCCAAAAATATCGAATTTTCTGGTGTTTTGAACCAGAATTAGGGATATACACGGGTACAGAAGATGCATACACATATCGACTTTGGGCACCCAAAATATCGATTTTGAGCATGTTTTGGGCCTGAATTTTTAAAATACTCTAACATTGAGTAGACACGTACAGATCGCTTCTGGGACCCAAATGACTTGAATTTTCGGGTGATCTGAGCCTGAATTTGTGATATGAACGGGTACAGAAGATGCTTGCACATATTGACTTTGGGCACCTAAAACATCGATTTTGAGCATGTTTTGGGCCTGTATTTTAAAAATACTATAACACGGTGTAAACATGTACATATCGCTTCTGGGACACAAAAATATCGATTTTTTGGGTGTTTTGAGCCTGAATTTGAGATATAAACGGGTACAGAAGATGCATGCACATATCGACTTTTTGCACCTAAAATATCGATTTTAAGCATGTTTTGGGTCTATATCATGAAAACTTTCTAGCAAGAAGTAGGCATGTACAGATTGCTTTTGGGACTCAAAAATATCGAATTTTCGAGTGTTTTTAACCTGAATTTGGGATATAGACGGGTACAGAAGATGCATACTCATATTGACTTTGGGCAGCTAAAATATCGATTTATAGCATGTTTTAGGCCTGTATTTTAAAAATACTCTAACACGGAGTATGCATGTACAGATGGCTTTTGGGACCCAAAAATATCGAATATTCGGGTGTTTTGAGTCTGAATTTGAGATATAAACGGGTAGAGAAGATGCATGCACATATCGACTTTGGGCACCCAAAATATCGATTTTGAGCATGTTTTGAGCCTGTATTTTTAAAATACTCTAACACGGAGTAGACATATACAGATCGCTTCTGGGACACAAAAATATCGATTTTTTGGGTGTTTTGAGCCTGAATTTGAGATATAAAAGGGTACAGAAGATGCATGCACATATCGACTTTGGCACCCAAAATATCGATTTTTAGTATGTTTTGGGCGTATAATTTAAAAATATTCTAGCACTGAGTAGGCATGTACAGATCGCTTCTGGGACCCAAAAATATCGAATTTTAGGGTGTTTTGAGCCAGAAATTGGGATATAACCGGGTACAGAGGATGCATGCACATATCGACATTTTGCACCTAAAATATCGATTTTGAGCATGTTTTGTGTCTGTATCTTGAAAAAATTCTAGCAAGGAGTAGGTATGTACAGATCGCTTCTGGGACCAAAAATTATCGAATTTTCGGGTGTTTTGAACCAGAATTTGGGATATAGACGGATACAGAAGATGCATGCACATATCGACTTTTTGCACCTAAAATATCGATTTTAAGCATGTTTTAGGCATGTATTTTCAAAATACTCCAACACTGAGTAGACACGTACAGATCGCTTCTGGAACCCAAATAAATCGAATTTTAGGGTGTTATGAGACTGAATTTGAGATATGAACGGATACAGAAAATGCATGCACATATCGACATTGGGCACCTAAAATATCAATTTTGAGCATGTTTTGGGCCTGTATTTTGAAAATACTCAAACACGGTGCAGACATGTACAGATCGCTTCTGGGACACAAAAATATCGATTTTTTGGGTGTTTTGAGCCAGAATTTGAGATATAAACGGGTACAGAAGATGCATGCACATATCGACTTTGGCACCTAAAATATCGATTTATAGCATGTTTTAAGCCAGTATTTTAAAAACATTCTAGTACTGAGTAGGCATGTGCAGATCGATTAAGGGACCCAAAAATATCGAATTTTCGGAGTTTTGAGCCCTAATTTGAGATATAAACGGGTACAGAAGATGCATGCACATATCGATTTTTTGCACTTAAAATATAGATTGTGAGCATGTTTTGGGTCTGTATCTTGAAAACATTCTAGCAAGGAATAAGCATGTACAGATTGCTTCTGGGACCCAAAAATATCGAATTTTCTGGTGTTTTGAACCTGAATTTGGGATATAGACGGGTACAGAAGTTGCATACACATATTGACTTTGGGCAGCTAAAATATCGATTTACAGCATTGTTTAGGCCTGTATTTTAAAAATACTCTAACACGGAGTATGCATGTACTGATGGCTTTTGAGACCCAAAAATATCGAATATTCGGGTGTTTTGAGTCTGAAATTGAGATATAAACGGGTACAGAAGATGCATGCACATATCGACTTTGGGCACCCAAAATATCGATTTTGAGCATGTTTTGAGCCTGTATTTTTAAAATACTCTAACACGGAGTAGACACGTACATATCGCTTCTGGGACCCAAATAAATCGAATTTTCGGTTGTTCTGAGCCTGAATTTGAGATATGAACAGGTACAGAAGATGCATGCACATATCGACTTCGGGCACCTAAAATATCGATTTTGAGCATGTTTTGGGCCTGTATTTTGAAAATACTCAAACACGGTGTAGACATGTACAGATCGCTTCTGCGACACAAAAATATCGATTTTTTGGGTGTTTTGAGCCTGAATTTGAGATATAAACGGGTACAGAAGATACGTGCACATATCGACTTTGGCACCCAAAATATCGATTTTTAGTATGTTTTGGGCGTATAATTTGAAAATATTCTAGCACTGAGTAGGCATGTACAGATCGCTTCTGGGACCCAAAAATATCGAATTTTCGGGTGTTTTGAGCCAGAAATAGGGATATAAACGGGTACAGAAGATGCATGCACATATCGACTTTTCACACCTAAAATATCGATTTATAGCATGTTTTAAGACTGTATTTTAAAAACATTCTAGTACTGAGTAGGCATGTGCAGATCGCTTAAGGGACCAAAAAATATCGAATTTTCGGAGTTTTGAGCCCTAATTTGAGATATAAACGGGTACAGGAGATGCATGCACATATCGACTTTTTGCACTTAAAATATAGATTGTGAGCATGTTTTGGGTCTGTATCTTGAAAACATTCTAGCAAGGAATAGGCATGTACAGATTGCTTCTGGGACCCAAAAATATCGAATTTTCTGGTGTTTTGAACCTTAATTTGGGATATAGACGGGTACAGAAGATGCATACACATATTGACTTAGGGCAGCTAAAATATCGATTTACAGCATCTTTTAGGCCTGTATTTTAAAAATACTCTAACACGGAGTATGCATGTACTGATGGCTTTTGGGACCCAAAAATATCGAATATTCGGGTGTTTTGAGTCTGAAATTGAGATATAAACGGGTACAGAAGATGCATGCACATATCGACTTTGGGCACCCGAAATATCGATTTTGAGCATGTTTTGGGCCTGTATTTTGAAAATACTCAAACACGGTGTAGACATGTACAGATCGCTTCTGGGACCCAAAATTATCGAATTTTAGGGTGTTTTGAACCTGAATTTGGGATATAGACGGATACCGAAGATCCATGCACATAACGACTTTTTGCACCTAAAATATTGATTTTGAGCATGTTTTGGGCCTGTATTTTGAAAATACTCTAACACGGAGTAGGCATGTACAGATCGCTTTGGGGACCCAAAAATATCGAATTTTCGGGTGTTTTGAGCCTGAATTTGAGATATAAACGGGTACAGAAGATGCATGCACATATCGACTTTGGGCACCCAAAATATCGATTTTGAGCATGTTTTGGGCCTGTATTTTTAAAATACTCTAACACTGAGTAGACGTGTCACGTACAGATCGCTTTTGGAACCCAAATAAATCGAATTTTAGGGTGTTCTGAGCCTAAATTTGAGATATGAACGGATACAGAAGATGCATGCACATATCGACTTTGGGCACCTAAAATATCGATTTTGAGCATGTTTTGGGCCTGTATTTTGAAAATACGATAGCACGGTGTAGACATGTACAGATCGCTTCTGGGACACAAAAATATCGATTTTTTTTGGGTGTTTTGAGCCTGAATTTGAGATATAAACGGGTACAGAAGATGCATGCACATATCGACTTTGGCACCCAAAATATCGAATTTTAGTATGTTTTGGGCGTATAATTTGAAAATATTCTAGCACTGAGTAGGCATGTACAGATCGCTTCTGGGACCCAAAAATATCGAATTTTCGGGGGTTTTGAGCCAGAATTTGGGATATAACCGGGTACAGAGGATGCATGCAAATATCGACTTTGGGTACCTAAAATATCGATTTTGAGTATGTTTTGGGCCTGTATTTTGAAAATACTCTAACACGGAGTATGCATGTACAGATCGCTTCTGGGACACAAAAATATCGATTTTTTGGGTGTTTTGAGCCTGAATTTGGGATATAGACGGGTACAGAAGATGCATACACATATTGACTTTGGGCAGCTAAAATATAGATTTTCAGCATGTTTTGGGTCTGTATTTTTGAAAATACATTAATACGGAGTAGGCATGTACAGATCGCTTCTGGGACCCAAAAATATCGACTTTTCGGGTGTTTTGAGCCTGAATTTGAGATATAAACGGGTACAGAAAATGCATGCACATATCGACTTTGGGCACCTAAAATATCGATTTTGAGTATGTTTTGGGCCTGTATTTTGAAAATACTCTAACACGGAGTATGCATGTACAGATCGCTTCTGGGAAACAAAAATATCGAATTTTCGGGTGTTTTGAACCTGTATTTGGGATATAGACGGGTACAGAAGATGCATACACATATTGACTTTGGGCAGCTAAAATATCGATTTAAAGCATGTTTTAGGCTTGTATTTTAAAAATACGCTAACACGGAGTATGCATGTACAGATGGCTTTTGGGACCCAAAAATATCGAATATTCGGGAGTTTTGAGTCTGAATTTGAGATATAAACGGGTACAGAAGATGCATGCACATATCGACTTTGGGCACCCAAAATATCGATTTTGAGCATGTTTTGAGCCTGTATTTTTAAAATACTCTAACACGGAGTAGACACGTACAGATCGCTTCTGGGACCCAAATAAATCGAATTTTCGGTTGTTCTGAGCCTGAATTTGAGATATGAACAGGTACAGAAGATGCATGCACATATCGACTTCGGGCACCTAAAAAATCGATTTTGAGCATGTCTTGGGCCTGTAATTTGAAAATACTCAAACACGGTGTAGACATGTACAGATCGCTTCTGGGACACAAAAATATCGATTTTTTGGGTGTTTTGAGCCTGAATTTGAGATATAAACGGGTACAGAAGATACATGCACATATCGACTTTGGCACCCAAAATATCGATTTTTTGTATGTTTTGGGTCTGTATCTTGAAAATATTCTAGCACTGAGTAGGCATGTACAGATCGCTTCTGGGACCCAAAAATATCGAATTTTCGGGAGTTTTGAGCCAGAAATTGGGATATAACCGGGTACAGAGGATGCATGCACATATCGACTTTTTGCACCTAAAATATCGATTTTGAGCATGTTTTAGGTCTGTATCTTGAAAAAATTCTAGCAAGGAGTAGGCATGTACAGATCGCTTCTGGGACCCAAAATTATCGAATTTTAGGCTGTTTTGAACCTGAATTTGGGATATAGACGGATACCGAAGATGCATGCACATATCGACTTTTTGCACCTAAAATATCGATTTTAAGCATGTTTTGGGTCTGTATCTTGAAAACATTCTAGGAAGGAGTAGGCATGTACAGATCGCTTTGGGGACCCAAAAATATCGAATTTTTGGTTGTTTTGAGCCTGAATTTGAGATATAAACGGGTACAGAAGATGCATGCACATTTAGACTTTTTGCACCTAAAATATTGATTTTGAGCATGTTTTAGGCCTGTATTTTGAAAATACTCTAACACGGAGTATGCATGTACACATTGCTTTTGGGACCCAAAAATATCGAATATTAGGGTGTTTTGAGTTTGAATTTGAGATATAAACGAGTACAGAAGATGAATGCACATATCGACTTTGGGCACCCAAAATATCGATTTTGAGCATGTTTTGGGCCTGTATTTTTAAAATATTCTAACACTGAGTAGACACGTACAGATCGCTTTTGGAACCCAAATAAATCGAATTTTAGGGTGTTCTGAGCCTGAATTTGAGATATGAACGGATACAGAAGATGCATGCACATATCGACTTTGGGCACCCAAAATATCGATTTTGAGCATGTTTTGGGCCTGTATTTTTAAAATACTCTAACACGGAGTAGACACGTACAGATCGCTTCTGGAACCCAAATAAATCAAATTTTAGGGTGTTCTGAGCCTGAATTTGAGATATGAACGGATACAGAAGATGCATGCACATATCGACTTTGGGCACCTAAAATATCGATTTTCAGCATGTTTTGGGCCTGTATTTGGAAAATACTATAGCACGGTGTAGACATGTACAGATCGCTTCTGGGACACAAAAATATCGATTTTTTGGGTGTTTTGAGCCTGATTTTGAGATATAAACGGGTACAGAAGATGCATGCACATATCGACTTTTTGCACCTAAAATATCGATTTTAAGCATGTTTTGGGTCTGTATCTTGAAAACATTCTCGGAAGGAGTAGGCATGTACAGGTCGCTTCTGGGACCCAAAATTATCGAATTTTCGGGTGTTTTGAACCTGAATTTGGGATATAGACGGATACAGAAGATGCATGCACGTATCGACTTTGGGCACCTAAAATATCGATTTTGAGCATGTTTTGGGCCTGTATTTTGAAAATACTCTAACACGGAGTATGCATGTACAGATCGCTTCTCGGACACAAAAATATCGATTTTTTGGGTGTTTTGAGCCTGAATTTGAGATATAAACGGGTACAGAAGATGCATGCACATATCGACTTTTCACACCTAAAATATCGATTTATAGGATGTTTTAAGCCTGTATTTTAAAAACAATCTAGCACTGAGTAGGCATGTGCAGATCGCTTAAGGGACCCAAAAATATCGAATTTTCGGAGTTTTGAGCCTGAATTTGAGATATAAACGGGTTCAGAAGATGCTTGCACATATCGACTTTTTGCACCTAAAATATCGATTTTTAGCATGTTTTGGGTCTGTATTTTGAAAAAATTCTAGCAAGGAGTAGGCATGTACAGATCGCTTCTGGGACCCAAAATTATCGAATTTTCGGGGGTTTTGAACCTGAATTTGGGATATAGACGGGTACAGAAGATGCATACACATATTGACTTTGGGCACCTAAAATATAGATTTTGAGCATGTTTTGGGCCTGTATTTTGAAAATACATTAACACGGAGTAGGCATGTACAGATCGCTTCTACGACCCAAAAATATCGAATTTTCGAGTGTTTTGAACCTGAATTTGGGATATAGACGGGTACAGAAGATGCATACACATATTGACTTTGGGCAGCTAAAATATCGATTTTCTGCATGTTTTAGGCCTGTATTTTGAAAATATTCTAACACGGAGTATGCATGTACACATTGCTTTTGGGACCCAAAAATATCGAATATTCGGGTGTTTTGAGTCTGAATTTGAGATATAAACGGGTACAGAAGATGCATGCACATATCGACTTTGGGCACCCAAAATATCGATTTTGAGCATGTTTTAGGCCTGTATTTTTAAAATACTCTAACACGGAGTAGACACGTACAGATCGCTTCTGGAACCCAAATAAATCGAATTTTAGGGTATTCTGAGCCTGAATTTGAGATATGAACGGATACAGAAGATGCATGCACATATCGACTTTGGGCACCTAAAATATCGATTTTCAGCATGTTTTGGGCCTGTATTTTGAAAATACTCTAACACGGAGTATGCATGTACAGATCGCTTCTGGGACCCAAAAATATCGAATTTTCGGGGGTTTTGAGCCAGAATTTGGGATATAACAGGGTACAGAGGATGCATGCACATATCGACTTTTTGCACCTAAAATATGGATTTTAAGCATGTTTTGGGTCTGTATCTTGAAAACATTCTAGCAAGGAGTAGGCATGTACAGGTCGCTTCTGGGACCCAAAAATACCGAATTTTCTGGTGTTTTGATCCTGAATTTGGGATATAGACGGGTACAGAAGATGCATACACATATTGACTTTGGGCACCTAAAATATAGATTTTCAACATGTTTTGGGCCTGTATTTTGAAAATACATTAACACGGAGTAGGCATGTACAGATCGCTTCTGGGACCCAAAAATATCGACTTTTCGGGTGTTTTGAGCCTGAATTTGAGATTTAAACGGGTACAGAAGATGCATGCACATATCGACTTTTCACACCTAAAATATCGATTTATAGCATGTTTTAAGCCTGTATTTTAAAAACATTCTAGCACTGAGTAGGCATGTGCAGATCGCTTAAGGGACCCAAAAATATCGAATTTTCGGAGTTTTGAGTCTGAATTTGAGATATAAACGGGTACAGAAGATGCATGCACATATCGGCTTTTTGCACCTTAAATATCGATTTTTAGAATGTTTTGGGTCTGTATTTTGAAAAAAATCTAGAAAGGAGTAGGCATGTACAGATCGCTTATGGGACCCAAAATTATCGAATTTTCGGGTGTTTTGAACCTGAATTTGGGATATAGAAGGATACAGAAGATGCATGCACATATCGACTTTGGGCACCTAAAATATCGATTTTGAGCATGTTTTATGCCTGTATTTTGAAAAAACTCTAACACGGAGTAGGCATGTACAGATCGCTTCGTGGACCCAAAAATAAAGAATTTTCGGGTGTTTTGAGCCTGAATTTGAGATATAAACGGGTACAGAAGATGCATGCACATATCGACTTTTTGCACTTAACATATCGATTTTGAGCATGTTTTGGGTCTGTATCTTGAACATATTCTAGCAAGGAGTAGGCATGTACAGATCGCTTCTGGGACCCAAAATTATCGAATTTTCGGGTGTTTTGAACCTGAATTTGGGATATAACAGGGTACAGAGGATGCATGCACATATCGACTTTTTGCACCTAAAATATCGATTTTAAGCATGTTTTGGGTCTGTATCTTGAAAACATTCTAGCAAGGAGTAGGCATGTACAGGTCGCTTCTGGGACCCAAAAATACCGAATTTTCGGGTGTTTTGAACCTGAATTTGGTATATAGACGGGTACAGAAGATGCATACACATATTGACTTTGGCCACCTAAAATATAGATTTTCAGCATGTTTTGAGCCTGTATTTTGAAAATACATTAACACGGAGTAGGCATGTACAGATCGCTTCTGGGACCCAAAAATATCGACTTTTCGGGTGTTTTGAGCCTGAATTTGAGATATAAACGGGTACAGAAGATGCATGCACATATTGACTTTGGACACCTAAAATATCAATTTTGAGCATGTTTTCGGCCTGTATTTTAAAAATACTATAACACAGTGTAGACATGTACAGATGGCTTTTGGGACACAAAAATATCGATTTTTTGGGTGTTCTGAGCCCGAATTTGAGATTTAAACGGGTACAGAAGATGCATGCACATATCGACTTTTCACACCTAAAATATCGATTTATAGCATGTTTTAAGCCTGTATTTTAAAAACATTCTAGCACTGAGTAGGCATGTGCAGATCGCTTAAGGGACCCAAAATTATCGAATTTTCGGGTGTTTTGAGTCTGAATTTGAGATATAAAAGGGTACAGAAGATACATGCACATATCGACTTTGGGCACCTAAATTATCGATTTTTAGCATGTTTTGAGCCTATATTTTGAAAACATTCTAGCACTGAGTAGGCATGTACAGATCGCTTCTGGGACATAACAAAATTGAATTTTCCGTCAATTTGAGCCTGAATTTGAGATATAAACGGGTACTGAAGATGCATGCAGATATCAACTTTCGGCACCCAAGATATCGATATTTAACATGTTATGGACCTATATTTTGAAAATACTCTAACACAGAGTAGGCATGTACAGATCGCTTCTGGGACCCAAAAATATCGAATTATCAGGTGTTTTGAGCCTGAATTTGGGATATAAACGGTTACAGAAGATGCATACACATATTGACTTTTGGCACCTCAAATATCGATTTTCAGCATGTTTTGGGCCTGTATTTTGAAAATACTCTAACACGGAATAGGCATTTACAGGTTGCTTCTGGGGCACAAAAACATCGAATTTTCGGGAATTTTGAGCCTGATTTTGAGATATGATCGGGTACAGAAGATGCATGCACATATCGACTATGTGGAGGTAAAATATCGATTTTTAGCATGTTATGAGCCTATATTTTGAAAACATTCTAGCACTGAGTAGGCATGTACAGATCGCTTCTGGGACCCAAAAATATTGAATTTTCCGTCGTTTTGAGTCTGAATTTGAGATATAAACGGGTACAAAAGATGTATGCACATATCGACTTTGGACACGTAAAATAACGATTTTTAGCATGTTTTAAGCCTATATTTTGAAAATACTCTAACAAGGAGTAGGCATGTACAGATCGCTTTAGTGACCCAAAAATATCGAATTTTCGGATATTTTGAGCCTGAATTTGAGATATAATCGGGTACAGAAAATGTATGCTCATATACACTTTTGGCACCTTAAATATCGATTTTTTGCATTTTTTATGGCCTGTAATGTGAAAGTACTCTAACACGGAGTAGGCATGTACAGATCGCTTCTGGGACCCAAAAATATTAAATGTTCGGGTGTTTTGAGCCTGAATTTGAGATATAAACGGGTACAGAAAATGCGTGCACATATCGACTATGGGCAGCTAAAATATCGATTTTTAGCATGTTTTGGGCATGTATTTTGAAAATACTCAAAAACGGAGTAGGCATATGCAGATCGCTTCTGGGACCCAAAAATATAGAATTTTGGGGTGTTTTGAGCCTAAATTTGTGATATAAACGGGTACAGAACATGCATGCACATATCGACTTGGGACACATTAAATATCGATTTTTAGCATGTTTTAAGCCTATATTTTCAAAACAATCTAGCACTGAGTAGACATGTACAGATCGCTTCTGGGACCCAAAAATACCGAATTTTCGGGTGTTTTGAGCCTGAATTTGAGATATAAATGAATACTGAAGATGCATGCACATATCGACTTTTTGCACCAAATATATCGATTTTGAGCATATTTTGGGTCTGTATCTTTAAAACATTCTAAGAAGGAGTAGGCATGTACATATTGCTTCTGGGACACAGAAATATCTAATTTTCAGGTATTTTCAGCCTGAATTTGAGATATAAACGGGTACAGAAGATGCATGCACTTATAGACTTTGGGCACCCAAAATATCGATTTGTAGTATGTTTTGGGCCAATATTTTGAAAATATTCTATCACTGAGTAGGCATGTACAAATCGCTTCTGGGACCCAAAAATATCGAATTTTCGGGTATTTTGAGCCTGAATTTTGGATATAAAAGGGTACAGAACATGCATACACATATTGACTTTGGGCACCTCAAATATCGATTTTCAGCATGTTTTTGGCCTGTATTTTGAAAATACTCTAACACGAAATAGGCATGTACAGATCGCTTCTGGGACCCAAAAATATTGAATTTACGGGTGTTTTGAGCCTGAATTTGAGATATAAACGGGTACAGAAGATGCATGTACATATCGACTATGGGCACCTAAAATATCGATTTTGAGCATATTTTGGGCCTCTATTTTGAAAATATTCTAACACGGAGTAGGCATGTACAGATCGCTTCTGGGACCCAAAAATATCGAATTTTTGGGTGTTTTGAGCCTGAATTTGAGATATAAACGGGTGCAGAAGATGGATGCACATATCGACTTTGGGCACCTAAAATATCGATTTTCAGCATGTTTTATGGCCTGTACTTTTAAAGTACTCTAACACTGAGTAGGTATGTATACCAGATTGCTTCTGGGACCCAAAAATACCGAATTTTCGGATGTTTAGAGCCTGAATTTAAGATATAAACGGGTACAGAAGATGCATGCACATATTGACTATGGGCAGCTAAAATATCGATTTTCAGCATGTTTTGGGCATGTATTTTGAAAATACTTAAACACGAAGTAGGCATATACAGATTGAATCTAGGACCCAAGAATATCGAATTTTCGGGTGTTTTGAGCCTAAATTTGAGATATAAACTGGTACAGAATATCCATGCACATATCGACTTGGGAAACACAAAATATCGATTTTTAGCATGTTTTGAGCCTATATTTTGCAAACATTCTAGCACTGAGTAGGCATGTACAGATCTCTTCTTGGACCCAAAAATATCAAATTTTCGGGTGTTTTGAGCCTGAATTTGAGATATAAACGGGTACAGAAGATGCATACACATATTGACATTGGGCACCTAAAAGATCGATTGTTAGCATGTATTGGTTTTTTTTTTTTGAAAATATTCTAGCACTGAGTAGGCATGTACAGATCGCTTCTTTGACTCAAAAATATTGAATTTTCGGGTGTTTTGAGCCTGAATTTGAGATATAATCGGGTACAGAAATTACATGTACATATCGACTTTTGGCACCCAAAATATCGATTTTGAGCATGTTTTGAGCCTATAATTTGAAAATACTCTAACACGGAGTAGGCTTGTACAGATTGCTTCTGGGACCCAAAAATATCGAATTTACGGGTGTTTTGAGCATGAATTTGGGATATAAACGGGTACAGAACATACTTATTGACTTGGGACACCAAAAATATCGATTTTTAGCATGTTTTAAGCCTGTATTTTGGAAAAATTCTAGCACTAAGTAGGCATGTTTGGATCGCTTCTGGAACCCAAAAAAATTGAATTTTCTGGTGTTTTGAGCCTGAATTTGAGATATAAACGGGTACAGAAGATGCATGCACATATCGACTATGTGAGCTAAAATATCGATTTTCTGCATGTTTTGGGCCTGAATTTTGAAAATACTCTAACACGGAGTAGGCATGTACAGGTCGCTTCTGGGACACAAAAATATCGATTTTTTGGGTGTTTTGAGCCTGAATTTGAGATATAAACGGGTACAGAAGATGCATGCACATATCGACTTTTTGCACTTAAAATATCGATTTTGAGCATGTTTTGGGTCTGTATCTTGAAAATATTCTAGCAAGGAGTAGGCATGTACAGATCGCTTCTGGGACCCAAAATTATCGAATTTTCGGGTGTTTTGAACCTGAATTTGGGATATAGACGGATACAGAAGATGCATGCACATATCGACTTTGGGCACCTAAAATATCGATTTTGAGCATGTTTTGGGCCTGTATTATGAAAATACTATAGCACGGTGTAGGCATGTACAGATTGCTTCTGGGACCCAAAATTATCGAATTTTCGGGTGTTTTGAACCTGAATTTGGGATATAGACGGATACAGAAGATGCATGCACATATCGACTTTGGGCACCTAAAATATCGATTTTGAGCATGTTTTGGGCCTGTATTTTGAAAATACTATAGCACGGTGTAGACATGTACAGATCGCTTCTGGGACCCAAAAATATTGAATTTTCGGGTGTTTTGAGCCTGAATTTGAGATATAAACGGGTACAGAAGATGCATGTACATATCGACTATGGGCACCTAAAATATCGATTTTGAGCATATTTTGGGCCTCTATTTTGAAAATATTCTAACACGGAGTAGGCATGTACAGATCGCTTCTGGGACCCAAAAATATCGAATTTTTGGGTGTTTTGAGCCTGAATTTGAGATATAAACGGGTGCAGAAGATGGATGCACATATCGACTTTGGGCACCTAAAATATCGATTTTCAGCATGTTTTATGGCCTGTACTTTTAAAGTACTCTAACACTGAGTAGGCATGTATACCAGATCGCTTCTGGGACCCAAAAATACCGAATTTTCGGATGTTTAGAGCCTGAATTTAAGATATAAACGGGTACAGAAGATGCATGCACATATTGACTATGGGCAGCTAAAATATCGATTTTCAGCATGTTTTGGGCATGTATTTTGAAAATACTTAAACACGGAGTAGGCATATACAGATTGAATCTAGGACCCAAGAATATCGAATTTTCGGGTGTTTTGAGCCTAAATTTGAGATATAAACTGGTACAGAATATCCATGCACATATCGACTTGGGAAACACAAAATATCGATTTTTAGCATGTTTTGAGCCTATATTTTGCAAACATTCTAGCACTGAGTAGGCATGTACAGATCTCTTCTTGGACCCAAAAATATCAAATTTTCGGGTGTTTTGAGCCTGAATTTGAGATATAAACGGGTACAGAAGATGCATACACATATTGACATTGGGCACCTAAAAGATCGATTGTTAGCATGTATTGTTTTTTTTTTTTTGAAAATATTCTAGCACTGAGTAGGCATGTACAGATCGCTTCTTTGACTCAAAAATACCGAATTTTCGGGTGTTTTGAGCCTGAATTTGAGATATAATCGGGTACAGAAATTACATGTACATATCGACTTTTGGCACCCAAAATATCGATTTTGAGCATGTTTTGAGCCTATAATTTGAAAATACTCTAACACTGAGTAGGCTTGTACAGATTGCTTCTGGGACCCAAAAATATCGAATTTACGGGTGTTTTGAGCATGAATTTGGGATATAAACGGGTACAGAACATACTTATTGACTTGGGACACCAAAAATATCGATTTTTAGCATGTTTTAAGCCTGTATTTTGGAAAAATTCTAGCACTGAGTAGGCATGTACAGATCGCTTCTGGAACCCAAAAAAATTGAATTTTCTGGTGTTTTGAGCCTGAATTTGAGATATAACAGGGTACAGAGGATGCATGCACATATCGACTTTTTGCACCTAAAATATCGATTTTAGTCATGTTTTGGGTCTGTATCTTGAAAACATTCTAGCAAGGAGTAGGCATGTACAGGTCGCTTCTGGGAAACAAAAATACCGAATTTTCTGGTGTTTTGAACCTGAATTTGGGATATAGACGGGTACAGAAGATGCATGCACATATTGACTTTGGGCACCTAAAATACCGATTTTCAGCATGTTTTGGGCCTGTATTTTGAAAATACTATAACGCAGTGTAGACATGTACAGATCGCTTCTGGGACACAAAAATATCGATTTTTTGGGTGTTTTGAGCCTGAATTTGAGATATAAACGGGTACAGAAGATGCATGCACATTTCGACTTTTTGCACCTAAAATATCGATTTTGAGCATGTTTTGGGTCTGTATCTTGAAAACATTCTAGCAAGAAGTAGGCATGTACAGATTGCTTCTGGGACCCAAAAATATCGAATTTTCGAGTGTTTTGAACCTGAATTTGGGATATAGACGGGTACAAAAGATGCATACACATATTAACTTTGGGCAGCTAAATTATCGATTTTCAGCATGTTTTGTGCCTGTATTTTGAAAATACTCTAACACGGAGTATGCATGTACACATTGCTTTTGGGACCCAAAAATATCGAATATTCGGAGTTTTGAGCCTGAATTTGAGATATAATCGGGTACAGAAGATGCATGCACATATCGACTTTTTGCACTTAAAATATCGATTTTGAGCATGTTTTTGGTCTGTATCTTGAACATATTCTAGCAAGGAGTAGGCATGTACAGATCGCTTCTGGGACCCAAAATTATCGAATTTTCGGGTGTTTTGAACCTGAATTTGGGATATAGACGGATACAGAAGATTCATGCACATATCGACTTTGGGCACCTAAAATATTGATTTTGAGCATGTTTTGGGCCTGTATTTTGAAAATACTATAGCACGGTGTAGACATGTACAGATCGCTTCTGGGACACAAAAATATCGATTTTTTGGGTGTTTTGAGCCTGAATTTGAGATATAAACGGGTACAGAAGATGCATTCACATATCGACTTTGGGCACCCAAAATAGCGATTTTTAGTATGTTTTGGGCGTATAGTTTGAAAATATTCTAGCACTGAGTAGGCATGTACAGATCGCTTCTGGGACCCAAAAATATCGAATTTTCGGGGGTTTTGAGCCAGAATTTGTGATATAACAGGGTACAGAGGATGCATGCACATATCGACTTTTTGCACCTAAAATATCGATTTTAGTCATGTTTTGGGTCTGTATCTTGAAAACATTCTAGCAAGGAGTAGGCATGTACAGGTCGCTTCTGGGAAACAAAAATACCGAATTTTCTGGTGTTTTGAACCTGAATTTGGGATATAGACGGGTACAGAATATGCATGCACATATTGACTTTGGGCACCTAAAATATCGATTTTCAGCATGTTTTGGGCCTGTATTTTGAAAATACTATAACGCAGTGTAGACATGTACAGATCGCTTCTGGGACACAAAAATATCGATTTTTTGGGTGTTTTGAGCCTGAATTTGAGATATAAACGGGTACAGAAGATGCATTCACATATCGACTTTTTGCACCTAAAATATCGATTTTGAGCATGTTTTGGGTCTGTATCATGAAAACTTTCTAGAAAGAAGTAGGCATGTACAGATTGCTTCTGGGACCCTAATAAATCGAATTTTCGGTTGTTCTGAGCCTGAATTTGAGATATAACCGGGTACAGAAGATGCATGCACATATCGACTTTTTGCACCTAAAATATCGATTTTGAGCATGTTTTGGGTCTGTATCTTGAAAACATTCCAGCCAGAAGTAGGCATGTACAGATTGCTTCTGGGACCAAAAAATATCGAATTTTCGAGTGTTTTGAACCTGAATTTGGGATATAGACGAGTACAGAAGATGCATACACATATTGACTTTGGGCAGCTAAAATATCGATTTTCAGCATGTTTTAGGCCAGTATTTTGAAAATACTCTAACACGGAGTATGCATGTACACATTGCTTTTGGGACCCAAAAATATCGAATATTCGGGTGTTTTGAGTCTGAATTTGAGATATAAACGGGTACAGAAGATGCATGCACATATCGACTTTTGCACCTAAAATATCGATTTTGAGCATGTTTTGGGCCTGTATTTTGAAAATACTCTAACACTGTGTAGGCATGTACAGATTGCTTCTGGGACACAAAAATGTCGAATTTTCGGATTTTTGAGCCTGAATTTGAGATATAACCGGGTACAGAAGATGCATGCACATATCGACTTTTTGCACTTAAAATATCGATTTTGAGCATGTTTTGGGTCTGTATCTTGAAAATATTCTAGCAAGGAGTAGGCATGTACAGATCGCTTCTGGGACCCAAAATTATCGAATTTTCGGGTGTTTTGAACCTGAATTTGGGATATAGACGGATACAGAAGATGCATGCAGATATCGACTTTGGGCACCTAAAATATCGATTTTGAGCATGTTTTCGGCCTGTATTTTGAAAATACTATAGAACGGTGTAGACATGTACAGATCGCTTCTGGGACACAAAAATATCGATTTTTTGGGTGTTTTGAGCCTGAATTTGAGATATAAACGGGTACAGAAGATGCATGCACATATCGACTTTGGCACCAAAAATATCGATTTTTAGTATGTTTTGGGCGTATAATTTGAAAATATTCTAGTACTGAGTAGGCATGTACAGATAGCTTCTGGGACCCAAAAATATCGAATTTTCGGGGGTTTTGAGCCATAATTAGGGATATAACAGGGTACAGAGGATGCATGCACATATCGACTTTTTGCACCTAAAATATCGATTTTAAGCATGTTTTGGGTCTGTATCTTGAAAACATTCTAGCAAGGAGTAGGCATGTACAGGTCACTTCTGGGACCCAAAAATACCGAATTTTCTGGTGTTTTGAACCTGAATTTGGGATATAGACGGGTACAGAAGATGCATACACATATTGACTTTGGGCACCTAAAATATAGATTTTCAGCATGTTTTGGGCCTGTATTTTGAAAATACATTAACACGGAGTAGGCATGTACAGATCGCTTTTGGGACCCCAAAATATCGACTTTTCGGGTGTTTTGAGCCTGAATTTGAGATATAAACGGGTACAGAAGATGCATGCACATATCGACTTTGGACACCTAAAATATCGATTTTGAGCATGTTTTGGGCCTGTATTTTAAAAATACTATAACACAGTGTAGACATGTACAGATTGGTTTTGGGACACAAAAATATCGATTTTTTGGGTGTTTTGAGCATGAATTTGAGATTTAAACGGGTACAGAAGATGCATGCACATATCGACTTTTCACACCTAAAATATCGATTTATAGCATGTTTTAAGCCTGTATTTTAAAAACATTCTAGCACTGAGTAGGCATGTGCAGATCGCTTAAGGGACCCAAAAATATCGAATTTTCGGAGTTTTGAGTCTGAATTTGAGATATAAACGGGTACAGAAGATGCATGCACATATCGGCTTTTTGCACCTTAAATATCGATTTTTAGAATGTTTTGGGTCTGTATTTTGAAAAAATTCTAGCAAGGAGTAGGCATGTACAGATCGCTTCTGGGACCCAAAAATATCGAATTTTCGGGTGTTTTGAACCAGAATTTTGGATATAGACGGATACAGAAGATGCATGCACATATCGACTTTATGCACCTGAAATATCGATTTTGAGCATGTTTTGGGCCTGTATTTTGAAAATACTCTAACACGGAGTAGGCATGTACAGATTGCTTCTGGGACCCAAAAATATCGAATTTTCGAGTGTTTTGAACCTGAATTTGGGATATAGACGGGTACAGAAGATGCATACACATATTGACTTTGGGCAGCTAAAATATCGATTTTCAGCATGTTTTAGGCCTGTATTTTGAAAATACTCTAACACGGAGTATGCATGTACACATTGCTTTTGGGACCCAAAAATATCGAATATTCGGGTGTTTTGAGTCTTAATTTGAGATATAAACGGGTACAGAAGATGCATACACATATCGACTTTGGGCACCTAAAATATCGATTTTGAGCATGTTTTGGGCCTGTATTTTGAAAATACTCTAACACTGAGTAGGCATGTACAAATAGCTTCTGGGACACAAAAATATCGATTTTTTGGGTGTTTTGAGCCTGAATTTGAGATATAAACGGGTTCAGAAGATGCATGTACATATCGACTTTGGACACCTAAATAATTGATTTTTAGCATGTTTTAAGCCTGTATTTTTAAAATATTCTAGCACTGAGTAAGCATGTGCAGATTGCTTAAGGGACCCAAAAATATCGAATTTTCGGAGTTTTGAGCCAGAATTTGAGATATAAACGGGTACAAAAGATGCATGCACATATCGACTTTTTGCACTTAAAATATCGATTTTGAGCATGTTTTGGGTCTGTATCTTGAAAATATTCTAGCAAGGAGTAGGCATGTACAGATCGCTTCTGGGACCCAAAAAAATCGAATTTTCTGGTATTTTGAACCTGAATTAGGGATATACACGTGTACAGAAGATGCATACACATTTTGACTTTGGGCACATAAAATATCGATTTTCAGCATGTTTTGGGCCTGAATTTTAAAAACACTCTAACACGGAGTGTGTACGTACAGATCTCTTTTGGGACCCAAAAATATCGAATTTTGGGTGTTTTGAGCGTGAATTTGAGATATAAACGGGTACAGAAGATGCATGCACATATCGACTTTTCACACCTAAAATATCGATTTTTAGCATGTTTTGAGCCTGTATTTTGAAAACATTCTAGCACTGAGTATGCATGTACAGATCGCTTAAGGGACCCAAAAATATCGAATTTTCGGGTGTTTTGAGCCTGAATTTGAGATATAGACGGATACATAAGATGCATGCACATATCGACTTTTTGTACCTAAAATATCGATTTTGAGCATGTTTTGGGCCTGTATTTTGAAAATACTCTAACACGGAGTAGGCATATACATATGGCTTCGGGGACCCAAAAATATCGAATTTTCGGGTGTTTTGAGCCTGAATTTGAGATATAAACGAGTACAGAAGATGCATACACATATTGACTTTGGGCAGCTAAAATATCGATTTTCAGCATGTTTTAGGCCTGTATTTTGAAAATACTTTAACACGGAGTATGCATGTACACATTGCTTTTGAAACCCAAAAATATTGAATATTCGGGTGTTTTGAACCTGAATCTGGGATATAAACGGGTACAGAAGATGCATGCACGTATCGACTTTGGGCACCCAAAATATCGATTTTTAGCATGTTTTGGGCCTGTATTTTTAAAATACTCTAACACGGAGTAGACACGTACAGATCGCTCCTGGAACCCAAATAAATCGAATTTTAGGGTGTTCTGAGCCTGAATTTGAGATATGAACGGATACAGAAGATGCATGCACATATCGACTTTGGGCACCTAAAATATCGATTTTCAGCATGTTTTGGGCCTGTATTTTGAAAATACTATAGCACGGTGTAGACATGTACAGATCGCTTCTGGGACACAAAAATATCGATTTTTTGGGTGTTTTGAGCCTGAATTTGAGATATAAACGGGTACAGAAGATGCATGCACATATCGACTTTTTGCACCTAAAATATCGATTTTAAGCATGTTTTGGGTCTGTATCTTGAAAACATTCTAGGAAGGAGTAGGCATGTACAGGTCGCTTCTGGGACCCAGAAATTCCGAATTTTCTGGTGTTTTGAACCAGAATTTGGGATATAGACGGGTACAGAAGATGCATACACATATTGACTTTGGGCACCTAAAATATAGATTTTCAGCATTTTTTGGGCCTGTATTTTGAAAATACATTAACACGGAGTAGGCATGTACAGTTTGCTTCCGGGACCCAAAAATATCGACTTTTCGGGTGTTTTGAGCCTGAATTTGAGATATAAACGGGTACAGAAGATGCATGCACATATCGACTTTGGCACCCAAAATATCGATTTTTAGTATGTTTTGGGCGTATAATCTGAAAATATTCTAGCACTGAGTAGGCATGTACAGATCGCTTCTGGGACCCAAAATTATCGAATTTTCGGGTGTTTTGAACCTGAATTTGGGATATAGACGGATACCGAAGATGCATGCACATATCGACTTTTTGCACCTAAAATATCGATTTTGAGCATGTTTTGGGCCTGTATTTTGAAAATACTCTAACACTGAGTAGGCATGTACAGATCGCTTCGGGGACACAAAAATATCGAATTTTCGGGTGTTTTGAGCCTGAATTTGAGATATAAACGGGTACAGAAGATGCATGCACATATCGACTTTGGGCACCTAAAATATCGATTTTCAGCATGTTTTGGGCCTGTATTATGAAAATACTATAGCACGGTGTAGACATGTACAGATCGCTTCTGGGACACAAAAATTTAGATTTTTTGGGTGTTTTGAGCCTGAATTTGAGATATAAACGGGTACAGAAGATGCATGCACATATCGACTTTTTGCACCTAAAATATCGATTTTAAGCATGTTTTGGGTCTGTATCTTGAAAACATTCTAGGAAGGAGTAGGCATGTACAGGTCGCTTCTGGGACCCAGAAATTCCGAATTTTCTGGTGTTTTGAACCAGAATTTGGGATATAGACGGGTACAGAAGATGCATAAACATATTGACTTTGGGCACCTAAAATATAGATTTTCAGCATTTTTTTGGCCTGTATATTGAAAATACTCTAACACGGAGTATGCATGTACACATTGCTTCTGGGACCCAAAAAAATCGACTTTTCGGGTGTTTTGAGCCTGAATTTGAGATATAAACGGGTACAGAAGATGCATGCACATATCGACTTTGGCACCCAAAATATCGATTTTTAGTATGTTTTGGGTGTATAATTTGAAAATATTCTAGCACTGAGTAGGCATGTACAGATCGCTTCTGGGACCCAAAAATATCGAATTTTCGGGTGTTTTGAGCCTGAATTTGAGATATATACGGGTACAGAAGATGCATGCACATATCGACTTTTCACACCTAAAATATCGATTTATAGCATGTTTTAAGCCTGTATTTTACAAACATTCTAGCACTGAGTAGGCATGTGCAGATCGCTTAAGGGACCCAAAAATATCGAATTTTCGGAGTTTTGAGCCTGAATTTGAGATATAAACGGGTACAGAAGATGCATGCACATATCGACTTTTTGCACCTAAAATATCGATTATTAGCATGTTTTGGGTCTGTATTTTGAAAAAATTCTAGCAAGGAGTAGGCATGTACATCTCGCTTCTGGGACCCAAAATTATCGAATTTTCGGGTGTTTTGAACCTGAATTTGGGATATAGACGGATACAGAAGATGCATGCACGTATCGACTTTGGGCACCTAAAATATCGATTTTGAGCATGTTTTGGGCCTATAATTTGAAAATACTCTAACACGGAGTAGGCATGTACAGATCGCTTTTGGGACCCAAAATTATCGAATTTTCGGGTGTTTTGAACCTGAATTTGGGATATAGACGGATACCGAAGATGCATGCACATATCGACTTTTTGCACCTAAAATATCGATTTTGAGCATGTTTTGGGCCTGTATTTTGAAAATACTCTAACACGGAGTAGGCATGTACAGATCGCTTCGGGGACCCAAAAATATCGAATTTTCGGGTGTTTTGAGCCTGAATTTGAGATATAAACGGGTACAGAAGATGCATGCACATATCGACTTTGGGCACCTAAAATATCGATTTTCAGCATGTTTTGGGCCTGTATTATGAAAATACTATAGCACGGTGTAGACATGTACAGATCGCTTCTGGGACACAAAAATTTCGATTTTTTGGGTGTTTTGAGCCTGAATTTGAGATATAAACGGGTACAGAAGATGCATGCACATATCGACTTTTTGCACCTAAAATATCGATTTTAAGCATGTTTTGGGTCTGTATCTTGAAAACATTCTAGGAAGGAGTAGGCATGTACAGGTCGCTTCTGGGACCAAGAAATTCCGAATTTTCTGGTGTTTTGAACCAGAATTTGGGATATAGACGGGTACAGAAGATGCATACACATATTGACTTTGGGCACCTAAAATATAGATTTTCAGCATTTTTATGGCCTGTATTTTGAAAATACTCTAACACGGAGTATGCATGTACACATTGCTTCTGGGACCCAAAAAAATCGACTTTTCGGGTGTTTTGAGCCTGAATTTGAGATATAAACGGGTACAGAAGATGCATGCACATATCGACTTTGGCACCCAAAATATCGATTTTTAGTATGTTTTGGGCGTATAATTTGAAAATATTCTAGCACTGAGTAGGCATGTACAGATCGCTTCTGGGACCCAATAATATCGAATTTTCGGGTGTTTTGAGCCTGAATTTGAGATATATACGGGTACAGAAGATGCATGCACATATCGACTTTTCACACCTAAAATATCGATTTATAGTATGTTTTAAGCCTGTATTTTACAAACATTCTAGCACTGAGTAGGCATGTGCAGATCGCTTAAGGGACCCAAAAATATCGAATTTTCGGAGTTTTGAGTCTGAATTTGAGATATAAACGGGTACAGAAGATGCATGCACATATCGACTTTTTGCACCTAAAATATCGATTATTAGCATGTTTTGGGTCTGTATTTTGAAAAAATTCTAGCAAGGAGTAGGCATGTACATCTCGCTTCTGGGACCCAAAATTATCGAATTTTCGGGTGTTTTGAACCTGAATTTGGGATATAGACGGATACAGAAGATGAATGCACGTATCGACTTTGGGCACCTAAAATATCGATTTTGAGCATGTTTTGGGCCTATAATTTGAAAATACTCTAACACGGAGTAGGCATGTACAGATCGCTTCGGGGACGCAAAAATATCGAATTTTCGGGTGTTTTGAGCCTGAATTTGAGATATAAACGGGAACAGAAGATGCATGCACATTTCGACTTTTTGCACCTAAAATATCGATTTTGAGCATGTTTTGGGTCTGTATCTTGAAAACATTCTAGCAAGAAGTAGGCATGTACAGATTGCTTCTGGGACCCAAAAATATCAAATATTCGAGTGTTTTGAACCTGAATTTGGGATATAGACGGGTACAGAAGATGCATACACATATTGACTTTGGGCTGCTAAAATATCGATTTTCTGCATGTTTTAGGCCTGTATTTTGAAAATACTCTATCACGGAGTTTGCATGTACACATTGCTTTTGGGACCCAAAAATATCGAATATTCGGGTGTTTTGAGTCTGAATTTGAGATATAAACGGGTACAGAAGATGCATGCACATATCGACTTTGGGCACCCAAAATATCGATTTTGAGCATGCTTTGGGCCTGTATTTTTAAAATACTCTAACACTGAGTAGACACGTACAGATCGCTTCTGGAACCCAAATAAATCAAATTTTAGGGTGTTCTGAGCCTGAATTTGAGATATGAACGGATACAGAAGATGCATGCACATATCGACTTTGGCACCTAAAATATCGATTTTGAGCATGTTTTGGGCCTGTATTTTGAAAATACTATAGCACGGTGTAGACATGTACAGATCGCTTCTGGGACCCAAAAATACCGAATTTTCTGGTGTTTTGAACCTGAATTTGGGATATAGACGGGTACAGAAGATGCATACACATATTGACTTTGGGCACCTAATATATAGATTTTCAGCATGTTTTGGGCCTGTATTTTGAAAATACATTAACACGGAGTAGGGATGTACAGATCGCTTCTGGGACCCAAAAATATCGATTTTTTGGGTGTTTTGAGCCTGAATATGAGATATAAACGGGTACAGAAGATGCATGCACATATCGACTTTGGACACTTAAAATATCGTTTTTTTAGCATGTTTTGGGCCTGTATTTTAAAAATACTCTAACACGGAGTAGACATGTACAGATCGCTTTTGGGACCCAAAAATATCGAATTTTCGGGTGTTTTGAGCCTGAATTTGAGATATAAACGGGTACAGAAGATGCATGCACATATCGACTTTGGGCACCTAATTTATCGATTTTGAGCATGTTTTGGGCCTGTATTTTGAAAATACTCTAACACGGAGTAGGTATTTACAGATGGCTTCGGGAACCCAAAAATATTGAATTTTCGGATGTTTTGAGCTTGAATTTGAGATATAAACGGGTACAGAAGATGCATGCACATTTCGACTTTTTGCACCTAAAATATCGATTTTGAGCATGTTTTGGGTCTGTATCTTGAAAACATTCTAGCAAGAAGTAGGCATGTACAGATTGCTTCTGGGACCCAAAAATATCGAATTTTCGAGTGTTTTCAACCTGAATTTGGGATATAGACGGGTACAGAAGATGCATACACATATTGACTTTGGGCAGCTAAAATATCGATTTTCAGCATGTTTTAGGACTGTAATTTGAAAATACTCTAACACGGAGTATGCATGTACACATTGCATTTGGGACCCAAAAATATCGAATATTCGGGTGTTTTGAGTCTGAATTTGAGATATAAACGGGTACAGAAGATGAATGCACATATCGACTTTGGGCACCCAAAATATCGATTTTGAGCATGTTTTGGGCCTGTATTTTTAAAATACTCTAACACTGAGTAGACACGTACAGATCGCTTATGGAACCCAAATAAATCGAATTTTAGGGTGTTCTGAGACTGAATTTGAGATATGAACGGATACAGAAGATGCACGCACATATCGACTTTGTGGACCTAAAATATCGATTTTGAGCATGTTTTGGGCCGGTATTTTGAAAATACTCTAGCACGGTGTAGACATGTACAGATCGCTTCTGGGACACAAAAATATCGATTTTTTGGGTGTTTTGAGCCTGAATTTGAGATATAAACGGATACAGAAGATGCATGCACATATCGACTTTGGCACCCAAAATATCGATTTTTAGTATGTTTTGGGCGTATAATTTGAAAATATTCTAGCACTGAGTAGGCATGTACAGATCGCTTCTGGGACCCAAAAATATCGAATTTTCGGGGGTTTTGACCCAGAATTTGGGATATAACCGGGTACAGAGGATCCATGCACATATCGACTTTTTGCACCTAAAATATCGATTTTGAGCATGTTTTGGGTCTGTATCTTGAAAAAATTCTAGCAAGGAGTAGGCATGTACAGATCGCTTCTGGGACCCAAAAATACCGAGTTTTCTGGTGTTTTGAACCTGAATTTGGGATATAGACGGATACAGAAGATGCATACACATATTGACTTTGGGCACCTAATATGTAGATTTTGAGCATGTTTTGGGCCTGTATTTTGAAAATACATTAACACGGAGTAGGCATGTACAGTTTGCTTCCGGGACCCAAAAATATCGACTTTTCGGGTGTTATGAGCCTGAATTTGAGATATAAACGGGTACAGAAGATGCATGCACATATCGACTTTGGCACCCAAAATATCGATTTTTAGTATGTTTTGGGCGTATAATTTGAAAATATTCTAGCACTGAGTAGGCATGTACAGATCGCTTCTGGGACCCAAAAATATCGAATTTTCGGGTGTTTTGAGCCAGAAATTGGGATATAACCGGGTACAGACGATGAAAGCACATATCGACTTTTTGCACCTAAAATATCGATTTTGAGCATGTTTTGGGTCTGTATCTTGAAAAAATTCTAGCAAGGAGTAGGCATGTACAGATCACTTCGGGGACCCAAAAATATCGAATTTTCGGGTGTTTTGAGCCTGAATTTGAGATATAAACGGGTACAGAAGATGCATGCACATATCGACTTTGGGCACCTAAAATATCGATTTTCAGCATGTTTTGGGCCTGTATTATGAAAATACTATAGCACGGTGTAGACATGTACAGATCGCTTCTGGGACACAAAATTTTCGATTTTTTGGGTGTTTTGAGCCTGAATTTGAGATATAAACGGGTACAGAAGATGCATGCACATATCGACTTTTTGCACCTAAAATATCGATTTTAAGCATGTTTTGGGTCTGTATCTTGAAAACATTCTAGGAAGGAGTAGGCATGTACAGGTCGCTTCTGGGACCCAGAAATTCCGAATTTTCGGGTGTTTTGAACTTGAATTTGGGATATAGACGGGTACAGAAGATGCATACACATATTGACTTTGGGCACCTAAAATATAGATTTTCAGCATTTTTTTGGCCTGTATTTTGAAAATACTCTAACACGGAGTATGCATGTACACATTGCTTTTGGGACCCAAAAAAATCGACTTTTCGGGTGTTTTGAGCCAGAATTTGAGATATAAACGGGTACAGAAGATGCATGCACATATCGACTTTGGCACCCAAAATATCGATTTTTAGTATGTTTTGGGCGTATAATTTGAAAATATTCTAGCACTGAGTAGGCATGTGCAGATCGCTTAAGGGACCCAAAAATATCGAATTTTCGGAGTTTTGAGCCTGAATTTGAGATATAAACGGGTACAGAAGATGCATGCACATATCGACTTTTTGCACCTAAAATATCGATTATTAGCATGTTTTGGGTCTGTATTTTGAAAAAATTCTAGCAAGGAGTAGGCATGTACATCTCGCTTCTGGGACCCAAAATTATCGAATTTTCGGGTGTTTTGAACCTGAATTTGGGATATAGACGGATACAGAAGATGCATGCACGTATCGACTTTGGGCACCTAAAATATCGATTTTGAGCATGTTTTGGGCCTGTAATTTGAAAATACTCTAACACGGAGTAGGCATGTACAGATCGCTTCGGGGACGCAAAAATATCGAATTTTCGGGTGTTTTGAGCCTGAATTTGAGATATAAACGGGTACAGAAGATGCATGCACATATCGACTTTGGACACCTAAAATATCGATTTTTAGCATGTTTTGAGCCTATATTTTGAAAACATTCTAGCACTGAGTATGCATGTACAGATCACTTAAGGGACCCAAAAATATGGAATTTTCGGGAGTTTTGAGACTGAATTTGAGATATAAACGGGTACAGAAGATGCATGCACATATCGACTTTTTGCACCTAAAATATCGATTTTAAGCATGTTTTGGGTCTGTATCTTGAAAACATTCTAGGATGGAGTAGGCATGTACAGGTCGCTTCTGGGACCCAGAAATTCCGAATTTTCTGGTGTTTTGAACCAGAATTTGGGATATAGACGGGTACAGAAGATGCATACACATATTGACTTTGGGCACCTAAAATATAGATTTTCAGCATTTTTTGGGCCTGTATTTTGAAAATACATTAACACGGAGTAGGCATGTACAGTTTGCTTCCGGGACCCAAAAATATCGACTTTTCGGGTGTTATGAGCCTGAATTTGAGATATAAACGGGTACAGAAGATGCATGCACATATCGACTTTGGCACCCAAAATATCGATTTTTAGTATGTTTTGGGCGTATAATTTGAAAATATTCTAGCACTGAGTAGGCATGTACAGATCGCTTCTGGGACCCAAAAATATCGAATTTTCGGGGGTTTTGAGCCAGAAATTGGGATATAACCGGGTACAGACGATGAAAGCACATATCGACTTTTTGCACCTAAAATATCGATTTTGAGCATGTTTTGGGTCTGTATCTTGAAAAAATTCTAGCAAGGAGTAGGCATGTACAGATCGCTTCGGGGACCCAAAAATATCGAATTTTCGGGTGTTTTGAGCCTGAATTTGAGATATAAACGGGTACAGAAGATGCATGCACATATCGACTTTGGGCACCTAAAATATCGATTTTCAGCATGTTTTGGGCCTGTATTATGAAAATACTATAGCACGGTGTAGACATGTACAGATCGCTTCTGGGACACAAAAATTTCGATTTTTTGGGTGTTTTGAGCCTGAATTTGAGATATAAACGGGTACAGAAGATGCATGCACATATCGACTTTTTGCACCTAAAATATCGATTTTAAGCATGTTTTGGGTCTGTATCTTGAAAACATTCTAGGATGGAGTAGGCATGTACAGGTCGCTTCTGGGACCCAGAAATTCCGAATTTTCGGGTGTTTTGAACTTGAATTTGGGATATAGACGGGTACAGAAGATGCATACACATATTGACTTTGGGCACTTAAAATATAGATTTTCAGCATTTTTTTGGCCTGTATTTTGAAAATACTCTAACACGGAGTATGCATGTACACATTGCTTTTGGGACACAAAAAAATCGACTTTTCGGGTGTTTTGAGCCAGAATTTGAGATATAAACGGGTACAGAAGATGCATGCACATATCGACTTTGGCACCCAAAATATCGATTTTTAGTATGTTTTGGGCGTATAATTTGAAAATATTCTAGCACTGAGTAGGCATGTACAGATCGCTTCTGGGACCCAAAAATATCGAATTTTCGAGTATTTTGAGCATGAATTTGAGATATATACGGGTACAGAAGATGCATGCACATATCGACTTTTCACACCTAAAATATCGATTTATAGCATGTTTTAAGCCTGTATTTTAAAAACATTCTAGCACTGAGTAGGCATGTGCAGATCGCTTAAGGGACCCAAAAATATCGAATTTTCGGAGTTTTGAGCCTGAATTTGAGATATAAACGGGTACAGAAGATGCATGCACATATCGAGTTTTTGCACCTAAAATATCGATTATTAGCATGTTTTGGGTCTGTATTTTGAAAAAATTCTAGCAAGGAGTAGGCATGTACATCTCGCTTCTGGGACCCAAAATTATCTAATTTTCGGGTGTTTTGAGCCTGAATTTGAGATATAAACGGGTACAGAAGATGCATGCACATTTCGACTTTTTGCACCTAAAATATCGATTTTGAGCATGTTTTGTGTCTGTATCTTGAAAACATTCTAGCAAGAAGTAGGCATGTACAGATTGCTTCTGGGACCCAAAAATATCAAATATTCGAGTGTTTTGAACCTGAATTTGGGATATAGACGGGTACAGAAGATGCATACACATATTGACTTTGGGCTGCTAAAATATCGATTTTCTGCATGTTTTAGGCCTGTATTTTGAAAATACTCTAACACGGAGTATGCATGTACACATTGCTTTTGGGACCCAAAAATATCGAATATTCGGGTGTTTTGAGTCTGAATTTGAGATATAAACGGGTACAGAAGATGCATGCACATATCGACTTTGGGCACCCAAAATATCGATTTTGAGCATGCTTTGGGCCTGTATTTTTAAAATACTCTAACACTGAGTAGACACGTACAGATCGCTTCTGGAACCCAAATAAATCAAATTTTAGGGTGTTCTGAGCCTGAATTTGAGATATGAACGGATACAGAAGATTCATGCACATATCGACTTTTTGCACCTAAAATATCGATTTTGAGAATGTCTTGGGTTTGTATCTTAAAAAATTCTAGCAAGGAGTAGGCATGTACAAATCGCTTCTGGGACCCAAAAATATCGAATATTCGGGTGTTTTGAGTCTGAATTTGATATATAAACGGGTACAGAAGATGAATGCACATATCGACTTTGGGCACCCAAAATATCGATTTTGAGCATGTTTTGGGCCTGTATTTTTAAAATACTCTAACACTGAGTAGACACGTACAGATCGCTTCTGGAACCCAAATAAATCGAATTTTAGGGTGTTCTGAGACTGAATTTGAGATATGAACGGATACAGAAGATGCACGCACATATCGACTTTGTGGACCTAAAATATCGATTTTGAGCATGTTTTGGGCCGGTATTTTGAAAATACTCTAGCACGGTGTAGACATGTACAGATCGCTTCTGGGACACAAAAATATCGATTTTTTGGGTGTTTTGAGCCTGAATTTGAGATATAAACGGGTACAGAAGATGCATGCACATATCGACTTTGGCACCCAAAATATCGATTTTTAGTATGTTTTGGGCGTATAATTTGAAAATATTCTAGCACTGAGTAGGCATGTACAGATTGCTTCTGGGACCCAAAAATATCGAATTTTAGTGGGTTTTGACCCAGAATTTGGGATATAACCGGGTACAGAGGATGCATGCACATATCGACTTTTTGCACCTAAAATATCGATTTTGAGCACGTTTTGGGTCTGTATCTTGAAAAAATTCTAGCAAGGAGTAGGCATGTACAGATCGCTTCTGGGACCCAAAAATACCGAGTTTTCTGGTGTTTTGAACCTGAATTTGGGATATAGACGGATACAGAAGATGCATACACATATTGACTTTGGGCACCTAATATATAGATTTTCAGCATGTTTTGGGCCTGTATTTTGAAAATACATTAACACGGAGTAGGCATGTACAGATCGCTTCTGGGACCCAAAAATATCGATTTTTCGGGTGGTTTGAGCCTGAATTTGAGATATAAACGGGTACAGAAGATGCATGCACATATCGACTTTTTGCACCTAAAATATCGATTTTGAGCATGTCTTGGGTTTGTATCTTAAAAAATTCTAGCAAGGAGTAGGCATGTACAAATTGCTTCTGGGACCCAAAAATATCGAATTTTCGGGTGTTTTGAACCTGAATTTGGGATATAGACGGATACAGAAGATGCATGCACATATCGACTTTGGGCACTTAAAATATCGATTTTGAGCATGTTTTGGGCCTGTATTTTGAAAATACTCTAACACGGAGTAGGCATTTACAGATGGCTTCGGGAACCCAAAAATATTGAATTTTCGGATGTTTTGAGCTTGAATTTGAGATATAAACGGGTACAGAAGATGCATGCACATTTCAACTTTTTGCACCTAAAATATCGATTTTGAGCATGTTTTGGGTCTGTATCTTGAAAACATTCTAGCAAGAAGTAGGCATGTACACATTGCTTCTGGGACCCAAAAAAATCGAATTTTCGAGTGTTTTCAACCTGAATTTGGGATATAGACGGGTACAGAAGATGCATACACATATTGACTTTGGGCAGCTAAAATATCGATTTTCAGCATGTTTTAGGCCTGTATTTTGAAAATACTCTAACACGGAGTATGCATGTACACATTGCATTTGGGACCCAAAAATATCGAATATTCGGGTGTTTTGAGTCTGAATTTGAGATATAAACGGGTACAGAAGATGAATGCACATATCGACTTTGGGCACCCAAAATATCGATTTTGAGCATGTTTTGGGCCTGTATTTTTAAAATACTCTAACACTGAGTAGACACGTACAGATCGCTTTGAAAATATTCTAGCACTGAGTAGGCATGTACAGATCGCTTCTGGGACCCAAAAATATCGAATTTTCGGGTGTTTTGAGCCAGAAATTGGGATATAACCGGGTACAGACGATGCATGCACATATCGACTTTTTGCACCTAAAATATCGATTTTGAGCATGTTTTGGGTCTGTATCTTTAAAAAATTCTAGCAAGGAGTAGGCATGTACAGATCGCATCTGGGACCCAAAATTATCGTATTTTCGGGTGTTTTGAACCTGAATTTGGGATATAGACGGATACCGAAGATGCATGCACATATCGACTTTTTGCACCTAAAATATCGATTTTGAGCATGTTTTGGGCCTGTATTTTGAAAATACTCTAACACGGAGTAGGCATGTACAGATCGCTTCGGGGACCCAAAAATATCGAATTTTCGGGTGTTTTGAGCCTGAATTTGAGATATAAACGGGTACAGAAGATGCATGCACATTTCGACTTTTTGCACCTAAAATATCGATTTTGAGCATGTTTTGGGTCTGTATTTTGAAAACATTCTAGCAAGAAGTAGGCATGTACAGATTGCTTCTAGGACCCAAAAATATCGACTTTTCGAGTGTTTTGAACCTAAAATTTGGGATATAGACGGGTACAGAAGATGCATACACATATCGACTTTTTGCACCTAAAATATCGATTTTGAGCATGTTTTGGGTCTGTATCTTGAAAAAATTCTAGCAAGGAGTAGGCATGTACAGATCGCATCTGGGACCCAAAATTATCCAATTTTCGGGTGTTTTGAACCTGAATTTGGGATTTAGACGGATACCGAAGATGCATGCACATATCGACTTTTTGCACCTAAAATATCGATTTTGAGCATGTTTTGGGCCTGTATTTTGAAAATACTCTAACACGGATTAGGCATGTACAGATCGCTTCGGGGACCCAAAAATATCGAATTTTCGGGTGTTTTGAGCCTGAATTTGAGATATAAACGGGTACAGAAGATGCATGCACATTTCGACTTTTTGCACCTAAAATATTGATTTTGAGCATGTTTTGGGTCTGTATCTTGAAAACATTCTAGCAAGAAGTAGGCATGTACAGATGGCTTCGGGAACCCAAAAATATTGAATTTTCGGATGTTTTGAGCTTGAATTTGAGATATAAACGGGTACAGAAGATGCATGCACATTTCAACTTTTTGCACCTAAAATATCGATTTTGAGCATGTTTTGGGTCTGTATCTTGAAAACATTCTAGCAAGAAGTAGGCATGTACAGATTGCTTCTGGGACTCAAAAAAATCGAATTTTCGAGTGTTTTCAACCTGAATTTGGGATATAGACGGGTACAGAAGATGCATACACATATTGACTTTGGGCAGCTAAAATATCGATTTGCAGCATGTTTTAGGCCTGTATTTTGAAAATACTCTAACATGGAGTATGCATGTACACATTGCATTTGGGACCCAAAAATATCGAATATTCGGGTGTTTTGAGTCTGAATTTGAGATATAAACGGGTACAGAAGATGAATGCACATATCGACTTTAGGCACCCAAAATATCGATTTTGAGCATGTTTTGGGCCTGTATTTTTAAAATACTCTAACACTGAGTAGACACGTACAGATCGCTTCTGGAACCCAAATAAATCGAATTTTAGGGTGTTCTGAGACTGAATTTGAGATATAAACATGTACAGAAGATGCATGCACATATCGACTTTGGCACCCAAAATATCGATTTTTAGTATGTTTTGGGCGTATAATTTGAAAATATTCTAGCACTGAGTAGGCATGTACAGATCGCTTCTGGGACCCAAAAATATCGAATTTTCGGGTGTTTTGAGCCAGAAATTGGGATATAACCGAGTACAGACGATGCATGCACATATCGACTTTTTGCACCTAAAATATCGATTTTGAGCATGTTTTGGGTCTGTATCTTTAAAAAATTCTAGCAAGGAGTAGGCATGTACAGATCGCATCTGGGACCCAAAATTATCGAATTTTCGGGTGTTTTGAACCTGAATTTGGGATATAGACGGATACCGAAGATGCATGCACGTATCGACTTTTTGCACCTAAAATATCGATTTTGAGCATGTTTTGGGCCTGTATTTTGAAAATACTCTAACACGGAGTAGGCATGTACAGATCACTTCGGGGACCCAAAAATATCGAATTTTCGGGTGTTTTGAGTCAGAATTTGAGATATAAACGGGTACAGAAGATGCATGCACATTTCGACATTTTGCACCTAAAATATCGATTTTGAGCATGTTTTGGGTCTGTATTTTGAAAACATTCTAGCAAGAAGTAGGCATGTACAGATTGCTTCTAGGACCCAAAAATATCGACTTTTCGAGTGTTTTGAACCTGAATTTGGGATATAGACGGGTACAGAAGATGCATAGACATATCGACTTTTTGCACCTAAAATATCGATTTTGAGCATGTTTTGGGTCTGTATCTTGAAAAAATTCTAGCAAGGAGTAGGCATGTACAGATCGCATCTGGGACCCAAAATTATCGAATTTTCGGGTGTTTTGAACCTGAATTTGGGATATAGACGGATACCGAAGATGCATGCACATATCGACTTTTTGCACCTAAAATATCGATTTTGAGCATGTTTTGGGCCTGTATTTTGAAAATACTCTAACACGGAGTAGGCATGTACAGATCGCTTCGGGGACCTAAAAATATCGAATTTTCGGGTGTTTTGAGCCTGAATTTGAGATATAAACGGGTACAGAAGATGCATGCACATTTCGACTTTTTGCACCTAAAATATCGATTTTGAGCATGTTTTGGGTCTGTATCTTGAAAACATTCTAGCAAGAAGTAGGCATGTACAGATTGCTTCTAGGACCCAAAAATATCGAATTTTCGAGTGTTTTGAACCTGAATTTGGGATGTAGACGGGTACAGAAGATGCATACACATATTGTCTTTGGGCAGCTAAAATATCGATTTTCAGCATATTTTAGGCCTGTATTTTGAAAATATTCTAACACGGAGTATGCATGTATACATTGCTTTTGGGACCCAAAAATATCGAATATTCGGGTGTTTTGAGTCTGAATTTGAGATATAAACGGGTACAGAAGATGCATGCACATATCGACTTTGGGCAGCAAAAATATCGATTTTGAGCATGTTTTGGGCCTGTATTTTTAAAATACTCTAACACGGAGTAGACACGTACAGATCGCTTCTGGGACCCAAAAATATCAAATTTTCGTGGGTTTTGACCCAGAATTTGGGATATAACCGGGTACAGAGGATGCATGCACATATCGACTTTTTGCACCTAAAATATCGATTTTGAGCATGTTTTGGGTCTGTATCTTGAAAAAATTCTAGCAAGGAGTAGGCATGTACAGATCGCTTCTGGGACCCAAAAATACCGAATTTTCGGGTGTTTTGAACCTGAATTTGGGATATAGACGGATACAGAAGATGCATGCACATATCGACTTTGGGCACTTAAAATATCGATTTTGAGCATGTTTTGGGCCTGTATTTTGAAAATACTCTAACACGGAGTAGGCATTTACAGATGGCTTCGGGAACCCAAAAATATTGAATTTTCGGATGTTTTGAGCTTGAATTTGAGATATAAACGGGTACAGAAGATGCATGCACATTTCAACTTTTTGCACCTAAAATATCGATTTTGAGCATGTTTTGGGTCTGTATCTTGAAAACATTCTAGCAAGAAGTAGGCATGTACACATTGCTTCTGGGACCCAAAAAAATCGAATTTTCGAGTGTTTTCAACCTGAATTTGGGATATAGACGGGTACAGAAGATGCATACACATATTGACTTTGGGCAGCTAAAATATCGATTTTCAGCATGTTTTAGGCCTGTATTTTGAAAATACTCTAACACGGAGTATGCATGTACACATTGCATTTGGGACCCAAAAATATCGAATATTCGGGTGTTTTGAGTCTGAATTTGAGATATAAACGGGTACAGAAGATGAATGCACATATCGACTTTGGGCACCCAAAATATCGATTTTGAGCATGTTTTGGGCCTGTATTTTTAAAATACTCTAACACTGAGTAGACACGTACAGATCGCTTTGAAAATATTCTAGCACTGAGTAGGCATGTACAGATCGCTTCTGGGACCCAAAAATATCGAATTTTCGGGTGTTTTGAGCCAGAAATTGGGATATAACCGGGTACAGACGATGCATGCACATATCGACTTTTTGCACCTAAAATATCGATTTTGAGCATGTTTTGGGTCTGTATCTTTAAAAAATTCTAGCAAGGAGTAGGCATGTACAGATCGCATCTGGGACCCAAAATTATCGTATTTTCGGGTGTTTTGAACCTGAATTTGGGATATAGACGGATACCGAAGATGCATGCACATATCGACTTTTTGCACCTAAAATATCGATTTTGAGCATGTTTTGGGCCTGTATTTTGAAAATACTCTAACACGGAGTAGGCATGTACAGATCGCTTCGGGGACCCAAAAATATCGAATTTTCGGGTGTTTTGAGCCTGAATTTGAGATATAAACGGGTACAGAAGATGCATGCACATTTCGACTTTTTGCACCTAAAATATCGATTTTGAGCATGTTTTGGGTCTGTATTTTGAAAACATTCTAGCAAGAAGTAGGCATGTACAGATTGCTTCTAGGACCCAAAAATATCGACTTTTCGAGTGTTTTGAACCTAAAATTTGGGATATAGACGGGTACAGAAGATGCATACACATATCGACTTTTTGCACCTAAAATATCGATTTTGAGCATGTTTTGGGTCTGTATCTTGAAAAAATTCTAGCAAGGAGTAGGCATGTACAGATCGCATCTGGGACCCAAAATTATCCAATTTTCGGGTGTTTTGAACCTGAATTTGGGATTTAGACGGATACCGAAGATGCATGCACATATCGACTTTTTGCACCTAAAATATCGATTTTGAGCATGTTTTGGGCCTGTATTTTGAAAATACTCTAACACGGATTAGGCATGTACAGATCGCTTCGGGGACCCAAAAATATCGAATTTTCGGGTGTTTTGAGCCTGAATTTGAGATATAAACGGGTACAGAAGATGCATGCACATTTCGACTTTTTGCACCTAAAATATTGATTTTGAGCATGTTTTGGGTCTGTATCTTGAAAACATTCTAGCAAGAAGTAGGCATGTACAGATGGCTTCGGGAACCCAAAAATATTGAATTTTCGGATGTTTTGAGCTTGAATTTGAGATATAAACGGGTACAGAAGATGCATGCACATTTCAACTTTTTGCACCTAAAATATCGATTTTGAGCATGTTTTGGGTCTGTATCTTGAAAACATTCTAGCAAGAAGTAGGCATGTACAGATTGCTTCTGGGACTCAAAAAAATCGAATTTTCGAGTGTTTTCAACCTGAATTTGGGATATAGACGGGTACAGAAGATGCATACACATATTGACTTTGGGCAGCTAAAATATCGATTTGCAGCATGTTTTAGGCCTGTATTTTGAAAATACTCTAACATGGAGTATGCATGTACACATTGCATTTGGGACCCAAAAATATCGAATATTCGGGTGTTTTGAGTCTGAATTTGAGATATAAACGGGTACAGAAGATGAATGCACATATCGACTTTAGGCACCCAAAATATCGATTTTGAGCATGTTTTGGGCCTGTATTTTTAAAATACTCTAACACTGAGTAGACACGTACAGATCGCTTCTGGAACCCAAATAAATCGAATTTTAGGGTGTTCTGAGACTGAATTTGAGATATAAACATGTACAGAAGATGCATGCACATATCGACTTTGGCACCCAAAATATCGATTTTTAGTATGTTTTGGGCGTATAATTTGAAAATATTCTAGCACTGAGTAGGCATGTACAGATCGCTTCTGGGACCCAAAAATATCGAATTTTCGGGTGTTTTGAGCCAGAAATTGGGATATAACCGAGTACAGACGATGCATGCACATATCGACTTTTTGCACCTAAAATATCGATTTTGAGCATGTTTTGGGTCTGTATCTTTAAAAAATTCTAGCAAGGAGTAGGCATGTACAGATCGCATCTGGGACCCAAAATTATCGAATTTTCGGGTGTTTTGAACCTGAATTTGGGATATAGACGGATACCGAAGATGCATGCACGTATCGACTTTTTGCACCTAAAATATCGATTTTGAGCATGTTTTGGGCCTGTATTTTGAAAATACTCTAACACGGAGTAGGCATGTACAGATCACTTCGGGGACCCAAAAATATCGAATTTTCGGGTGTTTTGAGTCAGAATTTGAGATATAAACGGGTACAGAAGATGCATGCACATTTCGACATTTTGCACCTAAAATATCGATTTTGAGCATGTTTTGGGTCTGTATTTTGAAAACATTCTAGCAAGAAGTAGGCATGTACAGATTGCTTCTAGGACCCAAAAATATCGACTTTTCGAGTGTTTTGAACCTGAATTTGGGATATAGACGGGTACAGAAGATGCATAGACATATCGACTTTTTGCACCTAAAATATCGATTTTGAGCATGTTTTGGGTCTGTATCTTGAAAAAATTCTAGCAAGGAGTAGGCATGTACAGATCGCATCTGGGACCCAAAATTATCGAATTTTCGGGTGTTTTGAACCTGAATTTGGGATATAGACGGATACCGAAGATGCATGCACATATCGACTTTTTGCACCTAAAATATCGATTTTGAGCATGTTTTGGGCCTGTATTTTGAAAATACTCTAACACGGAGTAGGCATGTACAGATCGCTTCGGGGACCCAAAAATATCGAATTTTCGGGTGTTTTGAGCCTGAATTTGAGATATAAACGGGTACAGAAGATGCATGCACATTTCGACTTTTTGCACCTAAAATATCGATTTTGAGCATGTTTTGGGTCTGTATCTTGAAAACATTCTAGCAAGAAGTAGGCATGTACAGATTGCTTCTAGGACCCAAAAATATCGAATTTTCGAGTGTTTTGAACCTGAATTTGGGATGTAGACGGGTACAGAAGATGCATACACATATTGTCTTTGGGCAGCTAAAATATCGATTTTCAGCATATTTTAGGCCTGTATTTTGAAAATATTCTAACACGGAGTATGCATGTATACATTGCTTTTGGGACCCAAAAATATCGAATATTCGGGTGTTTTGAGTCTGAATTTGAGATATAAACGGGTACAGAAGATGCATGCACATATCGACTTTGGGCAGCAAAAATATCGATTTTGAGCATGTTTTGGGCCTGTATTTTTAAAATACTCTAACACGGAGTAGACACGTACAGATCGCTTCTGGGACCCAAAAATATCAAATTTTCGTGGGTTTTGACCCAGAATTTGGGATATAACCGGGTACAGAGGATGCATGCACATATCGACTTTTTGCACCTAAAATATCGATTTTGAGCATGTTTTGGGTCTGTATCTTGAAAAAATTCTAGCAAGGAGTAGGCATGTACAGATCGCTTCTGGGACCCAAAAATACCGAATTTTCTGGTTTTCTGAACCTGAATTTGGGATATAGACGGGTACAGAAGATGCATACACATATTGACTTTGGGCACCTAAAATATCGATTTTGAGCATGTTTTGGGCCTGTATTTTGAAAATACTCTAACACGGAGTAGGCATTTACAGATTGCTTCGGGAACCCAAAAATATTGAATTTTCGGATGTTTTGAGCTTGAATTTGAGATATAAACGGGTACAGAAGATGCATGCACATTTCGACTTTTTGCACCTAAAATATCGATATTGAGCATGTTTTGGGTCTGTATCTTGAAAACATTCTAGCAAGAAGTAGGCATGTACAGATTGTTTCTGGGACCCCAAAAAATCGAATTTTCGAGTGTTTTGAACCTGAATTTGGGATATAGACGGGTACAGAAGATGCATACACATATTGACTTTGGGCAGCTAAAATATCGATTTTCAGCATGTTTTAGGCCTGTATTTTGAAAATACTCTAACACGGAGTATGCATGTACACATTGCATTTGGGACCCAAAAATATCGAATATTCGGGTGTTTTGAGTCTGAATTTGAGATATAAACGGGTACAGAAGATGAATGCACATATCGACTTTGGGCACCCAAAATATCGATTTTGAGCATGTTTTGGGCCTGTATTTTCAAAATACTCTAGCACGGTGTAGACATGTACAGATCGCTTCAGGGACACAAAAATATCGATTTTTTGGGCGTTTTGAGCCTGAATTTGAGATATAAACGGGTACAGAAGATTTATGCACATATCGACTTTGGCACCCAAAATATCGATTTTTAGTATGTTTTGGGCGTATAATTTGAAAATATTCTAGCACTGAGTAGGCATGTACAGATCGCTTCTGGGACCCAAAAATATCGAATTTTCGGGTGTTTTGAGCCAGAAATTGGGATATAACCGGGTACAGACGATGAATGCACATATCGACTTTTTGCACCTAAAATATCGATTTTGAGCATGTTTTGGGTCTGTATCTTGAAAAAATTCTAGCAAGGAGTAGGCATGTACAGATCGCATCTGGGACCAAAAATTATCGAATTTTCGGGTGTTTTGAACCTGAATTTGGGATATAGACGGATACCGAAGATGCATTCACATATCGACTTTTTGCACCTAAAATATCGATTTTGAGCATGTTTTGGGCCTGTATTTTGAAATTACTCTAACACGGAGTAGGTATGTACCGATCGCTTCGGGGACCCAAAAATATCGAATTTTCGGGTGTTTTGAGCCTGAATTTGAGATATAAACGGGTACAGAAGATGCTTGCACATATTGACTTTGGGCACCTAAAATATAGATTTTCAGCATTTTTTGGGCCTGTATTTTGAAAATACATTAACACGGAGTACGCATGTACAGTTTGCTTCCGGGACCCAAAAATATCGACTTTTCGGGTGTTTTGAGCCTGAATTTGAGATATAAACGGTTACGTACCATAAGATGCATGCACATATCGACTTTGGGCACCTAATATATAGATTTTCAGCATGTTTTGGGCCTGTATTTTGAAAATACATTAACACGGAGTAGGCATGTACAGATCGCTTCTGGGACCCCAAAATATCGATTTTTCGGGTGTTTTGAGCCTGAATTTGAGATATAAACGGGTACAGAAGATGTATGCATATATCGACTTTGGACACTTAAAATATCGTTTTTTTAGCATGTTTTGGGCCTGTATTTTAAAAATACTCTAACACGGAGTAGACATGTACAGATCGCTTCTGGGACCCAAAAATATCGAATTTTCGGGTGTTTTGAGCCTGAATTTGAGATATAAACGGGTACAGAAGATGCATGCACATATCGACTTTTTGCACCTAAAATATCGATTTTGAGCATGTCTTGGGTTTGTATCTTAAAAAATTCTAGCAAGGAGTAGGCATGTACAAATCGCTTCTGGGACCCAAAAATATAGAATTTTCGGGTGTTTTGAACCTGAATTTGGGATATAGACGGATACAGAAGATGCATGCACATATCGACTTTTTGCACCTAAAATATCGATTTTGAGCATGTTTTGGGCCTGTATTTTGAAAATACTCTAACACGGAGTAGGCATTTACAGATGGCTTCGGTGACCCAAAAATATTGAATTTTCGGATGTATTGAGCTTGAATTTGAGATATAAACGGGTACAGAAGATGCATGCACATTTCGACTTTTTGCACCTAAAATATCGATTTTGAGCATGTTTTGGGTCTGTATCTTGAAAACATTCTAGCAAGAAGTAGGCATGTACAGATTGCTTCTGGGACCCAAAAAAATCGAATTTTCGAGTGTTTTGAACCTGAATTTGGGATATAGACGGGTACAGAAGATGAATGCACATATCGACTTTGGGCACCCAAAATATCGATTTTGAGCATGTTTTGGGCCTGTATTTTTAAAATACTCTAACACTGAGTAGACACGTACAGATCGCTTCTGGAACCCAAATAAATCGAATTTTAGGGTGTTCTGAGACCGAATTTGAGATATGAACGGGTACAGAAGATGCACGCACATATCGACTTTGGGCACTTAAAATATCGATTTTGAGCATGTTTTGGGCCTGTATTTTGAAAATACTCTAGCACGGTGTAGACATGTACAGATCGCTTCAGGGACACAAAAATATCGATTTTTTGGGTGTTTTGAGTCTGAATTTGAGATATATACGGGTACAGAAGATGCATGCACATATCGACTTTGGCACCCAAAATATCGATTTTTAGTATGTTTTGGGAGTATAATTTGAAAATATTCTAGCGCTGAGTAGGCATGTACAGATCGCTTCTGGGACCCAAAAATATCGAATTTTCGGGGATTTTGACCCAGAATTTGGGATATAACCGGGTACAGAGGATGCATGAACATATCGACTTTTTGCACCTAAAATATCGATTTTGAGCATGTTTTGGGTCTGTATCTTGAAAAAATTCTAGCAAGGAGTAGGCATGTACAGATCGCTTCTGGGACCCAAAAATACCAAATTTTCTGGTGTTTTGAACCTGAATTTGGGATATAGACGGGTACAGAAGATGCATACACATATTGACTTTGGGCACCTAATATATAGATTTTCAGTATGTTTTGGGCCTGTATTTTGAAAATACATTAACACGGAGTAGGCATGTACAGATCGCTTCTGGGACCCAAAAATATCGATTTTTCGGGTGTTTTGAGCCTGAATTTGAGATATAAACGGGTACAGAAGATGCATGCACATATCGACTTTGGACACTTAAAATATCGTTTTTTTAGCATGTTTTGGGCCTGTATTTTAAAAATACTCTAACACGGAGTAGACATGTACAGTTTGCTTTTGGGACCCAAAAATATCGAATTTTCGGGTGTTTTGAGCCTGAATTTGAGATATAAACGGGTACAGAAGATGCATGCACATATCGACTTTGGCACCCAAAATATCGATTTTTAGTATGTTTTGGGCGTATAATTTGAAAATATTCTAGCACTGAGTAGGCATGTACAGAATTGCTTCTGGGACCCAAAAATATCGAATTTTCGGGTGTTTTGAGCCAGAAATTGGGATATAACCGGGTACAGACGATGCATGCACATATCGACTTTGGGCACCTAAAATATCGATTTTGAGCATGTTTTGGGTCTGTATCTTGAAAAAATTCTAGCAAGGAGTAGGCATGTACAGATCGCATCTGGGACCCAAAATTATCAAATTTTAGGGTGTTTTGAACCTGAATTTGGGATATAGACGGATACCGAAGATGCATGCACATATCGACATTTTGCACCTAAAATATCGATTTTGAGCATGTTTTGGGCCTGTATTTTGAAAATACTCTAACACGGAGTAGGCATGTACAGATCGCTTAGGGGACCCAAAAATATCGAATTTTCGGGTGTTTTGAGCCTGAATTTGAGATATAAACGGGTACAGAAGATGCATGCACATTTCGACTTTTTGCACCTAAAATATCGATTTTGAGCATGTTTTGGGTCTGTATCTTGAAAACATTCTAGCAAGAAATAGGCATGTACAGATTGCTTCTAGGACCCAAAAATATCGAATTTTCGAGTGTTTTGAACCTGAATTTGGGATATAGACGGGTACAGAAGATGCATACACATATTGACTTTGGGCAGCAAAAATATCGATTTTCAGCATGTTTTGGGTCTGTATTTTGAAAATATTCTAACACGGAGTATGCATGTACACATTGCTTTTGGGACCCAAAAATATCGAATATTCGGGTGTTTTGAGTCTGAATTTGAGATATAAACGGGTACAGAAGATGCATGCACATATCGACTTTGGGCACCCAAAATATCGATTTTGAGCATGTTTTGGGCCTGTATTTTGAAAATACATTAACACGGAGTAGGCATGTACAGATCGCTTCTGGGACCCAAAAACATCGTTTTTTCGGGTGTTTTGAGCCTGAATTTGAGATATAAACGGGTACAGAAGATGCATGCACATATCGACTTTGGACACTTAAAATATCGTTTTTTGAGCATGTTTTGGGCCTGTATTTTAAAAATACTCTAACACGGAGTAGACATGTACAGATCGCTTTTGGGACGCAAAAATATCGAACTTTCGGGTGTTTTGAGCCTGAATATGAGATATAAACGGGTACAGAAGATGCATGCACATATCTACTTTTTGCACCTAAAATTTCGTTTCAGATCATGTCTTGGGTTTGTATCTTAAAAAATTCTAGCAAGGAGTAGGCATGTACAAATCGCTTCTGGGACCCAAAAATATCGAATTTTCGGGTGTTTTGAACCTGAATTTGGGATATAGACGGATACAGAAGATGCATGCACATATCGACTTTTTGCACCTAAAATATCGATTTTGAGCATGTTTTGGGCCTGTATTTTGAAAATACTCTAACACGGAGAAGGCATGTACCGATCGCTTCGGGGACCCAAAAATATCGAATTTTCGGGTGTTTTGAGCCTGAATTTGAGATATAAACGGGTACAGAAGATGCATGCACATTTTGACTTTTTGCACCTAAAATATCGATTTTGAGCATGTTTTGGGTCTGTATCTTGAAAACATTCTAGCAAGAAGTAGGCATGTACAGATTGCTTCTTGGACCCAAAAATATCGAATTTTCGAGTGTTTTGAACCTGAATTTGGGATATAGACGGGTACAGAAGATGCATACACATATTGACTTTGGGCAGCTAAAATATCGATTTTCTGCATGTTTTAGGACTGTATTTTGAAAATATTCTAACACGGAGTATGCATGTACACATTGCTTTTGGGACCCAAAAATATCGAATATTCGGGTGTTTTGAGTCTGAATTTGAGATATAAACGGGTACAGAAGATGCATGCACATATCGACTTTGGGCACCCAAAATATCGATTTTGAGCATGTTTTGGGCCTGTATTTTTAAAATACTCTAACACGGAGTAGACACGTACAGATCGCTTCTGGAACCCCAATAAATCGAATTTTAGGGTGTTCTGAGCCTGAATTTGAGATATGAACGGATACAGAGGATTCATGCACATATCGACTTTTTGCACCTAAAATATCGATTTTGAGCATGTTTTGGGCCTGTATTTTGAAAATACTATAGCACGGTGTAGACATGTACAGATCGCTTCTGGGACACAAAAATTTCGATTTTTTGGGTGTTTTGAGCCTGAATTTGAGATATAAACGGGTACAGAAGATGCATGCACATATCGACTTTGGCACCCAAAACATCGATTTTTAGTATGTTTTGGGAGTATAATTTGAAAATATTCTAGCACTGACTAGGCATGTACAGATCGCTTCTGGGACCCAAAAATATCGAATTTTTGGGGGTTTTGACCCAGAATTTGGGATATAACAGGGTACAGAGGATGCATGCACATATCGACTTTTTGCACCTAAAATATCGATTTTGAGCATGTTTTGGGTCTGTATCTTGAAAAAATTCTAGCAAGGAGTAGGCATGTACAGATCGCTTCTGGGACCCAAAAATACCGAATTTTCTGGTTTTCTGAACCTGAATTTGGGATATAGACGGGTACAGAAGATGCATACACATATTGACTTTGGGCACCTAATATATAGATTTTCAGCATGTTTTGGGCCTGTATTTTGAAAATACATTAACACGGAGTAGGCATGTACAGATCGCTTCTGTGACCCAAAAATATCGATTTTTCGGGTGTTTTGAGCCTGAATTTGAGATATAAACGGGTACAGAAGATGCATGCACATATCGACTTTGGACACCTAAAATATCGATTTTTAGCATGTTTTAAGCCTATATTTTGAAAACATTCTAGCACTGAGTATGCATGTACAGATCGCTTAAGGGACCCAAAAATATCGAATTTTCGGGAGTTTTGAGCCTGAATTTGAGTTATAAACGGGTACAGAAGATGCATGCACATATCGACTTTTTGCACCTAAAATATCGATTTTGAGCATGTCTTGGGTTTGTATCTTAAAAAATTCTAGCAAGGAGTAGGCATGTACAAATCGCTTCTGGGACCCAAAAATATCGAATTTTCGGGTGTTTTGAACCTGAATTTGGGATATAGACGGATACAGAAGATGCATGCACATATCGACTTTGGGCACCTAAAATATCGATTTTGAGCATGTTTTGGGCCTGTATTTTGAAAATACTCTAACACGGAGTAGGCATTTACAGATGGCTTCGGTGACCCAAAAATATTGAATTTTCGGATGTTTTGAGCTTGAATTTGAGATATAAACGGGTACAGAAGATGCATGCACATTTTGACTTTTTGCACCTAAAATATCGATTTTGAGCATGTTTTGGGTCTGTATCATGAAAACATTCTAGCAAGAAGTAGGCATGTACAAATCGCTTCTTGGACCCAAAAATATCGAATTTTCGGGTGTTTTGAACCTGAATTTGGGATATAGACGGGTACAGAAGATGCATACACATATTGACTTTGGGCAGCTAAAATATCGATTTTCAGCATGTTTTAGGCCTGTATTTTGAAAATACTCTAACACGGAGTATGCATGTACACATTGCATTTGGGACCCAAAAATATCGAATATTCGGGTGTTTTGAGTCTGAATTTGAGATATAAACGGGTACAGAAGATGAATGCACATATCCACTTTGGGCACCCAAAATATCGATTTTGAGCATGTTTTGGGCCTATATTTTTAAAATACTCTAACACTGAGTAGGCACGTACAGATCGCTTCTAGAACCCAAATAAATCGAATTTTAGGGTGTTCTGAGCCTGAATTTGAGATATGAACGGATACAGAAGATGCACGCACATATCGACTTTGTGGACCTAAAATATCGATTTTGAGCATGTTTTGGGCCTGTATTTTGAAAATACTCTAACACGGTGTAGACATGTACAGATCGCTTCTGGGACACAAAAATTTCGATTTTTTTAGTGTTTTGAGCCTGAATTTGAGATATAAACGGGTACAGAAGATGCATGCACATATCGACTTTGGCACCCAAAATATCGATTTTTAGTATGTTTTGGGCGTATAATTTGAAAATATTCTAGCACTGAGTAGGCATGTACAGAATTGCTTCTGGGACCCAAAAATATCGAATTTTCGGGTGTTTTGAGCCAGAAATTGGGATATAACCGGGTACAGACGATGCATGCACATATCGACTTTTTGCACCTAAAATATCGATTTTGAGCATGTTTTGGGTCTGTATCTTGAAAAAATTCTAGCAAGGAGTAGGCATGTACAGATCGCATCTGGGACCCAAAATTATCGAATTTTAGGGTGTTTTGAACTAGAATTTGGGATATAGACGGATACCGAAGATGCATGCACATATCGACTTTTTGCACCTAAAATATCGATTTTGAGCATGTTTTGGGCCTGTATTTTGAAAATACTCTAACACGGAGTAGGCATGTACAGATTGCTTCTAGGACCCAAAAATATCGAATTTTCCAGTGTTTTGAACCTGAATTTGGGATATAGACGGGTACAGAAGATGCATACACATATTGACTTTGGGCAGCAAAAATATCGATTTTCAGCATGTTTTGGGTCTGTATTTTGAAAATATTCTAACACGGAGTATGCATGTACACATTGCTTTTGGGACCCAAAAATATCGAATATTCGGGTGTTTTGAGTCTGAATTTGAAATATAAACGGGTACAGAAGATGCATGCACATATCGACTTTGGGCACCCAAAATATCGATTTTGAGCATGTTTTGGGCCTGTATTTTGAAAATACATTAACACGGAGTAGGCATGTACAGATCGCTTCTGGGACCCAAAAATATCGTTTTTTCGGGTGTTTTGAGCCTGAATTTGAGATATAGACGGGTACAGAAGATGCATACACATATTGACTTTGGGCAGCTAAAATATCGATTTTCAGCATGTTTTGGGCTTGTATTTTGAAAATACTATAACACAGTGTAGACATGTACAGATCGCTTCTGGGACACAAAAATATCGTTTTTTTGGGTGTTTTGAGCCTGAATTTGAGATATAAACGGGTACAGAAGATGCATGCACATTTCGACTTTTTGCACCTAAAATATCGATTTTGAGCATGTTTTGGGTCTGTATCTTGAAAACATTCTAGCAAGAAGTAGGCATGTACAGATTGCTTCTGGGACCCAAAAAAATCGAATTTTCGAGTGTTTTGAACCTGAATTTGGGATATAGACGGGTACAGAAGATGCATACACATATTGACTTTGGGCAGCTAAAATATCGATTTTCAGCATGTTTTAGGCCTGTATTTTGAAAATACTCTAACACGGAGTATGCATGCACACATTGCATTTGGAACCCAAAAATATCGAATATTCGGGTGTTTTGAGTCTGAATTTGAGATATAAACGGGTACAGAAGATGAATGCACATATCGACTTTGGGCACCCAAAATATCGATTTTGAGCATGTTTTGGGCCTATATTTTTAAAATACTCTAACACTGAGTAGACACGTACAGATCGCTTCTGGAACCCAAATAAATCGAATTTTAGGGTGTTCTGAGCCTGAATTTGAGATATGAACGGGTACAGAAGATGCACGCACATATCGACTTTGTGGACCTAAAATATCGATTTTGAGCATGTTTTGGGCCTGTATTTTGAAAATACTCTAACACGGTGTAGACATGTACAGATCGCTTCTGGGACACAAAAATATCGATTTTTTGAGGGTTTTGAGCCTGAATTTGAGATATAAACGGGTACAGAAAATGCATGCACATATCGACTTTGGCACCCAAAATATCGATTTTTAGTATGTTTTGGGCGTATAATTTGAAAATATTCTAGCACTGAGTAGGCATGTACAGAATTGCTTCTGGGACCCAAAAATATCGAATTTTCGGGTGTTTTGAGCCAGAAATTGGGATATAACCGGGTACAGACGATGCATGCACATATCGACTTTTTGCACCTAAAATATCGATTTTGAGCATGTTTTGGGTCTGTATCTTGAAAAAATTCTAGCAAGGAGTATACATGTACAGATCGCATCTGGGACACAAAATTATCGAATTTTAGGGTGTTTTGAACCTGAATTTGGGATATAGACGGATACCGAAGATGCATGCACATATCGACTTTTTGCACCTAAAATATCGATTTTGAGCATGTTTTGGGCCTGTATTTTGAAAATACTCTAACACGGAGTAGGCATGTACAGATCGCTTAGGGGACCCAAAAATATCGAATTTTCGGGTGTTTTGAGCCTGAATTTGAGATATAAACGGGTACAGAAGATGCATGCACATTTCGACTTTTTGCACCTAAAATATCGATTTTGAGCATGTTTTGGGTCTGTATCTTGAAAACATTCTAGCAAGAAGTAGGCATGTACAGATTGCTTCTAGGACCCAAAAATATCGAATTTTTGAGTGTTTTGAACCTGAATTTGGGATATAGACGGGTACAGAAGATGCATACACATATTGACTTTGGGCAGCAAAAATATCGATTTTCAGCATGTTTTGGGCCTGTATTTTGAAAATATTCTAACACGGAGTATGCATGTACACATTGCTTTTGGGACCCAAAAATATCGAATATTCGGGTGTTTTGAGTCTGAATTTGAGATATAAACGGGTACAGAAGATGCATGCACATATCGACTTTGGGCACCCAAAATATCGATTTTGAGCATGTTTTGGGCCTGTATTTTGAAAATACTCTAACACGGAGTAGACATGTACAGATCGCTTTTGGGACCCAAAAATATCGAATTTTCGGATGTTTTGAGCTTGAATTTGAGATATAAACGGGTACAGAAGATGCATGCACATTTCGACTTTTTGCACCTAAAATATCGATTTTGAGCATGTTTTGGGTCTGTATCTTGAAAACATTCTAGCAAGAAGTAGGCATGTACAGATTGCTTCTGGAACCCAAAAAAATCTAATTTTCGAGTGTTTTGAACCTGAATTTGGGATATAGACGGGTACAGATGATGCATTCACATATTGACTTCGGGCAGCTAAAATATCGATTTTCAGCATGTTTTGGGCTTGTATTTTGAAAATACTATAACACAGTGTAGACATGTACAGATCGCTTCTGGGACACAAAAATATCGATTTTTTGGGTGTTTTGAGCCTGAATTTGAGATATAAAAGGGTACAGAAGATGCATGCACATATCGACTTTTTGCACCTAAAATATCGATTTTGAGCATGTTTTTGGTCTGTATCATGAAAACTTTCTAGAAAGAAGTAGGCATGTACAGATTGCTTCTGGGACCCAAAAATATCGAATTTTCGAGTGTTTTGAACCTGAATTTGTGATATAGACGGATACAGAAGATTCATACACATATTGACTTTTGGCAGCTAAAATATCGATTTACAGCATGTTTTCGTCCTGTATTTTAAAAATACTCTAACACGGAGTATGCATGTACAGATCGCTTTTGGGACCCAAAAATATCGAATATTCGGGTTTTTTTAACCTGAATTTGAGATATAAACGGGTACAGAAGATGCATGCACATATCGACTTTGGGCACCCAAAATATCGATTTTGAGCATGTTTTAAGCCTGTATTTTTAAAATACTCTAACACGGAGTAGACACGTACAGATCGCTTCTGGGACCATAATAAATCGAATTTTCGGTTGTTCTGAGCCTGAATTTGAGATATGAACAGGTACAGAAGATGCATGCACATATCGACTTCGGGCACCTAAAATATCGATTTTGAGCATGTTTTGGGCCTGTATTTTGAAAATACTCAAACACGGTGTAGGCATGTACAGATCGCTTCTGGGACACAAAAATATCAATTTTTTGGGTGTTTTGAGCCTAAATTTGAGATATAAACGGATACAGAAGATGCATGCACATATCGACTTTGGGCACCCAAAATATCGATTTTTAGTATGTTTTGGGCGTATAATTTGAAAATATTCTAGCACTGAGTAGGCATGTACAAATCGCTTCTGGGACCCAAAAATATCGAATTTTCGGGTGTTCTGAGCCAGAAATTGGGATATAACCGGGTACATAGGATTCATGCATATATCGATTTTTTGCACCTAAAATATCGATTTTGAGCATGTTTTGGGTCTGTATCTTGAAAAAATTCTAGCAAGTAGTAGGCATGTACAGATCGCTTCTGGGACCCAAAATTATCGAATTTTCGGGTGTTTTGAACCAGAATTTGGGATATAGACGGATACAGAAGATGCATGCACATATCGACTTTGGACACCTAAAATATTGATTTATAGCATGTTTTAAGCCTGTATTTTAAAAACATTCTAGCACTGAGTAAACATGTGCAGATTGCTTAAGGGACCAAAAAATATCGAATTTTCGGAGTTTTGAGCCTGAATTTGAGATATAAACGGGTACAGAAGATGCATGCACATTTCGACTTTTTGCACATAAAATATCGATTTTGAGCATGTTTTCGGTCTGTATCTTGAAAACATTCTAGCAAGAAGTAGGCATGTACAGATTGCTTCTGGGACCCAAAAATATCGAATTTTCGAGTGTTTTGAACCTGAATTTGGGATATAGACGGGTACAGAAGATGCATACACATATTGACTTTGGGCAGCTAAAATATCGATTTTCAGCATGTTTTAGACCTGTATTTTGAAAATACTCTAACACGGAGTATGCATGTAAACATTGCTTTTGAAACCCAAAAATATCGAATATTCGGGTGTTTTGAGCCAGAATTTGGGATATAACCGGATACAGAGGATGCATGCACATATCGACTTTTTGCACCTAAAATATCGATTTTGAGCATGTTTTGGGTCTGTATCTTGAAAAAATTCTAGCATCGAGTAGGCATGTACAGATCGTTTCTGGGACCCAAAAATACCGAATTTTCTGGTGTTTTGAAACTGAATTTGGGATATAGACGGGTACAGAAGATGCATACACATATTGACTTTGGGCACCTAAAATATAGATTTTCAGCATGTTTTGGGCCTGTATTTTGAAAATACATTAACACGGAGTAGGCATGTACAGATCACTTCTGGGACCCAAAAATATCGAATTTTCAGGTGTTTTGAGCCTGAATTTGAGATATAAACGGATACAGAAGATTCATGCACATATCGACTTTGGGCACCTAAAATGTCGATTTTGAGCATGTTTTGGGCCTGTATTTTGAAAATGCTCTAACACGGAGTAGACATGTACAGATCGCTTTTGGGACCCAAAAATATCGAATTTTCGGGAGTTTTGAGCCTGAATTTGAGATATAAACGGGTACATAAGATGCATGCACATATCGACTTTGGACACCTAAAATATCGATTTATAGCATGTTTTAAGACTGTATTTTAAAAACATTTTAGCACTGAGTAGGCATGTGCAGATTGCTTATGGGACCCAAAAATATCAAATTTTCGGAGTTTTGAGCCTGAATTTGAGATATAAACGGGTACAGAAGATGCATGCACATATCGACTTTTTGCACTTAAAATATCGATTTTGAGCATGTTTTGGGTCTGTATCTTGAAAACATTCTAGCAAGGAGTAGGCATGTACAGATCGCATTTGGGACCCAAAAATATCGAATTTTCTGGTGTTTTGAACTTGAATTAGGGATATACACGTGTACAGAAGATGCATACACATATTGACTTTGGGCACATAAAATATCGATTTTCAGCATGTTTTTGGCCTGTATTTTAAAAACACTCTAACACGGAGTATGCACGTACAGATCGTTTCTGGGACCCAAAAATATTGAATTTTCGGGTGTTTTGAGCCTGAATTTGAGATATAAACGGGTACAGAAGATGCATGCACATATCGACTTTGGGCACCTAAAATGACGATTTTTAGCATGTTTTGGGCCTGTATTTAAAAAATACTTTAACTCGGAGTAGACATGTACAGATCGCTTTTGGGACCCAAAAATATCGAATTTTAGGGTGTTTTGAGCCTGAATTTTAGATATAAACGGGTACAGAAGATGCATGCACATATCGACTTTGGACACCTAAAATATCGATTTTTAGCATGTCTTGAGCCTATATTTTGAAAACATTCTAGCACTGAGTATGCATGTACAGATCGCTTAAGGGACCCAAAAATATCGAATTTTCGGGTGTTTTGAGCCTGAATTTGAGATATAAACGGGTACAAAAGATGCATGAACATATCGACTTTTTGCACCTAAAATATCGATTTTGAGCATGTCTTGGGTTTGTATCTTAAAAAATTCTAGCAAGGAGTAGGCATGTACAGATCGCTTCTGGGACCCAAAAATATCGACTTTTCGGGTGTTTTGAGCCTGAATTTGAGATATAAACGGGTACAGAAAATGCATGCACATATCGACTTTGGGCACCCAAAATATCGATTTTGAGCATGTTTTGGGCCTGTATTTTTAAAATACTCTAACACTGAGTAGACACGTACAAATCGCTTCTGGAACCCAAATAAATCGAATTTTAGGGAGTTCTGAGCCTGAATTTGAGATATAAACGGGTACAGAAGATGCATGCACATATCGACTTTGGGCACCTAAAATATAGATTTTGAGCATGTTTTGGGCCTGTATTTTGAAAATACTATAGCACGGTGTAGACATGTACAGATCGCTTCTGGGACACAAAAATATCGAGTTTTTGGGTATTTTGAGCCTGAATTTGAGATATAAACGGGTACAGAAGATGCATTCACATATCGACTTTGGCACCCAAAATATCGATTTTTAGTATGTTTTGGGAGTATAATTTGATAATATTCTAGCACTGAGTAGGCATGTACAGATCGCTTCTTGGACCCAAAAACATCGAATTTTCGGGTGTTTTGAGCCAGAATTTGGGATATAACCGGGTACAGAGGATGCATGCACATATCGACTTTTTGCACCTAAAATATCGATTTTGAGCATGTTTTGGGTCTGTATCTTGAAAAAATTCTAGCATGGAGTAGGCATGTACAGGTCGTTTCTGGGACCCAAAAATACCAAATTTTCTGGTGTTTTGAAACTGAATTTGGGATATAGACGGGTACAGAAGATGCATACACATATTGACTTTGGGCACCTAAAATATAGATTTTCAGCATGTTTTGGGCCTGTATTTTGAAAATACATTAACACGGAGTAGGCATGTACAGATCACTTCTGGTACCCAAAAATATCGAATTTTCAGGTGTTTTGAGCCTGAATTTGAGATATAAACGGATACAGAAGATTCATGCACATATCGACTTTGGGCACCTAAAATATCGATTTTGAGCATGTTTTGGGCCTGTATTTTGAAAATACTCTAACACGGAGTAGACATGTACAGATCGCTTTTGGGACCCAAAAATATCGAATTTTCGGGTGTTTTGAGCCTGAATTTGAGATATAAACGGGTACAGAAGATGCATGCACATATCGACTTTGGACACCTAAAATATCGATTTATAGCATGTTTTATGCCTGTATTTTAAAAACATTTTAGCACTGAGTAGGCATGTGCAGATTGCTTCTGGGACCCAAAAATATCAAATTTTCGGAGTTTTGAGCCTGAATTTGAGATATAAACGGGTACAGAAGATGTATGCACATATCGACTTTTTGCACTTAAAATATCGATTTTGAGCATGTTTTGGGTCTGTATCTTGAAAACATTCTAGCAAGGAGTAGGCATGTACAGATCGCATTTGGGACCCAAAAATATCGAATTTTCTGGTGTTTTGAACTTGAATTAGGGATATACACGTGTACAGAAGATGCATACACATATTGACTTTGGGCACATAAAATATCGATTTTCAGCATGTTTTAGGCCTGTATTTTAAAAACACTCTAACACGGAGTATGCACGTACAGATAGTTTCTGGGACCCAAAAATATTGAATTTTCGGGTGTTTTGAGCCTGAATTTGAGATATAAACGGGTACAGAAGATGCATGCACATATCGACTTTGGGCACCTAAAATGACGATTTTTAGCATGTTTTGGGCCTGTATTTTGAAAATACTCTAACTCGGAGTAGACATGTACAGATCGCTTTTGGGACCCAAAAATATCGAATTTTCGGGTGTTTTGAGCCTGAATTTTAGATATAAACGGGTACAGAAGATGCATGCACATATCGACTTTCGACACTTAAAATATAGATTTTCAGCATGTTTTGGGCCTGTATTTTGAAAATACATTAACACGGAGTAGGCATGTACAGATCGCTTCTGGGACCCAAAAATATCGACTTTTTGGGTGTTTTGAGCCTGAAATTGAGATATAAACGGGTACAGAAAATGCATGCACATATCGAATTTGGTCACCTAGAATATCGATTTTGAGTATGTTTTGGACCTGTATTTTGAAAATACTCTAACACGGAGTATGCATGTACAGATCGCTTCTGGGACACAAAAATATCGATTTTTTGGGTGTTTTGAGCCTGAATTTGAGATATAAACGGGTGCAGAAGATGCATGCACTTATCGACTTTTCACACCTAAAATATCGATTTATAGCATGTTTTAAGCCTGTATTTTAAAAACATTCTAACACTGAGTAGGCATGTACAGATCGCTTCTGGGACCCAAAAATATCGAATTTTCGGGTGTTTTGAAACTGAATTTGAGATATAGACGGGTATAGAAGATGCATACACATATTGACTTTGGGCAGCTAAAATATCGATTTACAGCATGTTTTAGGCTTGTATTTTAAAAATACTCTAACACGGAGTATGCATGTACAGATGGCTTTTGGGACCCAAAAATATCGAATATTCGGGAGTTTTGAGTCTGAATTTGAGATATAAACGGGTACAGAAGATGCATGCACATATCGACTTTGGCACCCAAAATATCAATTTTGAGCATGTTTTGAGCCTGTATTTTAAAAATACTCTAACACGGAGTAGACACGTACAGATCGCTTCTAGGACCAAAATAAATCGAATTTTCGGTTGTTCTGAGCATGAATTTGAGATATGAACAGGTACAGAAGATGCATGCACATATCGACTTTTTGCACTTAAAATATCGATTTTGAGCATGTTTTGGGTCTGTATCTTGAAAACATTCTAGCAAGGAGTAGGCATGTACAGATCGCATTTGGGACCCACAAATATCGAATTTTCTGGTGTTTTGAACTTGAATTAAGGATATACACGTGTACAGAAGATGCATACACATATTGACTTTGGGCACATAAAATATCGATTTTCAGCATGTTTTAGGCCTGTATTTTTAAAATACTCTAACACGGAGTAGACACGTACAGATTGCTTCTGGGACCAAAATAAATCGAATTTTCGGTTGTTCTAAGCCTGAATTTGAGATATGAACAGGTACAGAAGATGCATGCACATATCGACTTCGGGCACCTAAAATATCGATTTTGAGCATGTTTTGGGCCTGTATTTTGAAAATACTCAAACACGGTGTAGACATGTACAGATCGCTTCTGGGACACAAAAATATCGATTTTTTGGGTGCTTTGAGCCTGAATTTGAGATATAAACGGGTACAGAAGATGCATGCACATATCGAATTTTTTGCACCTATAATATCGATTTTAAGCATGTTTTAGGTCTGTATCTTGAGAACATTCTAGGAAGGAGTAGGCATGTACAGGTCGCTTCTGGGACCCAAAAATACCGAATTTTCTGGTGTTTTGAACCAGAATTTGGGATATAGACGGATACCGAAGATGCATGCACGTATCGACTTTGGGCACCTAAAATATCGATTTTGAGCATGTTTTGGGCCTGTATTTTAAAAATACTCTAACACGGAGTAGGCATGTACAGATCGCTTCGGGGACACAAAAATATCGAATTTTCGAGTGTTTTGAGCCTGAATTTGAGATATAAACGGGTACAGAAGATGCATGCACATTTCGACTTTTTGCACCTAAAATATCGATTTTGAGCATGTTTTGGGTCTGTATCTTGAAAACATTCTAGCAAGAAGTAGGCATGTACAGATTGCTTCTGGGACCCAAAAATATCAAATTTTCGAGTGTTTTGAACCTGAATTTGGGATATAGACGGATACCGAAGATGCATGCACGTATCGACTTTGGGCACCTAAAATATCGATTTTGAGTATGTTTTGGGCCTGTATTTTGAAAATACTCTAACACGGAGTATGCATGTACAGATCGCTTCTGGGACACAAAAATATCGATTTTTTGGGTGTTTTGAGCCTGAATTTGAGATTTAAACGGGTACAGAAGATGCATGCACATATCCACTTTTCACACCTAAAATATCGATTTATAGCATGTTTTAAGCCTGTATTATAAAAACATTCTAGCACTGAGTAGGCATGTGCAGATCGCTTAAGGGACCCAAAAATATCGAATTTTCGGAGTTTTGAGTCTGAATTTGAGATATAAACGGGTACAGAAGATGCATGCACATATCGACTTTTTGCACCTTAAATATCGATTTTCAGCATGTTTTGGGTCTGTATTTTGAAAAAATTCTAGCAAGGAGTAGGCATGTACAGATCGCTTCTGGGACCCAAAATTATCGAATTTTCGGGTGTTTTGAACCTGAATTTGGGATATAGACGGATACAGAAGATGCATGCACATATCGACTTTGGGCACTTAAAATATCGATTTTGAGCATGTTTTGGGCCTCTATTTTGAAAATACTCTAACACGGAGTAGGCATGTACAGATCGCTTCTGGGACCCAAAAATATCGAATTTTCGGGGGTTTTGACCCAGAATTTGGGATATAACCGGGTACAGAGGATTCATGCACATATCGACTTTTTGCACCTAAAATATCGATTTCAAGCATGTTTTGGGTCTGTATCTTGAAAACATTCTAGGAAGGAGTAGGCATGTACAGGTCGCTTCTGGGACCCAAAAATACCGAATTTTCTGGTGTTTTGAACCTGAATTTGGGATATAGACGGGTACAGAAGATGCATACACATATTGACTTTGGGCACCTAAAATATAGATTTTCAGCATGTTTTGGGCCTGTATTTTGAAAATACATTAACACGGAGTAGGCATGTACAGATCGCTTCTGGGACCCAAAAATATCAACTTTTCGGGTTTTTTGAGCCTGAATTTGAGATATAAACGGGTACAGAAGATGCATGCACATATCGACTTTGGGCACCTAAAATATCGATTTTGAGTATGTTTTGGGCCTATATTTTGAAAATACTCTAACACGGAGTATGCATGTACAGATCGCTTCTGGGACACAAAAATATCAATTTTTTGGGTGTTTTGAGCCTGAATTTGAGATTTAAACGGGTACAGAAGATGCATGAACATATCCACTTTTCACACCTAAAATATCGATTTATAGCATGTTTTAAGCCTGTATTATAAAAACATTCTAGCACTGAGTAGGCATGTGCAGATCGCTCAAGGGACCCAAAAATATCGAATTTTCGGAGTTTTGAGTCTGAATTTGAGATATAAACGGGTACAAAAAATGCATGCACATATCGACTTTTTGCACCTTAAATATCGATTTTCAGCATGTTTTGGGTCTGTATTTTGAAAAAATTCTAGCAAGGAGTAGGCATGTACAGATCGCTTCTGGGACCCAAAATTATCGAATTTTCGGGTGTTTTGAACCTGAATTTGGGATATAGACGGATACAGAAGATGCATGCACATATCAACTTTGGGCACCTAAAATATCGATTTTGAGCATGTTTTGGGCCTGTATTTTGAAAATCCTCTAACACGGAGTATGCATGTACACATTGCATTTGGGACCCAAAAATATAGAATATTCGGGTGTTTTGAGTCTGAATTTGAGATATAAACGGGTACAGAAGATGAATGCACATATCGACTTCGGGCTCCCAAAATAGCGATTTTGAGCATGTTTTGGGCCTGTATTTTTAAAATACTCTAACACTGAGTAGACACGTACAGATCGCTTCTGGAACCCAAATAAATCGAATTTTAGGGTGTTCTGAGACTGAATTTGAGATATGAACGGGGACAGAAGATGCACGCACATATCGACTTTGGGCACCTAAAATATCGATTTTGAGCATGTTTTGGGCCTGTATTTTGAAAATACTCTAGCACGGTGTAGACATGTACAGATCGCTTCAGGGACACAAAAATATCGACTTTCCGGGTGTTATGAGCCTGAATTTGAGATATAAACGGGTACATAAGATGCATGCACATATCGACTTTGGGCACCTAAAATATCGATTTTGAGTATGTTTTGGGCCTGTATTTTGAAAATACTCTAACACGGAGTATGCATGTACATATCGCTTCTGGGACACAAAAATATCGATTTTTTGGGTGTTTTGAGCCTGAATTTGAGATATAAACGGGTACAGAAGATGCATGCACATATCGACTTTTCACACCTAAAATATCGATTTATAACATGTTTTAAGCCTGTATTTTAAAAACATTCTAGCACTGAGTAGGCATGTGCAGATCGCTTAAGGGACCCAAAAATATCGAATTTTCGGAGTTTTCAGCCTGAATTTGAGATATAAACGGGTACAGAAGATGCATGCACATATCGACTTTTTGCACCTAAAATATCGATTTTTAGCATGTTTTTGGTCTGTATTTTGAAAAATTTCTAGCAAGGAGTAGGCATGTACAGATCGCTTCTGGGACCCAAAATTATCGAATTTTCGGGTGTTTTGAACCTGAATTTGGGATATAGACGGATACAGAAGATGCATGCACGTATCGACTTTGGGCACCTAAAATATCGATTTTGAGCATGTTTTGGGCCTGTATTTTGAAAATACTGTACCACGGAGTAGGCATGTAAAGATCGCTTCGGGGACGCAAAAATATCGAATTTTCGGGTGTTTTGAGCCTTAATTTGAAATATAAACGGGTACAGAAGATGCATGCACATTTCGACTTTTTGCACCTAAAATATCGATTTTGAGCGTGTTTTGGGTCTGTATCTTGAAAACATTCTAGCAAGAAGTAGGCATGTACAGATTGCTTCTGGGACCCAAAAATATCAAATTTTCGAGTGTTTTGAACCTGAATTTAAGATATAGACGGGTACAGAAGATGCATACACATATTGACTTTGGGCAGCTAAAATATCGATTTTCGGCATGTTTTAGGCCTGTATTTTGAAAATACTCTAACACGGAGTATGCATGTACACATTGCTTTTGGGACCCAAAAATATCGAATATTCGGGTGTTTTGAGTCTGAATTTGAGATATAAACGGGTACAGAAGATGCATGCACATATCGACTTTTGGCATCCAAATTATCGATTTTGAGCATGTTTTGGGCCTGTATTTTTAAAATACTCTAACACTGAGTAGACACGTACAGATCGCTTCTGGAACCCAAATAAATCGAATTTTAGGGTGTTCTGAGCCTGAATTTGAGATATGAACGGATACAGGAGATGCATGCACATATCGACTTTGGGCACCTAAAATATCGATTTTGAGCATGTTTTGGGCCTGTATTTTGAAAATACTATAGCACGGTGTAGACATGTACAGATCGCTTCTGGGACACAAAAATTTCGATTTTTTTGGTGTTTTGAGCCTGAATTTGAGATATAAACGGGTACAGAAGATGCATGCACATATCGACTTTGGGCACCTAAAATATCGATTTTGAGAATGTTTTGGGCCTGTATTTTGAAAATACTCTAACACGGAGTAGGCATGTACAGATCGCTTCTGGGACCCAAAAATATCGAATTTTCGAGTGTTTTGAACCTGAATTTGGGATATAGACGGGTACAGAAGATGCATACACATATTGACTTTGGGCAGCTAAAATATCGATTTTCAGCATGTTTTAGGCCTGTATTTTGAAAATACTCTAACACGGAGTATGCATGTACACATTGCTTTTGGGACCCAAAAATATCGAATATTCGGGTGTTCTGAGTCTGAATTTGAGATATAAACGGGTACAGAAGATGCATGCACATATCGACTTTGGGCACCTAAAATATCGATTTTGAGCATGTTTTGGACCTGTATTTTGAACATACTCTAACACTGTGTAGGCATGTACAGATCGCTTCTGGGACACAAAAATATCGATTTTTTGGGTGTTTTGATCCCGAATTTGAGATATAAACGGGTTCAGAAGATGCATGCACATAGCGAGTTTGGACACCTAAAATATCGATTTATAGCATGTGTTAAGCCTGTATTTTAAAAACATTCTAGCACTGAGTAGGCATGTGCAGATTGCTTAAGGGACCCAAAAATATCGAATTTTCGGAGTTTTGAGCCTGAATTTGAGATATAAACGGGTACAGAAGATGCATGCACATATCGACTTTGGCACCCAAAATATCGATTTTTAGTATGTTTTGGGCGTATAATTTGAAAATATTCTAGCAAGGAGTAGGCATGTACAGATCGCTACTGGGACCCAAAAATTTCGAATTTTCGGGGGTTTTGAGCCAGAATTTGGGATATAACAGGGTACAGAGGATTCATGAACATATCGACTTTTTGCACCTAAAATATCGATTTTAAGCATGTTTTGGGTCTGTATCTTGAAAACATTCTAGCACGGAGTAGGCATGTACAGGTCGCTTCTGGGACCCAAAAATACCGAATTTTCGGGTGTTTTGAACCTGAATTTGGGATATAGACGGGTACAGAAGATGCATACACATATTGACTTTGGGCACCTAAAATATCGATTTTCAGCATGTTTTGGGCCTGTATTTTGAAAATACTATAACACAGTGTAGACATGTACAGATCGCTTCTGGGACACAAAAATATCGATTTTTTGGGTGTTTTGAGCCTGAATTTGAGATATAAACGGGTACAGAAGATGCATTCACATATCGACTTTTTGCACCTAAAATATCGATTTTGAGCATGTTTTGGGTCTGTATCATGAAAACTTACTAGAAAGAAGTAGGCATGTACAGATTGCTTCTGGGACCCAAAAATATCGAATTTTCGAGTGTTTTGAACCTGAATTTGGGATATAGACGGGTACAGAAGATTCATACACATATTGACTTTTGGCAGCTAAAATATCGATTTACAGCATGTTTTAGTCCTGTATTTTAAAAATACTCTAACACGGAGTTTCCATGTACAGATCGCTTTTGGGACCCAAAAATATCGAATATTCGGGTGTTTTGAGTCTGAATTTGAGATATAAACGGGTACAGAAGATGCATGCACATATCGACTTTGGGCACCCAAAATATCGATTTTGAGCATGTTTTGAGCCTGTATTTTTAAAATACTCTAACACGGAGTAGACACGTACAGATCGCTTCTGGGACCCTAATAAATCGAATTTTCGGTTGTTCTGAGCCTGAATTTGAGATATGAACAGGTACAGAAGATGCATGCACATATCGACTTCGGGCACCTAAAATATCGATTTTGAGCATTTTTTGGGCCTGTATTTTGAAAATACTCAAACACGGTGTAGACATGTACAGATCGCTTCTGGGACACAAAAATATCAATTTTTTGGGTGTTTTGAGCCTAAATTTGAGATATAAACGGATACAGAAGATGCATGCACATATCGACTTTGGGCACCCAAAATATCGATTTTTAGTATGTTTTGGGCGTATAATTTGAAAATATTCTAGCACTGAGTAGGCATGTACAAATCGCTTCTGGGACCCAAAAATATCGAATTTTCGGGTGTTCTGAGCCAGAAATTGGGATATAACCGGGTACATAGGATTCATGCACATATCGACTTTTTGCACCTAAAATATCGATTTTGAGCATGTTTTGGGTCTGTATCTTGAAAAAATTCTAGCAAGGAGTAGGCATGTACAGATCGCTTCTGGGACCCAAAATTATCGAATTTTCGGGTGTTTTGAACCAGAATTTGGGATATAGACGGATACAGAAGATGCATGCACATATCGACTTTTTGCACCTAAAATATCGATTTTGAGCAAGTTTTGGGCCCGTATTTTGAAAATACTCTAACACGGTGTAGGCATGTACAGATCGCTTCGGGGACCCAAAAATATCGAATTTTCGGGTGTTTTGAGCCTGAATTTGAGATATAAACGGGTACAGAAGATGCATGCACATTTCGACTTTTTGCACCTAAAATATCGATTTTGAGCATGTTTTGGGTCTGTATCTTGAAAACATTCTAGCAAGAAGTAGGCATGTACAGATTGCTTTAGGGACCCAAAAATATCTATTTTTTGGGTGTTTTGAGCCTGAATTTGAGATATAAACGGGTTCAGAAGATGCATGCACATATCGACTTTGGACACCTAAAATATTGATTTATAGCATGTTTTAAGCATGTATTTTAAAAACATTCTAGCACTGAGTAAACATGTGCAGATTGCTTAAGAGACCAAAAAATATCGAATTTTCGGAGTTTTGAGCCTGAATTTGAGATATAAACGGGTACAGAAGGTGCATGCACATTTCGACTTTTTGCACCTAAAATATCGATTTTGAGCATGTTTTGGGTCTGTATCTTGAAAACATTCTAGCAATAAGTAGGCATGTACAGATTGCTTCTGGGACCCAAAAATATCGAATTTTCGAGTGTTTTGAACCTGAATTTGGGATATAGACGGGTACAGAAGATGCATACACATATTGACTTTGGGCAGCTAAAATATCGATTTTCAGCATGTTTTAGACCTGTATTTTGAAAATACTCTAACACGGAGTATGCATGTACACATTGCTTTTGAAACCCAAAAATATCGAATATTCGGGTGTTTTGAGTCTGAATTTGAGATATAAACGGGTACAGAAAATGCATGCACATATCGACTTTGGGCACCCAAAATATCGATTTTGAGCATGTTTTGGGCCTGTATTTTTAAAATACTCTAACACTGAGTAGACACGTACAAATCGCTTCTGGAACCCAAATAAATCGAATTTTAGGGTGTTCTGAGCCTGAATTTGAGATATAAACTGGTACAGAAGATGCATGCACATATTGACTTTGGGCACCTAAAATATCGATTTTGAGCATGTTTTGAGCCTGTATTTTGAAAATACTATAGCACGGTGTAGACATGTACAGATCGCTTCTGGGACACAAAAATATCGAGTTTTTGGGTATTTTGAGCCTGAATTTGAGATATAAACGGGTACAGAAGATGCATTCACATATCGACTTTGGCACCTAAAATATCGATTTTTAGTATGTTTTCGGCGTATAATTTGAAAATATTCTAGCACTGAGTAGGCATGTACAGATCGCTTCTTGGACGCAAAAACATCGAATTTTCAGGGGGTTTTGAGCCAGAATTTGGGATATAACCGGGTACAGAGGATGCATGCACATATCGACTTTTTGCACATAAAATATCGATTTTGAGCATGTTTTGGGTCTGTATCTTGAAAAAATTCTAGCATGGAGTAGGCATGTTCAGATCGTTTCTGGGACCCAAAAATACCGAATTTTCTGGTGTTTTGAAACTGAATTTGGGATATAGATGGGTACAGAAGATGCATACACATATTGACTTTGGGCACCTAAAATATAGATTTTCAGCATGTTTTGGGCCTGTATTTTGAAAATACATTAACACGGAGTAGGCATGTACAGATCACTTCTGGGACCCAAAAATATCGAATTTTCAGGTGTTTTGAGCCTGAATTTGAGATATAAACGGATACAGAAGATTCATGCACATATCGACTTTGGGCACCTAAAATATCGATTTTGAGCATGTTTTGGGCCTGTATTTTGAAAATACTCTAACACGGAGTAGACATGTACAGATCGCTTCTGGGACACAAAAATATCGAATTTTCGGGTGTTTTGAGCATGAATTTGAGATATAAACGGGTACATAAGATGCATGCACATATCGACTTTGGACACCTAAAATATCGATTTATAGCATGTTTTAAGCCTGTATTTTAAAAACATTTTAGCACTGAGTAGGCATGTGCAGATTGCTTCTGGGACCCAAAAATATCAAATTTTCGGAGTTTTGAGCCTGAATTTGAGATATAAACGGGTACAGAAGATGCATGCACATATTGACTTTTTGCACTTAAAATATCGATTTTGAGCATGTTTTGGGTCTGTATCTTGAAAACATTCTAGCAAGGAGTAGGCATGTACAGATCGCATTTGGGACCCAAAAATATCGAATTTTCTGGTGTTTTGAACTTGAATTAGGGATATACACGTGTACAGAAGATGCATACACATATTGACTTTGGGCACATAAAATATCGATTTTCAGCATGTTTTAGGCCTGTATTTTAAAAACACTCTAACACGGAGTATGCACGTACAGATCGATTCTGGGACCCAAAAATATTGAATTTTCGGGTGTTTTGAGCCTGAATTTGAGATATAAACGGGTACAGAAGATGCATGCACATATCGACTTTGGGCACCTAAAATGACGATTTTTAGCATGTTTTGGGCCTGTATTTAAAAAATACTCTAACTCGGAGTAGACATGTACAGATCGCTTTTGGGACCCAAAAATATCGAATTTTCGGGTGTTTTGAGACTGAATTTTAGATATAAACGGGTACAGAAGATGCATGCACATATCGACTTTGGACACCTAAAATATCGATTTTTAGCATGTCTTGAGCCTATATTTTGAAAACATTCTAGCACTGAGTATGCATGTACAGATCGCTTAAGGGACCCAAAAATATCGAATTTTCGGGTGTTTTGAGCCTGAATTTGAGATATAAACGGGTACAAAAAATGCATGAACATATCGACTTTTTGCACCTAAAATATCGATTTTGAGCATGTCTTGGGTTTGTATCTTAAAAAATTCTAGCAAGGAGTAGGCATGTACAGATCGCTTCTGGGACCCAAAATTATCGAATTTTCGGGTGTTTTGAACCTGAATTTGGGATATAGACTAGTACAGAAGATGCATACACATATTGACTTTGGGCACCTAAAATATAGATTTTCAGCATGTTTTGGGCCTGTATTTTAAAAATACATTAACACGGAGTAGGCATGTACAGATCGCTTCTGGGACCCAAAAATATCGAATATTCGGGAGTTTTGAGTCTGAATTTGAGATATAAACGGGTCCAGAAGATGCATGCACATATCGACTTTGGCACCCAAAATATCAATTTTGAGCATGTTTTGAGCCTGTATTTTTAAAATACTCTAACACGGAGTAGACACGTACAGATCGCTTCTGGGACCCAAATAAATCGAATTTTCGAGTGTTTTGAACCTGAATTTGGGATATAGACGGGTACAGAAGATGCATACACATATTGACTTTGGGCAGCTAAAATATCGATTTTCAGCATGTTTTAGGCCTGTATTTTGAAAATACTCTAACACGGAGTATGCATGTACACATTGCTTTTGGGACCCAAAAATATCGAATATTCGGGTGTTCTGAGTCTGAATTTGAGATATAAACGGGTACAGAAGATGCATGCACATATCGACTTTGGGCACCTAAAATATCGATTTTGAGCATGTTTTGGACCTGTATTTTGAACATACTCTAACACTGTGTAGGCATGTACAGATCGCTTCTGGGACACAAAAATATCGATTTTTTGGGTGTTTTGATCCCGAATTTGAGATATAAACGGGTTCAGAAGATGCATGCACCTAGCGAGTTTGGACACCTAAAATATCGATTTATAGCATGTGTTAAGCCTGTATTTTAAAAACATTCTAGCACTGAGTAGGCATGTGCAGATTGCTTAAGGGACCCAAAAATATCGAATTTTCGGAGTTTTGAGCCTGAATTTGAGATATAAACGGGTACAGAAGATGCATGCACATATCGACTTTGGCACCCAAAATATCGATTTTTAGTATGTTTTAGGGCGTATAATTTGAAAATATTCTAGCAAGGAGTAGGCATGTACAGATCGCTACTGGGACCCAAAAATTTCGAATTTTCGGGGGTTTTGAGCCAGAATTTGGGATATAACAGGGTACAGAGGATTCATGAACATATCGACTTTTTGCACCTAAAATATCGATTTTAAGCATGTTTTGGGTCTGTATCTTGAAAACATTCTAGCACGGAGTAGGCATGTACAGGTCGCTTCTGGGACCCAAAAATACCGAATTTTCGGGTGTTTTGAACCTGAATTTGGGATATAGACGGGTACAGAAGATGCATACACATATTGACTTTGGGCACCTAAAATATCGATTTTCAGCATGTTTTGGGCCTGTATTTTGAAAATACTATAACACAGTGTAGACATGTACAGATCGCTTCTGGGACACAAAAATATCGATTTTTTGGGTGTTTTGAGCCTGAATTTGAGATATAAACGGGTACAGAAGATGCATGCACATATCGACTTTTTGCACCTAAAATATCGATTTTGAGCATGTTTTGGGTCTGTATCATGAAAACTTACTAGAAAGAAGTAGGCATGTACAGATTGCTTCTGGGACCCAAAAATATCGAATTTTCGAGTGTTTTGAACCTGAATTTGGGATATAGACGGGTACAGAAGATTCATACACATATTGACTTTTGGCAGCTAAAATATCGATTTACAGCATGTTTTAGTCCTGTATTTTAAAAATACTCTAACACGGAGTTTCCATGTACAGATCGCTTTTGGGACCCAAAAATATCGAATATTCGGGTGTTTTGAGTCTGAATTTGAGATATAAACGGGTACAGAAGATGCATGCACATATCGACTTTGGGCACCCAAAATATCGATTTTGAGCATGTTTTGAGCCTGTATTTTTAAAATACTCTAACACGGAGTAGACACGTACAGATCGCTTCTGGGACCCTAATAAATCGAATTTTCGGTTGTTCTGAGCCTGAATTTGAGATATGAACAGGTACAGAAGATGCATGCACATATCGACTTCGGGCACCTAAAATATCGATTTTGAGCATTTTTTGGGCCTGTATTTTGAAAATACTCAAACACGGTGTAGACATGTACAGATCGCTTCTGGGACACAAAAATATCAATTTTTTGGGTGTTTTGAGCCTAAATTTGAGATATAAACGGATACAGAAGATGCATGCACATATCGACTTTGGGCACCCAAAATATCGATTTTTAGTATGTTTTGGGCGTATAATTTGAAAATATTCTAGCACTGAGTAGGCATGTACAAATCGCTTCTGGGACCCAAAAATATCGAATTTTCGGGTGTTCTGAGCCAGAAATTGGGATATAACCGGGTACATAGGATTCATGCACATATCGACTTTTTGCACCTAAAATATCGATTTTGAGCATGTTTTGGGTCTGTATCTTGAAAAAATTCTAGCAAGGAGTAGGCATGTACAGATCGCTTCTGGGACCCAAAATTATCGAATTTTCGGGTGTTTTGAACCAGAATTTGGGATATAGACGGATACAGAAGATGCATGCACATATCGACTTTTTGCACCTAAAATATCGATTTTGAGCAAGTTTTGGGCCCGTATTTTGAAAATACTCTAACACGGTGTAGGCATGTACAGATCGCTTCGGGGACCCAAAAATATCGAATTTTCGGGTATTTTGAGCCTGAATTTGAGATATAAACGGGTACAGAAGATGCATGCACATTTCGACTTTTTGCACCTAAAATATCGATTTTGAGCATGTTTTGGGTCTGTATCTTGAAAACATTCTAGCAAGAAGTAGGCATGTACAGATTGCTTTAGGGACCCAAAAATATCTATTTTTTGGGTGTTTTGAGCCTGAATTTGAGATATAAACGGGTTCAGAAGATGCATGCACATATCGACTTTGGACACCTAAAATATTGATTTATAGCATGTTTTAAGCATGTATTTTAAAAACATTCTAGCACTGAGTAAACATGTGCAGATTGCTTAAGAGACCAAAAAATATTGAATTTTCGGAGTTTTGAGCCTGAATTTGAGATATAAACGGGTACAGAAGGTGCATGCACATTTCGACTTTTTGCACCTAAAATATCGATTTTGAGCATGTTTTGGGTCTGTATCTTGAAAACATTCTAGCAATAAGTAGGCATGTACAGATTGCTTCTGGGACCCAAAAATATCGAATTTTCGAGTGTTTTGAACCTGAATTTGGGATATAGACGGGTACAGAAGATGCATACACATATTGACTTTGGGCAGCTAAAATATCGATTTTCAGCATGTTTTAGACCTGTATTTTGAAAATACTCTAACACGGAGTATGCATGTACACATTGCTTTTGAAACCCAAAAATATCGAATATTCGGGTGTTTTGAGTCTGAATTTGAGATATAAACGGGTACAGAAAATGCATGCACATATCGACTTTGGGCACCCAAAATATCGATTTTGAGCATGTTTTGGGCCTGTATTTTTAAAATACTCTAACACTGAGTAGACACGTACAAATCGCTTCTGGAACCCAAATAAATCGAATTTTAGGGTGTTCTGAGCCTGAATTTGAGATATAAACTGGTACAGAAGATGCATGCACATATTGACTTTGGGCACCTAAAATATCGATTTTGAGCATGTTTTGAGCCTGTATTTTGAAAATACTATAGCACGGTGTAGACATGTACAGATCGCTTCTGGGACACAAAAATATCGAGTTTTTGGGTATTTTGAGCCTGAATTTGAGATATAAACGGGTACAGAAGATGCATTCACATATCGACTTTGGCACCCAAAATATCGATTTTTAGTATGTTTTCGGCGTATAATTTGAAAATATTCTAGCACTGAGTAGGCATGTACAGATCGCTTCTTGGACGCAAAAACATCGAATTTTCAGGGGGTTTTGAGCCAGAATTTGGGATATAACCGGGTACAGAGGATGCATGCACATATCGACTTTTTGCACCTAAAATATCGATTTTGAGCATGTTTTGGGTCTGTATCTTGAAAAAATTCTAGCATGGAGTAGGCATGTTCAGATCGTTTCTGGGACCCAAAAATACCGAATTTTCTGGTGTTTTGAAACTGAATTTGGGATATAGATGGGTACAGAAGATGCATACACATATTGACTTTGGGCACCTAAAATATAGATTTTCAGCATGTTTTGGGCCTGTATTTTGAAAATACATTAACACGGAGTAGGCATGTACAGATCACTTCTGGGACCCAAAAATATCGAATTTTCAGGTGTTTTGAGCCTGAATTTGAGATATAAACGGATACAGAAGATTCATGCACATATCGACTTTGGGCACCTAAAATATCGATTTTGAGCATGTTTTGGGCCTGTATTTTGAAAATACTCTAACACGGAGTAGACATGTACAGATCGCTTCTGGGACACAAAAATATCGAATTTTCGGGTGTTTTGAGCATGAATTTGAGATATAAACGGGTACATAAGATGCATGCACATATCGACTTTGGACACCTAAAATATCGATTTATAGCATGTTTTAAGCCTGTATTTTAAAAACATTTTAGCACTGAGTAGGCATGTGCAGATTGCTTCTGGGACCCAAAAATATCAAATTTTCGGAGTTTTGAGCCTGAATTTGAGATATAAACGGGTACAGAAGATGCATGCACATATCGACTTTTTGCACTTAAAATATCGATTTTGAGCATGTTTTGGGTCTGTATCTTGAAAACATTCTAGCAAGGAGTAGGCATGTACAGATCGCATTTGGGACCCAAAAATATCGAATTTTCTGGTGTTTTGAACTTGAATTAGGGATATACACGTGTACAGAAGATGCATACACATATTGACTTTGGGCACATAAAATATCGATTTTCAGCATGTTTTAGGCCTGTATTTTAAAAACACTCTAACACGGAGTATGCACGTACAGATCGATTCTGGGACCCAAAAATATTGAATTTTCGGGTGTTTTGAGCCTGAATTTGAGATATAAACGGGTACAGAAGATGCATGCACATATCGACTTTGGGCACCTAAAATGACGATTTTTAGCATGTTTTGGGCCTGTATTTAAAAAATACTCTAACTCGGAGTAGACATGTACAGATCGCTTTTGGGACCCAAAAATATCGAATTTTCGGGTGTTTTGAGACTGAATTTTAGATATAAACGGGTACAGAAGATGCATGCACATATCGACTTTGGACACCTAAAATATCGATTTTTAGCATGTCTTGAGCCTATATTTTGAAAACATTCTAGCACTGAGTATGCATGTACAGATCGCTTAAGGGACCCAAAAATATCGAATTTTCGGGTGTTTTGAGCCTGAATTTGAGATATAAACAGGTACAAAAGATGCATGAACATATCGACTTTTTGCACCTAAAATATCGATTTTGAGCATGTCTTGGGTTTGTATCTTAAAAAATTCTAGCAAGGAGTAGGCATGTACAGATCGCTTCTGGGACCCAAAATTATCGAATTTTCGGGTGTTTTGAACCTGAATTTGGGATATAGACTAGTACAGAAGATGCATACACATATTGACTTTGGGCACCTAAAATATAGATTTTCAGCATGTTTTGGGCCTGTATTTTAAAAATACATTAACACGGAGTAGGCATGTACAGATCGCTTCTGGGACCCAAAAATATCGAATATTCGGGAGTTTTGAGTCTGAATTTGAGATATAAACGGGTACAGAAGATGCATGCACATATCGACTTTGGCACCCAAAATATCAATTTTGAGCATGTTTTGAGCCTGTATTTTTAAAATACTCTAACACGGAGTAGACACGTACAGATCGCTTCTGGGACCCAAATAAATCGAATTTTCGGTTGTTCTGAGCCTGAATTTGAGATATGAACAGGTACAGAAGATGCATGCACATATCGACTTCGGGCACCTAAAATATCGATTTTGAGCATGTTTTGGGCCTGTATTTTGAAAATACTCAAACACGGTGTAGACATGTACAGATCGCTTCTGGGACATAAAAATATCGATTTTTTAGGTGTTTTGAGCCTGAATTTGGGATATAGACGGATACCGAAGATGCATGCACATATCGACTTTTTGCACCTAAAATATCGATTTTGAGCATGTTTTGGGCCTGTATTTTGAAAATACTCTAACACGGAGTATGCATGTACAGATCGCTTCGGGGACCAAAAAATATCGATTTTTTGGGTGTTTTGAGCCTGAATTTGAGATATAAACGGGTACAGAAGATGCATGCACATATCGACTTTTTGCACCTAAAATATCGATTTTAAGCATGTTTTGGGTCTGTATCTTGAAAAACATTCTAGGAAGGAGTAGGCATGTACAGGTCGCTTCTGGGACCCAAAAATACCGAATTTTCTGGTGTTTTGAACCAGAATTTGGGATATAGACGGGTACAGAAGATGCATACACATATTGACTTTGGGCATCTAAAATATAGATTTTCAGCATTTTTTGGGCCTGTATTTTGAAAATATATTAACACGGAGTAGGCATGTACAGTTTGCTTCCGGGACCCAAAAATATCGACTTTTCGGGTGTTTTGAGCCTGAATTTGAGATATAAACGGGTACATAAGATGCATGCACATATCGACTTTGGGCACCTAAAATATCGATTTTGAGTATGTTTTGGGCCTGTATTTTGAAAATACTCTAACACGGAGTATGCATGTACATATCGCTTCTGGGACACAGAAATATCGATTTTTTGGGTGTTTTGAGCCTAAATTTGAGATATAAACGGGTACAGAAGATGCATGCACATATCGACTTTTTACACCTAAAATATCGATTTATAGCATGTTTTAAGCCTGTATTTTAAAAACATTCTACCACTGAGTAGGCATGTGCAGATCGCTTATGGGACCCAAAAATATCGAATTTTCGGAGTTTTGAGCCTGAATTTGAGATATAAACGGGTACAGAAGATGCATGCACATATCCACTTTTTACACCTAAAATATCGATTTTTAGCATGTTTTGGGTCTGTATTTTGAAAAAATTCTAGCAAGGAGTAGGCATGTACAGATCGCTTCTGGGACCCAAAATTATCGAATTTTCGGGTGTTTTGAACCTGAATTTGGGATATAGACGGGTACAGAAGATGCATACACATATTGACTTTAGGCAGCTAAAATATCGAATTTCTGCATGTTTTAGGCCTGTATTTTGAAAATACTCTAACACGGAGTATGCATGTACACATTGCTTTTGGGACTCAAAAATATCGAATATTCGGGTGTTTTGAGTCTGAATTTGAGATATAAACGGGTACAGAAGATGCATGCAAATATCGACTTTGGGCACCCAAAATATCGATTTTGAGCATGTTTTGGGCCTGTATTTTTAAAATACTCTAACACTGAGTAGACACGTACAGATCGCTTCTGGAACCCAAATAAATCGAATTTTAGGGTGTTTTGAGCCTGAATTTGAGATATAAACGGGTGCAGAAGATGCATGCACTTATCGACTTTTCACACCTAAAATATCGATTTATAGCATGTTTTAAGCCTGTATTTTAAAAACATTCTAGCACTGAGTAGGCATGTACAGATCGCTTCTGGGACCCAAAAATATCGAATTTTCGGGTGTTTTGAACCTATATTTGGGATATAGACGGGTACAGAAGATGCATACACATATTGACTTTGGGCAGCTAAAATATCGATTTACAGCATGTTTTAGGCTTGTATTTTAAAAATACTCTAACACGGAGTATGCATGTACAGATGGCTTTTGGGACCCAAAAATATCGAATATTCGGGAGTTTTGAGTCTGAATTTGAGATATAAACGGGTACAGAAGATGCATGCACATATCGACTTTGGCACCCAAAATATCAATTTTGAGCATGTTTTGAGCCTGTATTTTTAAAATACTCTAACACGGAGTAGACACGTACACATCGCTTCTGGGACCCAAATAAATCGAATTTTCGGTTGTTCTGAGCCTGAATTTGAGATATGAACAGGTACAGAAGATTCATGCACATATCGACTTCGGGCACCTAAAATATCGATTTTGAGCATGTTTTGGGCCTGTATTTTGAAAATACTCTAACACGGTGTAGACATGTACAGATCGCTTCTGGGACACAAAAATATCGATTTTTTAAGTGTTTTGAGCCTGAATTTGGGATATAGACGGATACCGAAGATGCATGCACATATCGACTTTTTGCACCTAAAATATCGATTTTGAGCATGTTTTGGGCCTGTATTTTGAAAATACTCAAACACGGAGTAGGCATGTACAGATCGCTTCTGGGACCCAAAATTATCGAATTTTCGGGTGTTTTGAACCTGAATTTGGGATATAGACGGATACAGAAGATGCATGCACGTATCGACTTTGGGCACCTAAAATATCGATTTTGAGCATGTTTTGGGCCTGTATTTTAAAAATACTCTAACACGGAGTAGGCATGTACAGATCGCTTCGGGGACGCAAAAATATCGAATTTTCGAGTGTTTTGAGCCTGAATTTGAGATATAAACGAGTACAGAAGATGCATGCACATTTCGACTTTTTGCACCTAAAATATCGATTTTGAGCATGTTTTGGGTCTGTATCTTGAAAACATTCTAGCAAGAAGTAGGCATGTACAGATTGCTTCTGGGACCCAAAAATATCAAATTTTCGAGTGTTTTGAACCTGAATTTGGGATATAGACGGGTACAGAAGATGCATACACATATTGACTTTGGGCAGCTAAAATTTCAAATTTCTGCATGTTTTAGGCCTGTATTTTGAAAATACTCTAACACGGAGTATGCATGTACACATTGCTTTTGGGACCCAAAAATATCGAATATTCGGGTGTTTTGAGTCTGAATTTGAGATATAAACGGGTACAGAAGATGCATGCAAATATCGACTTTGGGCACCCAAAATATCGATTTTGAGCATGTTTTGGGCCTGTATTTTTTAAATACTCTAACACTGAGTAGACACGTACAGATCGCTTCTGGAACCCAAATAAATCGAATTTTAGGGTGTTCTGAGCCTGAATTTGAGATATGAACGGATACAGAAGAGGCATGCACATATCGACTTTGGGCACCTAAAATATCGATTTTGAGCATGTTTTGGGCCTGTATTTTGAAAATACTATAGCACGGTGTAGACATGTACAGATCGCTTCTGGGGCACAAAAATTTCGATTTTTTGGGTGTTTTGAGCCTGAATTTGAGATATAAACGGGTACAGAAGATGCATGCACATATCGACTTTGGCACCCAAAATATCGATTTTTAGTATGTTTGGGAGTATAATTTGAAAATATTCTAGCACTGAGTAGGCATGTACAGATCGCATCTGGGACCCAAAAATATCGAATTTTCGGGGGTTTTGACCCTGAATTTGGGATATAACCGGGTACAGAGGATGCATGCACATATCGACTTTTTGCACCTAAAATATCGATTTCAAGCATGTTTTGGGTCTGTATCTTGAAAACATTCTAGGAAGGAGTAGGCATGTACAGGTCGCTTCTGGGACCCAAAAATACCGAATTTTCTGGTGTTTTGAACCTGAATTTGGGATATAGACGGGTACAGAAGATGCATACACATATTTACTTTGGGCACCTAAAATATAGATTTTCAGCATGTTTTGGGCCTGTATTTTGAAAATACATTAACACGGAGTAGGCATGTACAGATCGCTTCTGGGACCCAAAAATATCAACTTTTCGGGTTTTTTGAGCCTGAATTTGAGATATAAACGGGTACAGAAGATGCATACACATATCGACTTTGGGCACCTAAAATATCGATTTTGAGTATGTTTTGGGCCTGTATTTTGAAAATACTCTAACACAGAGTATGCATGTACAGATCGCTTCTGGGACACAAAAATATCGATTTTTTGGGTGTTTTGAGCCTGAATTTGATATTTAAACGGGTACAGAAGATGCATGCACATATCCACTTTTCACACTTAAAATATCGATTTATAGCATGTTTTAAGCCTGTATTATAAAAACATTCTAGCACTGAGTAGGCATGTGCAGATCGCTTAAGGGACCCAAAAATATCGAATTTTCGGAATTTTGAGTCTGAATTTGAGATATAAACGGGTACAGAAGATGCATGCACATATCGACTTTTTGCACCTTAAATATCGATTTTCAGCATGTTTTGGGTCTGTATTTTGAAAAAATTCTAGCAAGGAGTAGGCATGTACAGATCGCTTCTGGGACCCAAAATTATCGAATTTTCGGGTGTTTTGAACCAGAATTTGGGATATAGACGGATACATAAGATGCATGCACATATCGACTTCGGGCACCTAAAATATCGATTTTGAGCATGTTTTGGGCCTGTATTTTGAAAATACTCTAACACGGAGTAGGCATGTACAGATCGCTTCTGGGACCCAAAAATATCGAATTTTCGGGGGTTTTGACCCAGAATTTGGGATATAACCGGGTACAGAGGATGCATGCACATATCGACTTTTTGCACCTAAAATATCGATTTCAAGCATGTTTTGGGTCTGTATCTTGAAAACATTCTAGGAAGGAGTAGGCATGTACAGGTCGCTTCTGGGACCCAAAAATATCAACTTTTCGGGTTTTTTGGGCCTGAATTTGAGATATAAACGGGTACAGAAGATGCATGCACATATCGACTTTGGGCACCTAAAATATCGATTTTGAGTATGTTATGGGCCTGTATTTTGAAAATACTCAAACACAGAGTATGCATGTACAGATCGCTTCTGGGACACAAAAATATCGATTTTTTGGGTGTTTTGAGCCTGAATTTGAGATTTAAACGGGTACAGAAGATGCATGCACATATCCACTTTTCACACCTTAAATATCGATTTATAGCATGTTTTAAGCCTGTATTATAAAAACATTCTAGCACTGAGTAAGCATGTGCAGATCGCTCAAGGGACCCAAAAATATCGAATTTTCGGAGTTTTGAGTCTGAATTTGAGATATAAACGGGTACAGAAGATGCATGCACATATCGACTTTTTGCACCTTAAATATCGATTTTCAGCATGTTTTGGGTCTGTATTTTGAAAAAATTCTAGCAAGGAGTAGGCATGTACAGATCGCTTCTGGGACCCAAAATTATCGAATTTTCGTGTGTTTTGAGCCTGAATTTGAGATATAAACGGGTACAGAAGATGCATGCACATATCGACTTTGGACACCTAAAATATCGTTTTTTTAGCATGTTTTGGGCCTGTATTTTAAAAATACTCTAACACGGAGTAGACATGTACAGATTGCTTTTGGGACCCAAAAATATCGAATTTTCGGGTGTTTTGAGCCTGAATTTGAGATATAAACGGGTACAGAAGATGCATGCACATATCGACTTTGGACACCTAAAATATCGATTTTTAGCATGTTTTGAGCCTATATTTTGAAAACATTCTAGCACTGAGTATGCATGTACAGATCGCTTAAGGGACCCAAAAATATGAAATTTTCGGGTGTTTTGAGCCTGAATTTGAGATATAAACGGGTACAGAAGTTACATGCACATATCGACTTTTTGCACCTAAAATATCGATTTTGAGCATGTTTTGGGCCTGTATTTTGAAAATACTCTAGCACGGTGTAGACATGTACAGATCGCTTCAGGGACACAAAAATATCGATTTTTTGGGTATTTTGAGCCTGAATTTGAGATATAAACGGGTACAGAAGATGCATGCACATATCGACTTTGGCACCCAAAATATCGATTTTTAGTATGTTTTCGGCGTATAATTTGAAAATATTCTAGCACTGAGTAAGCATGTACAGATCGCTTCTGGGACCCAAAAATATCGAATTTTAGGGGGTTTTGACCCAGAATTTGGGATATAACCGGGTACAGAGGATGCATGCACATATCGACTTTTTGCACCTAAAATATCGATTTTGAGCATGTTTTGGGTCTATATCTTGAAAAAATTCTAGCAAGGAGTAGGCATTTACAGATCGCTTCTGGGACCCAAAAATACCGAATTTTCTGGTGTTTTGAACCTGATTTTGGGTAATAGACGGGTACAGAAGATGCATGCACATATTGACTTTGGGCTCCTAAAATATAGATTTTCAGCATGTTTTGGGCCTGTATTTTGAAAATACATTAACACGGAGTAGGCATGTACAGATCGTTTCTAAGACCCAAAAATATCGAATTTTCTGGTGTTTTGAACCTGAATTAGGGATATACACGTGTACAGAAGATGCATACACATTTTGACTTTGGGCACCTAAAATATCGATTTTTAGCATGTTTTGGCCCTGTAATTTAAAAACACTCTAACACAGAGTGTGCACGTACAGATCGCTTCTGGGACCCAAAAATATTGAATTTTCGGGTGTTTTGAGCCTTAATTTGAGATATAAACGGGTACAGATGATGCATGCACATATCGACTTTGGGCACCTAAAATATCGATTTTTAGCATGTTTTGGGCCTGTATTTTAAAAATACTCTAACACGGAGTAGACATGTACAGATCGCTTTTGGGACCGAAAAATATCGAATTTTCGGGTGTTTTGAGCCTGAATTTGAGATATAAACGGGTACAGAAGATGCATGCACATATTGACTTTGGACACCTAAAATATCGATTTATAGCATGTTTTAAGCCTGTATTTTAAAAACATTCTAGCACTGAGTAGGCATGTGAAGATTGCTTCTGGGACCCAAAAATATCGAATTTTCGGAGTTTTGAGCCTGAATTTGAGATATAAACGGGTACAGAAGAAGCATGCACATATCGTCTTTTTGCACTTAAAATATCGATTTTGAGCATGTTTTGGGTTTGTATCTTGAAAACATTTTAGCAAGGAGTAGGCATGTACAGATCGCTTTTGGGACCCAAAAATATCGAATTTTCTGGTGTTTTGAACTTGAATTAGGGATATTCACGTGTACAGAAGATGCATGCACATATTGACTTTGGGCACATAAAATATCGATTTTCAGCATGTTTTGGGCCTGTATTTTAAAAACACTCTAACACGGAGTATGCACGCACAGATCGCTTCTTGGACCCAAAAATACCAAATTTTCTGGTGTTTTGAACCTGAATTTGGGTAATAGACGGGTACAGAAGATGCATGCACATATTGACTTTGGGCACCTAAAATATCGATTTTTAGCATGTTTTGGCCCTGTATTTTAAAAACACTCTAACACGGAGTGTGCACGTACAGATCGCTACTGGGACCCAAAAATATTGAATTTTCGGGTGTTTTGAGCCTGAATTTGAGATATAAACGGGTACAGAAGATGCTTGCACATATCGACTTTGGGCACATAAAATATCGATTTTTAGCATGTTTTGGGCCTGTATTTTAAAAAATACTCTAACTCGGAGTAGACATTTACAGTTTGCTTTTGGGACCCAAAAATATCGAATTTTCGGGTGTTTTGAGCATGAATTTTAGATATAAACGGGTACAGAAGATGCATGCACATATCGAATTTGGACACCTAAAATATCGATTTTTAGCATGTTTTGAGCCAATATTTTGAAAACATTCTAGCACTGAGTATGCATGTACAGATCGCTTAAGGGACACAAAAATATCGAATTTTAGGGTGTTTTGAGCCTGAATTTGAGATATAAACGGGTACAGAAGATGCATGCACATATCGACTTTTTGCACATAAAATATCGATTTTGAGCATGTCTTGGGTTTGTATCTTAAAAAATTCTAGCAAGGAGTAGGCATGTACAGATCGCTTCTGGGACCAAAAAATATCGAATTTTCGGGTGTTTTGAACCTGAATTTGGGATATAGACGGATACAGAAGATGCATGCACATATCGACTTTGGGCACCTAAAATATCGATTTTGAGCATGTTTTGGGCCTGTATTTTGAAAAAACTATAACACGGAGTAGGCATGTACAGATCGCTTCGGGGACCCAAAAATATCGAATTTTTGGGTGTTTTGAGCCAGAATTTGGGATATAACCTGGTACAGAGGATGCATGCACATATCGACTTTTTGCACCTAAAATATCGATTTTGAGCATGTTTTGGGTCTGTATCTTGAAAAAATTCTAGCAAGGAGTAGGCATGTACAGATCGCTTCTGGGACCCAAAAATACCGAATTTTCTGGTGTTTTGAACCTGAATTTGGGATATAGACGGGTACAGAAGATGCATACACATATTGACTTTGGGCACCTAATATATAGATTTTCAGCATGTTTTGGGCCTGTATTTTGAAAATACATTAACACGGAGTAGGCATGTACAGATCGCTTCTGGGACCCAAAAATATTGAATTTTCGGGTGTTTTGAGCCTGAATTTGAGATATAAACGTGTACAGAAGATGCATGCACATATCGAATTTGGACACCTAAAATATCGATTTATAGCATGTTTTAAGCCTGTATTTTAAAAACATTCTAGCACTGAGTAGGCATGTGCAGATTGCTTAAGGGACCCAAAAATATCGAATTTTCGGAGTTTTAAGCCTGAATTTGAGATATAAACGGGTACAGAAGATGCATGCACATATCGACTTTTTGCACTTAAAATATCGATTTTGAGCATGTTTTTGGTCTGTATCTTGAAAACATTCTAGCAAGGAGTAGGCATGTACAGATCGCTTTTGGGACCCAAAAGTATCGAATTTTCTGGTGTTTTGAACTTGAATTAAGGATATACACGTGTCCAGAAGATGCATGCACAAATCGACTTTGGGCACCTAAAATATCGATTTTGAGCATGTTTTGGGCCTGTATTTTGAAAAAACTATAACACGGAGTAGGCATGTACAGATCGCTTCGGGGACCCAAAAATACCGAATTTTCGGGTGTTTTGAGCCTGAATTTGAGATATAAACGGGTACAGAAGATGCATGCACATTTCGACTTTTTGCACCTAAAATATCGATTTTGAGCATGTTTTGGGTCTGTATCTTGAAAACATTCTAGCAAGAAGTAGGCATGTACAGATTGCTTCTGCGACCCAAAAATATCGAGTTTTCGAGTGTTTTGAACCTGAATTTGGGATATCGACGGGTACAGAAGATACATACACATATTGACTTTGGGCAGCTAAAATATAGATTTTCAGCATGTTTTAGACCTGTATTTTGAAAATACTCTAACACGGAGTATGCATGTACACATTGCTTTTGGGACCCAAAAATATTGTATATTCGGGTGTTTTGAGTCTAAATTTGAGATATAAACGGGTACAGAAGATGCATGCACATATCGACTTTGGGCACCCAAAATATCGATTTTGAGCATGTTTTGGGCCTGTATTTTTAAAATACTCTAACACTGAGTAGACACGTACAGATCGCTTCAGGAACCCAAACAAATCGAATTTTAGGGTGTTCTGAGCCTGAATTTGAGATATAAACGGGTACAGAAGATGCATGCACATATCGACTTTGGCACCCAAAATATTGATTTTCAGTATGTTTTCGGCGTATAATTTGAAAATATTCTAGCACTGAGTAGGCATGTACAGATCGCTTCTGGGACCCACAAATATCGATTTTTCGGGGGTTTTGAGCCAGAATTTGGGATATAACCTGGTACAGAGGATGCATGCACATATCGACTTTTTGCACCTAAAATATCGATTTTGAGCATGTTTTGGGTCTGTATCTTGAAAAAATTCTAGCAAGGAGTAGGCATGTACAGATCGCTTCTGGTACCCAAAAATACCGAATTTTCTGGTGTTTTGAACCTGAATTTGGGATATAGACGGGTACAGAAGATGCATACACATATTGACTTTGGGCACCTAATATATAGATTTTCAGCATGTTTTGGGCCTGTATTTTGAAAATACATTAACACGGAGTAGGCATGTACAGATCGCTTCTGGGACCCAAAAATATTGAATTTTCGGGTGTTTTGAGCCTGAATTTGAGATATAAACGGGTACAGAAGATCCATGCACATATCGAATTTGGACACCTAAAATATCGATTTAAAGCATGTTTTAAGCCTGTATTTTAAAAACATTCTAGCACTGAGTAGGCATGTGAAGATTGCTTCTGGGACCCAAAAATATCGAATTTTCGGAGTTTTGAGCCTGAATTTGAGATATAAACGGGTACAGAAGATGCATGCACATATCGACTTTTTGCACTTAAAATATCGATTTTGAGCATGTTTTGGACGGTATCTTGAAAACATTCTAGCAAGGAGTAGGCATGTACAGATCGCTTTTGGGACCCAAAAATATCGAATTTTCTGGTGTTTTGAACTTGAATTAGGGATATACACGTGTACAGAAGATGCATACACATATTGACTTTGGGCACATAAAATATCGATTTTCAGCATGTTTTGGGCCTGTATTTTAAAAACACTCTAACACGGAGTATGCACGTACAGATCGCTTCTGGGACCCAAAAATATTGAATTTTCGGGTGTTTTGAGCCTGAATTTGAGATATAAACGGGTACAGAAGATGCTTGCACATATCGACTTTGGGCACCTAAAATATCGATTTTTAGCATGTTTTGGGCCTGTATTTTAAAAAATACTCTAACTCGGAGTAGACATGTACAGTTTGCTTTTGGGACCCAAAAATATCGAATTTTCGGGTGTTTTGAGCCTGAATTTTAGATATAAACGGGTACAGAAAATGCATGCACATATCGAATTTGGACACCTAAAATATCGATTTTTAGCATGTTTTGAGCCTATATTTTGAAAACATTCTAGCACTGAGTATGCATGTACAGATCGCTTAAGGGACCCAAAAATATCGAATTTTCGGGTGTTTTGAGCCTGAATTTGAGATATAAACGGGTACAGAAGATGCATGCACATATCGACTTTTTGCACATAAAATATCGATTCAGAGCATGTCTTGGGTTTGTATCTTAAAAAATTCTAGCAAGGAGTAGGCATGTACAGATCGCTTCTGGGACCCAAAAATTTCGAATTTTCGGGTGTTTTGAACCTGAATTTGGGATATAGACGGATACAGAAGATGCATGCACATATCGACTTTGGGCACCTAAAATATCGATTTTGAGCATGTTTTGGGCCTGTATTTTGAAAAAACTATAACACGGAGTAGGCATGTACAGATCGCTTCGGGGAACCAAAAATACCGAATTTTCGGGTGTTTTGAGCCTGAATTTGAGATATAAACGGGTACAGAAGATGCATGCACATTTCGACTTTTTGCACCTAAAATATCGATTTTGAGCATGTTTTGGGTCTGTATCTTGAAAACATTCTTGCAAGAAGTAGGCATGTACAGATTGCTTCTGGGACCCAAAAATATCGAGTTTTCGAGTGTTTTGAACCTGAATTTGGGATATCGACGGGTACAGAAGATACATACACATATTGACTTTGGGCAGCTAAAATATAGATTTTCAGCATGTTTTAGACCTGTATTTTGAAAATACTCTAACACGGAGTATGCATGTACACATTGCTTTTGGGACCCAAAAATATTGTATATTCGGGTGTTTTGAGTCTAAATTTGAGATATAAACGGGTACAGAAGATGCATGCACATATCGACTTTGGGCACCCAAAATATCGATTTTGAGCATGTTTTGGGCCTGTATTTTTAAAATACTCTAACACTGAGTAGACACGTACAGATCGCTTCAGGAACCCAAACAAATCGAATTTTAGGGTGTTCTGAGCCTGAATTTGAGATATAAACGGGTACAGAAGATGCATGCACATATCGACTTTGGCACCCAAAATATTGATTTTCAGTATGTTTTCGGCGTATAATTTGAAAATATTCTAGCACTGAGTAGGCATGTACAGATCGCTTCTGGGACCCACAAATATCGATTTTTCGGGGGTTTTGAGCCAGAATTTGGGATATAACCTGGTACAGAGGATGCATGCACATATCGACTTTTTGCACCTAAAATATCGATTTTGAGCATGTTTTGGGTCTGTATCTTGAAAAAATTCTAGCAAGGAGTAGGCATGTACAGATCGCTTCTGGTACCCAAAAATACCGAATTTTCTGGTGTTTTGAACCTGAATTTGGGATATAGACGGGTACAGAAGATGCATACACATATTGACTTTGGGCACCTAATATATAGATTTTCAGCATGTTTTGGGCCTGTATTTTGAAAATACATTAACACGGAGTAGGCATGTACAGATCGCTTCTGGGACCCAAAAATATTGAATTTTCGGGTGTTTTGAGCCTGAATTTGAGATATAAACGGGTACAGAAGATGCATGCACATATCGAATTTGGACACCTAAAATATCGATTTAAAGCATGTTTTAAGCCTGTATTTTAAAAACATTCTAGCACTGAGTAGGCATGTGAAGATTGCTTCTGGGACCCAAAAATATCGAATTTTCGGAGTTTTGAGCCTGAATTTGAGATATAAACGGGTACAGAAGATGCATGCACATATCGACTTTTTGCACTTAAAATATCGATTTTGAGCATGTTTTGGACGGTATCTTGAAAACATTCTAGCAAGGAGTAGGCATGTACAGATCGCTTTTGGGACCCAAAAATATCGAATTTTCTGGTGTTTTGAACTTGAATTAGGGATATACACGTGTACAGAAGATGCATACACATATTGACTTTGGGCACATAAAATATCGATTTTCAGCATGTTTTGGGCCTGTATTTTAAAAACACTCTAACACGGAGTATGCACGTACAGATCGCTTCTGGGACCCAAAAATATTGAATTTTCGGGTGTTTTGAGCCTGAATTTGAGATATAAACGGGTACAGAAGATGCTTGCACATATCGACTTTGGGCACCTAAAATATCGATTTTTAGCATGTTTTGGGCCTGTATTTTAAAAAATACTCTAACTCGGAGTAGACATGTACAGTTTGCTTTTGGGACCCAAAAATATCGAATTTTCGGGTGTTTTGAGCCTGAATTTTAGATATAAACGGGTACAGAAAATGCATGCACATATCGAATTTGGACACCTAAAATATCGATTTTTAGCATGTTTTGAGCCTATATTTTGAAAACATTCTAGCACTGAGTATGCATGTACAGATCGCTTAAGGGACCCAAAAATATCGAATTTTCGGGTGTTTTGAGCCTGAATTTGAGATATAAACGGGTACAGAAGATGCATGCACATATCGACTTTTTGCACATAAAATATCGATTCTGAGCATGTCTTGGGTTTGTATCTTAAAAAATTCTAGCAAGGAGTAGGCATGTACAGATCGCTTCTGGGACCCAAAAATTTCGAATTTTCGGGTGTTTTGAACCTGAATTTGGGATATAGACGGATACAGAAGATGCATGCACATATCGACTTTGGGCACCTAAAATATCGATTTTGAGCATGTTTTGGTCCTGTATTTTGAAAAAACTATAACACGGAGTAGGCATGTACAGATCGCTTCGGGGACCCAAAAATATCGAATTTTCGGGTGTTTTGAGCCTGAATTTGAGATATAAACGGGTACAGAAGATGCATGCACATTTCGACTTTTTGCACCTAAAATATCGATTTTGAGCATGTTTTGGGTCTGTATCTTGAAAACATTCTAGCAAGAAGTAGGCATGTACAGATTGCTTCTGGGACCCAAAAATATCGAGTTTTCGAGTGTTTTGAACCTGAATTTGGGATATCGACGGGTACAGAAGATACATACACATATTGACTTTGGGCAGCTAAAATATAGATTTTCAGCATGTTTTAGACCTGTATTTTGAAAATACTCTAACACGGAGTATGCATGTACACATTGCTTTTGGGACCCAAAAATATTGTATATTCGGGTGTTTTGAGTCTAAATTTGAGATATAAACGGGTACAGAAGATGCATGCACATATCGACTTTGGGCACCCAAAATATCGATTTTGAGCATGTTTTGGGCCTGTATTTTTAAAATACTCTAACACTGAGTAGACACGTACAGATCGCTTCAGGAACCCAAACAAATCGAATTTTAGGGTGTTCTGAGCCTAAATTTGAGATATAAACGGGTACAGAAGATGCATGCACATATCGACTTTGGCACCCAAAATATCGATTTTCAGTATGTTTTCGGCGTATAATTTGAAAATATTCTAGCACTGAGTAGGCATGTACAGATCGCTTCTGGGACCCAAAAATATCGATTTATTGGGGGTTTTGAGCCAGAATTTGGGATATAACCTGGTACAGAGGATGCATGCACATATCGACTTTTTGCACCTAAAATATCGATTTTGAGCATGTTTTGGGTCTGTATCTTGAAAACATTCTAGCAAGGAGTAGGCATGTACAGATCGCTTCTGGGACCCAAAAATACCGAATTTTCTGGTGCTTTGAACCTGAATTTGGGATATAGACGGGTACAGAAGATGCATACACATATTGACTTTGGGCACCTAATATATAGATTTTCAGCATGTTTTGGGCCTGTATTTTGAAAATACATTAACACGGAGTAGGCATGTACAGATCGCTTCTGGGACCCAAAAATATTGAATTTTCGGGTGTTTTGAGCCTGAATTTGAGATATAAACGGGTACAGAAGATGCATGCACATATCGAATTTGGACACCTAAAATATCGATTTATAGCATGTTTTAAGCCTGTATTTTAAAAACATTCTAGCACTGAGTAGGCATGTGCAGATTGCCTAAGGGACCCAAAAATATCGAATTTTCGGAGTTTTAAGCCTGAATTTGAGATATAAACGGGTACAGAAGATGCATGCACATATCGACTTTTTGCACTTAAAATATCGATTTTGAGAATGTTTTTGGTCTGTATCTTGAAAACATTCTAGCAAGGAGTAGGCATGTACTGATCGCTTTTGGGACCCAAAAGTATCGAATTTTCTGGTGTTTTGAACTTGAATTAAGGATATACACGTGTCCAGAAGATGCATGCACATATCGACTTTGGGCACCTAAAATATCGATTTTGAGCATGTTTTGGGCCTGTATTTTGAAAAAACTATAACACGGAGTAGGCATGTACAGATCGCTTCGGGGACCCAAAAATATCGAATTTTCGGGTGTTTTGAGCCTGAATTTGAGATATAAACGGGTACAGAAGATGCATGCACATTTCGACTTTTTGCACCTAAAATATCGATTTTGAGCATGTTTTGGGTCTGTATCTTGAAAACATTTTAGCAAGAAGTAGGCATGTACAGATTGCTTCTGGGACCCAAAAATATCGAGTTTTCGAGTGTTTTGAACCTGAATTTGGGATATCGACGGGTACAGAAGATACATACACATATTGACTTTAGGCAGCTAAAATATAGATTTTCAGCATGTTTTAGACCTGTATTTTGAAAATACTCTAACACGGAGTATGCATGTACACATTGCTTTTGGGACCCAAAAATATTGTATATTCGGGTGTTTTGAGTCTAAATTTGAGATATAAACGGGTACAGAAGATGCATGCACATATCGACTTTGGGCACCCAAAATATCGATTTTGAGCATGTTTTGGGCCTGTATTTTTAAAATACTCTAACACTGAGTAGACACGTACAGATCGCTTCAGGAACCCAAACAAATCGAATTTTAGGGTGTTCTGAGCCTGAATTTGAGATATAAACGGGTACAGAAGATGCATGCACATATCGACTTTGGCACCCAAAATATCGATTTTCAGTATGTTTTCGGCGTATAATTTGAAAATATTCTAGCACTGAGTAGGCATGTACAGATCGCTTCTGGGACCCAAAAATATCGATTTTTCGGGGATTTTGAGCCAGAATTTGGGATATAACCTGGTACAGAGGATGCATGCACATATCGACTTTTAGCACCTAAAATATCGATTTTGAGCATGTTTTGGGTCTGTATCTTGAAAAAATTCTAGCAAGGAGTAGGCATTTACAGATCGCTTCTGGTACCCAAAAATACCGAATTTTCTGGTGTTTTGAACCTGAATTTGGGATATAGACGGGTACAGAAGATGCATACACATATTGACTTTGGGCACCTATTATATAGATTTTCAGCATGTTTTGGGCCTGTATTTTGAAAATACATTAACACGGAGTAGGCATGTACAGATCGCTTCTGGGACCCAAAAATATTGAATTTTCGGGTGTTTTGAGCCTGAATTTGGGATATAAACGGGTACAGAAGATGCATGCACATATCGAATTTGGACACCTAAAATATCGATTTATAGCATGTTTTAAGCCTGTATTTTAAAAACATTCTAGCACTGAGTAGGCATGTGCAGATTGCTTAAGGGACCCAAAAATATCGATTTTTCGGAGTTTTAAGCCTGAATTTGAGATAAAAACGGGTACAGAAGATGCATGCACATATCGACTTTTTGCACTTAAAATATCGATTTTGAGCATGTTTTTGGTCTGTATCTTGAAAACATTCTAGCAAGGAGTAGGCATGTACAGATCGCTTTTGGGACCCAAAAGTATCGAATTTTCTGGTGTTTTGAACTTGAATTAGGGATATACGCGTGTCCAGAAGATGCATACACATATTGACTTTTGGCACATAAAATATCGATTTTCAGCATGTTTTGGGCCTGTATTTTAAAAACACTCTAACACGGAGTATGCACGTACAGATCGCTTCTGGGACCCAAAAATATTGAATTTTCGGGTGTTTTGAGCCTGAATTTGAGATATAAACGGGTACAGAAGATGCATGCACATATCGACTATAGGCACCTAAAATATCGATTTTTAGCATGTTCTGGGCCTGTATTTTAAAAATACTCTAACACGGAGTAGACATGTACAGATCGCTTCTGGAACCAAAATAAATCGAATTTTAGGGTGTTCTGAGCCTGAATTTGAGATATGAACGGGTACAGATGATGCATGCACATATCGACTTTGGGCACCTAAAATATCGGTTTTGAGCATGTTTTGGGCCTGTACTTTGAAAATGCTATAGCACGGTGTAGACATGTACAGATCGCTTCTGGGACACAAAAATATCGATTTTTTGGGTGTTTTGAGCCTGAATTTGAGATATAAACGGGTACAGAAGATGCATGCACATATCGACTTTGGCACCCAAAATAACGATTTTTAGAATATTTTCGGCGTATAATTTGAAAATATTCTAGCACTGAGTAGGCATGTACAGATCGCTTTTGGGACCCAAAAATATCGATTTTTCGGGGGTTTTGAGCCAGAATTTGGGATATAACCTGGTACAGAGGATGCATGCACATATCGACTTTTAGCACCTAAAATATCGATTTTGAGCATGTTTTGGGTCTGTATCTTGAAAACATTCTAGCAAGGAGTAGGCATGTACTGATCGCTTTTGGGACCCAAAAGTATCGAATTTTCTGGTGTTTTGAACTTGAAATAAGGATATACACGTGTCCAGAAGATGCATGCACATATCGACTTTGGGCACCTAAAATATCGATTTTGAGCATGTTTTGGGCCTGTATTTTGAAAAAACTATAACACGGAGTAGGCATGTACAGATCGCTTCGGGGACCCAAAAATATCGAATTTTCGGGGGTTTTGAGCCTGAATTTGAGATATAAACGGGTACAGAAGATGCATGCACATTTCGACTTTTTGCACCTAAAATATCGATTTTGAGCATGTTTTGGGTCTGTATCTTGAAAACATTTTAGCAAGAAGTAGGCATGTACAGATTGCTTCTGGGACCCAAAAATATCGAGTTTTCGAGTTTTTTGAACCTGAATTTGGGATATCGACGGGTACAGAAGATACATACACATATTGACTTTAGGCAGCTAAAATATAGATTTTCAGCATGTTTTAGACCTGTATTTTGAAAATACTCTAACACGGAGTATGCATGTACACATTGCTTTTGGGACCCAAAAATATTGTATATTCGGGTGTTTTGAGTCTAAATTTGAGATATAAACGGGTACAGAAGATGCATGCACATATCGACTTTGGGCACCCAAAATATCGATTTTGAGCATGTTTTGGGCCTGTATTTTTAAAATACTCTAACACTGAGTAGACACATACAGATCGCTTCTGGAACCCAAATAAATCTATTTTTAGGGTGTCCTGAGCCTGAATTTGAGATATAAACGGGTACAAAAGATGCATGCACATATCGACTTTGGCACCCAAAATATCGATTTTTAGTATGTTTTCGGCGTATAATTTGAAAATATTCTAGCACTTAGTAGGCATGTACAGATCGCTTTTGGGACCCAAAAATATCGATTTTTCGGGGGTTTTGAGCCAGAATTTGGGATATAACCTGGTACAGAGGATGCATGCACATATCGACTTTTTGCACCTAAAATATCGATTTTGAGCATGTTTTGGGTCTGTATCTTGAAAAAATTCTAGCAAGGAGTAGGCATGTACAGATCGCTTCTGGGACCCAAAAATACCGAATTTTCTGGTGTTTTGAACCTGAATTTGGGATATAGACGGGTACAGAAGATGCATACACATATTGACTTTGGGCACCTAAAATATCGATTTATAGCATGTTTTAAGCCTGTATTTTAAAAACATTCTAGCACTGAGTAGGCATGTGCAGATTGCTTAAGGGACCCAAAAATATCGAATTTTCGGAGTTTTAAGCCTGAATTTGAGATATAAACGGGTACAGAAGATGCATGCACATATCGACTTTTTGCACTTAAAATATCGATTTTGAGCATGTTTTGGGTCTGTATCTTGAAAACATTCTAGCAAGGAGTAGGCATGTACAGATCGCTTTTGGGACCCAAAAGTATCGAATTTTCTGGTGTTTTGAACTTGAATTAAGGATATACACGTGTCCAGAAGATGCATGCACATATCGACTTTGGGCACCTAAAATATCGATTTTGAGCATGTTTCCGGCCTGTATTTTGAAAAAACTATAACACGGAGTAGGCATGTACAGATCGCTTCGGGGACCCGAAAATATCGAATTTTCGGGTGTTTTGAGCCTGAATTTGAGATATAAACGGGTACAGTAGATGCATGCACATTTCGACTTTTTGCACCTAAAATATCGATTTTGAGCATGTTTTGGGTCTGTATCTTGAAAACATTCTAGCAAGAAGTAGGCCTGTACAGATTGCTTCTGGGACCCAAAAATATCGAATTTTCGAGTGTTTTGAACCTGAATTTGGGATATCGACGGGTACAGAAGATACATACACATATTGACTTTGGGCAGCTAAAATATAGATTTTCAGCATGTTTTAGACCTGTATTTTGAAAATACTCTAACACGGAGTATGCATGTACACATTGCTTTTGGGACCCAAAAATATTGTATATTCGGGTGTTTTGAGTCTAAATTTGAGATATAAACGGGTACAGAAGATACATGCACATATCGACTTTAGGCACCCAAAATATCGATTTTGAGCATGTTTTGGGCCTGTATTTTTAAAATACTCTAACACTGAGTAGACACGTACAGATCGCTTCAGGAACCCAAACAAATCGAATTTTAGGGTGTTCTGAGCCTGAATTTGAGATATAAACGGGTACAGAAGATGCATGCACATATCGACTTTGGCACCCAAAATATCGATTTTCAGTATGTTTTCGGCGTATAATTTGAAAATATTCTAGCACTGAGTAGGCATGTACAGATCGCTTCTTGGACCCAAAAATATCGATTTTTCGGGGGTTTTGAGCCAGAATTTGGGATATAACCTGGTACAGAGGATGCATGCACATATCGACTTTTTGCACCTAAAATATCGATTTTGAGCATGTTTTGGGTCTGTATCTTGAAAAAATTCTAGCAAGGAGTAGGCATGTACAGATTGCTTCTGGGACCCAAAAATATCGAGTTTTCGAGTGTTTTGAACCTGAATTTGGGATATCGACGTGTACAGAAGATGCATACACATATTGACTTTGGGCACCTAATATATAGATTTTCAGCATGTTTTGGGCCTGTATTTTGAAAATACATTAACACGGAGTAGGCACGTACAGATCGCTTCTGGGACCCAAAAATATTGAATTTTCGGGTGTTTTGAGCCTGAATTTGAGATATAAACGGGTACAGAAGATGCATGCACATATCGACTTTTTGCACTTAAAATATCGATTTTGAGCATGTTTTTGGTCTGTATCTTGAAAACATTCTAGCAAGGAGTAGGCATGTACAGATCGCTTTTGGGACCCAAAAGTATCGAATTTTCTGGTGTTTTGAACTTGAATTAGGGATATACACGTGTCCAGAAGATGCATACACATATTGACTTTTGGCACCTAAAATATCGATTTTCAGCATGTTTTGGGCCTGTATTTTAAAAACACTCTAACACGGAGTATGCACGTACAGATCGCTTCTGGGACCCAAAAATATTGAATTTTCGGGTGTTTTGAGCCTGAATTTGAGATATAAACGGGTACAGAAGATGCATGCACATATCGACTTTAGGCACCTAAAATATCGATTTTTAGCATGTTTTGGGCCTGTATTTTAAAAATACTCTAACACGGAGTAGACATGTACAGATCGCTTCTGGAACCCAAATAAATCGAATTTTAGGGTGTTCTGAGCCTGAATATGAGATATGAACGGGTACAGATGATGCATGCACATATCGACTTTGGGCACCTAAAATATCGGTTTTGAGCATGTTTTGGGCCTGTATTTTGAAAATGCTATAGCACGGTGTAGACATGTACAGATCGCTTCTGGGACACAAAAATATCGATTTTTTGGGTGTTTTGAGCCTGAATTTGAGATATAAACGGGTACAGAAGATGCATGCACATATCGACTTTGGCACCCAAAATAACGATTTTTAGAATATTTTCGGCGTATAATTTGAAAATATTCTAGCACTGAGTAGGCATGTACAGATCGCTTTTGGGACCCAAAAATATCGAAATTTCTGGTGTTTTGAGCCTGAATTTGAGATATAAACGGGTACAGAAGATGCATGCACATATCGACTTTTTGCACATAAAATATCGATTTTGAGCATGTCATAGGTTTGTATCTTAAAAAATTCTAGCAAGGAGTAGGCATGTACAGATCGCTTCTGGGACCCAAAAATATCGAATTTTCGGGTGTTTTGAACCTGAATTTGGGATATAGACGGATACAGAAGATGCATGCACATATCGACTTTAGGCACCTAAAATATCGATTTTGAGCATGTTTTGGGCCTGTATTTTAAAAACATTCTAGCACTGAGTAGGCATGTGCAGATTGCTTAAGAGACCCAAAAATATCGAATTTTCGGAGTTTTAAGCCTGAATTTGAGATATAAACGGGTACAGAAGATGCATGCACATATCGACTTTTTGCACTTAAATTATCGATTTTGAGCATGTTTTTGGTCTGTATCTTGAAAACATTCTAGCAAGGAGTAGGCATGTACAGATCGCTTTTGGGACCCAAAAGTATCGAATTTTCTGGTGTTTTGAACTTGAATTAGGGATATACACGTGTCCAGAAGATGCATACACATATTGACTTTTGGCACATAAAATATCGATTTTCAGCATGTTTTGGGCCTGTATTTTAAAAACACTCTAACACGGAGTATGCACGTACAGATCGCTTCTGGGACCCAAAAATATTGAATTTTCGGGTGTTTTGAGCCTGAATTTGAGATATAAACGGGTACAGAAGATGCATGCACATATCGACTTTAGGCACCTAAAATATCGATTTTGAGCATGTTTTGGGCCTGTATTTTAAAAATACTCTAACACGGAGTAGACATGTACAGATCGCTTCTGGAACCCAAATAAATCGAATTTTAGGGTGTTCTGAGCCTGAATATGAGATATGAACGGGTACAGATGATGCATGCACATATCGACTTTGGGCACCTAAAATATCGGTTTTGAGCATGTTTTGGGCCTGTATTTTGAAAATGCTATAGCACGGTGTAGACATGTACAGATCGCTTCTGGGACACAAAAATATCGATTTTTTGGGTGTTCTGAGCCTGAATTTGAGATATGAACGGGTACAGATGATGCATGCACATATCGACTTTGGGCACCTAAAATATCGGTTTTTAGTATGTTTTCAGCGTATAATTTGAAAATATTCTAGCACTGAGTAGGCATGTACAGATCGCTTCTGGGACCCAAAAATATCGATTTTTCGGGGGTTTTGAGCCAGAATTTGGGATATAACCTGGTACAGAGGATGCATGCACATATCGACTTTTTGCACCTAAAATATCGATTTTGAGCATGTTTTGGGCCTGTATTTTAAAAATACTCTAACACGGTGTAGACATGTACAGATCGCTTCTGGGACACAAAAATATCGATTATTTGGGTGTTTTGAGCCTGAATTTTAGATATAAACGGGTACAGAAGATGCATGCACATATCGACTTTGGCACCCAAAATAACGATTTTTAGAATATTTTCGGCGTATAATTTGAAAATATTCTAGCACTGAGTAGGCATGTACAGATCGCTTTTGGGACCCAAAAATATCGAAATTTCTGGTGTTTTGAGCCTTAATTTGAGATATAAACGGGTACAGAAGATGCATGCACATATCGACATTTTGCACATAAAATATCGATTTTGAGCATGTCTTGGGTTTGTATCTTAAAAAATTCTAGCAAGGAGTAGGCATGTACAGATCGCTTCTGGGACCCAAAAATATCGAATTTTCGGGTGTTTTGAACCTGAATTTGGGATATAGACGGATACAGAAGATGCATGCACATATCGACTTTGGGCACCTAAAATATCGATTTTGAGCATGTTTTGGGCCTGTATTTTGAAAAAACTATAACACGGAGTAGGCATGTACAGATCGCTTCGGGGACCCAAAAATATCGAATTTTCGGGTGTTTTGAGCCTGAATTTGAGATATATACGGGTACAGAAGATGCATGCACATTTCGACTTTTTGCACCTAAAATATCGATTTTGAGCATGTTTTGGGTCTGTATCTTGAAAACATTCTAGCAAGAAGTAGGCATGTACAGATTGCTTCTGGGACCCAAAAATATCGAATTTTCGAGTGTTTTGAACCTGAATTTGGGATATCGACGGGTACAGAAGATACATACACATATTGACTTTGGGCAGCTAAAATATAGATTTTCAGCATGTTTTAGACCTGTATTTTGAAAATACTCTAACACGGAGTATGCATGTACACATTGCTTTTGGGACCCAAAAATATTGAATATTCGGGTGTTTTCAGTCTGAATTTGAGATATAAACGGGTACAGAAGATGCATGCACATATCGACTTTGGGCACCCAAAATATCGATTTTGAGCATGTTTTGGGCCTGTATTTTTAAAATACTCTAACACTGAGTAGACACATACAGATCGCTTCTGGAACCCAAATAAATCGAATTTTAGGGTGTTCTGAGCCTGAATTTGAGATATAAACGGGTACAAAAGATGCATGCACATATCGACTTTGGCACCCAAAATATCGATTTTTAGTATGTTTTCGGCGTATAATTTGAAAATATTCTAGCACTTAGTAGGCATGTACAGATCGCTTTTGGGACCCAAAAATATCGATTTTTCGGGGGTTTTGAGCCAGAATTTGGGATATAACCTGGTACAGAGGATGCATGCACATATCGACTTTTTGCACCTAAAATATCGATTTTGAGCATGTTTTGGGTCTGTATCTTGAAAAAATTCTAGCAAGGAGTAGGCATGTACAGATTGCTTCTGGGACCCAAAAATACCGAATTTTCTGGTGTTTTGAACCTGAATTTGGGATATAGACGGGTACAGAAGATGCAAACACATATTGACTTTGGGCACCTAAAATATCGATTTATAGCATGTTTTAAGCCTGTATTTTAAAAACATTCTAACACTGAGTAGGCATGTGCAGATTGCTTAAGGGACCCAAAAATATCGAATTTTCGGAGTTTCAAGCCTGAATTTGAGATATAAACGGGTACAGAAGATGCATGCACATATCGACTTTTTGCACTTAAAATATCGATTTTGAGCATGTTTTTGGTCTGTATCTTGAAAACATTCTAGCAAGGAGTAGGCATGTACAGATCGCTTTTGGGACCCAAAAGTATCGAATTTTCTGGTGTTTTGAACTTGAATTAGGGATATACACGTGTCCAGAAGATGCATACACATATTGACTTTGGGCACATAAAATATCGATTTTCAGCATGTTTTGGGCCTGTATTTTAAAAACACTCTAACACGGAGTATGCACGTACAGATCGCTTCTGGGACCCAAAAATATTGAATTTTCGGGTGTTTTGAGCCTGAATTTGAGATATAAACGGGTACAGAAGATGCATGCACATATCGACTTTAGGCACCTAAAATATCGATTTTTAGCATGTTTTGGGCCTGTATTTTAAAAATACTCTAACACGGAGTAGACATGTACAGATCGCTTCTGGAACCCAAATAAATCGAATTTTAGGGTGTTCTGAGCCTGAATTTGAGATATGAACGGGTACAGATGATGCATGCACATATCGACTTTGGGCACCTAAAATATCGGTTTTGAGCATGTTTTGGGCCTGTATTTTGAAAATGCTATAGCACGGTGTAGACATGTACAGATCGCTTCTGGGACACAAAAATATCGATTTTTTGGGTGTTTTGAGCCTGAATTTGAGATATAAACGGGTACAGAAGATGCATGCACATATCGACTTTGGCACCCAAAATAACGATTTTTAGAATATTTTAAGCGTATAATTTGAAAATATTCTAGCACTGAGTAGGCATGTACAGATCGCTTTTGGGACCCAAAAATATCGAAATTTCTGGTGTTTTGAGCCTGAATTTGAGATATAAACGGGTACAGAAGATGCATGCACATATCGACTTTTTGCACATAAAATATCGATTTTGAGCATGTCTTGGGTTTGTATCTTAAAAAATTCTAGCAAGGAGTAGGCATGTACAGATCGCTTCTGGGACCCAAAAATATCGAATTTTCGGGTGTTTTGAACCTGAATTTGGGATATAGACGGATACAGAAGATGCATGCACATATCGACTTTGGGCACCTAAAATATCGATTTTGAGCATGTTTTGGGCCTGTATTTTGAAAAAAACTATAACACGGAGTAGGCATGTACAGATCGCTTCGGGGACCCAAAAATATCGAATTTTCGGGTGTTTTGAGCCTGAATTTGAGATATAAACGGGTACAGAAGATGCATGCACATTTCGACTTTTTGCACCTAAAATATCGATTTTGAGCATGTTTTGGGTCTGTATCTTGAAAACATTCTAGCAAGAAGTAGGCATGTACAGATTGCTTCTGGGACCCAAAAATATCGAATTTTCGAGTGTTTTGAACCTGAATTTGGGATATCGACGGGTACAGAAGATACATACACATATTGACTTTGGGCAGCTAAAATATAGATTTTCAGCATGTTTTGTTCCTGTATTTTAAAAACACTCTAACACGGAGTATGCACGTTCAGATCGCTTCTGGGACCCAAAAATATTGAATTTTAGGGTGTTTTGAACTTGAATTTGAGATATAAACGGGTACAGAAGATGCATGCACATATCGACTTTAGGCACCTAAAATATCGATTTTTAGCATGTTTTGGGCCTGTATTTTAAAAATACTCTAACACGGAGTAGACATGTACAGATCGCTTCTGGAACCCAAATAAATCGAATTTTAGGGTGTTCTGAGCCTGAATTTGAGATATGAACGGGTACAGATGATGCATGCACATATCGACTTTGGGCACCTAAAATATCGGTTTTTAGTATGTTTTCGGCGTATAATTTGAAAATATTCTAGCACTGAGTAGGCATGTACAGATCGCTTCTGGGACCCAAAAATATCGATTTTTCGGGGGTTTTGAGCCAGAATTTGGGATATAACCTGGTACAGAGGATGCATGCACATATCGACTTTTTGCACCTAAAATATCGATTTTGAGCATGTTTTGGGTCTGTATCTTGAAAAAATTCTAGCAAGGAGTAGGCATGTACAGATCGCTTCTGGGACCCAAAAATACCGAATTTTCTGGTGTTTTGAACCTGAATTTGGGATATAGACGGGTACAGAAGATGCATACACATATTGACTTTGGGCACCTAATATATAGATTTTCAGCATGTTTTGGGCCTGTATTTTGAAAATACATTAACACGGAGTAGGCATGTACAGATCGCTTCTGGGACCCAAAAATATTGAATTTTCGGGTGTTTTGAGCCTGAATTTGAGATATAAACGGGTACAGAAGATGCATGCACATATCGAATTTGGACACCTAAAATATCGATTTATAGCATGTTTTAAGCCTGTATTTTAAAAACATTCTAGCACTGAGTAGGCATGTGCAGATTGCTTAAGGGACCCAAAAATATCGAATTTTCGGAGTTTTAAGCCTTAATTTGATATATAAACGGGTACAGAAGATGCATGCACATATCGACTTTTTGCACTTAAAATATCGATTTTGAGCATGTTTTTGGTCTGTATCGTGAAAACATTCTAGCAAGGAGTAGGCATGTACAGATCGCTTTTGGGACCCAAAAGTATCGAATTTTCTGGTGTTTTGAACTTGAATTAGGGATATACACGTGTCCAGAAGATGCATACACATATTGACTTTTGGCACATAAAATATCGATTTTCAGCATGTTTTCGGCCTGTATTTTAAAAACACTCTAACACGGAGTATGCACGTACAGATCGCTTCTGGGACCCAAAAATATTGAATTTTCGGGTGTTTTGAGTCTGAATTTGAGATATAAACGGGTACAGAAGATGCATGCACATATCGACTTTGGCACCCAAAATAACGATTTTTATAATATTTTCGGCGTATAATTTGAAAATATTCTAGCACTGAGTAGGCATGTACAGATCGCTTTTGGGACCCAAAATTATCGAATTTTCTGGTGTTTTGAGCCTGAATTTGAGATATAAACGGGTACAGAAGATGCATGCACATATCGACTTTTTTCACCTAAAATATCGATTTTGAGCATGTCTTGGGTTTGTATCTTAAAAAATTCTAGCAAGGAGTAGGCATGTACAGATCGCTTCTGGGACCCAAAAATATCGAATTTTCGGGTGTTTTGAACCTGAATTTGGGATATAGACGGATACAGAAGATGCATGCACATATCGACTTTGGGCACCTAAAATACCGATTTTGAGCATGTTTTGGGCCTGTATTTTGAAAATACTCTAACACGGAGTAGGCATGTAAAGATTGTTCGGGGAACCAAAAATATCGAATTTTCGGGTGTTTTGAACCTGAATTTGGGATATAGACGGGGACAGAAGATGCATACACATATTGACTTTGGGCAGCTAATATATCGATTTTCAGGATGTTTTAGGCCAGTACTTTGAAAATACTCTAACACGGAGTATGCATGTACACATTGCTTTTGGGACCCAAAAATATCGAATATTCGGGTCTTTTGAGTCTGAATTTGAGATATAAACGGGTACAGAAGATGCATGCACATATCGACTTTAGGCACCCAAAATATCGATTTTGAGCATGTTTTGGGCCTGTATTTTTAAAAATACTCTAACACTGAGTAGACACGTACAGATCGCTTCTGGAACCCAAATAAATCGAATTTTAGGGTGTTCTGAGCCTGAATTTGTGATATGAACGGGTACTGAAGATGCATGCACATATCGACTTTGGGCACCTAAAATATCGATTTTGAGCATGTTTTGGGCCTGTATTTTGAAAATACTATAGCACGTTGTAGACATGTACAGATCGCTTCTGGGACACAAAAATATCGATTTTTTGGGTATTTTGAGAGTGAATTTGAGATATAAACGGGTACAGAATATGCATGCACATATCGACTTTGGCACCCAAAATATCGATTTTTAGTATGTTTTCGGCGTATAATTTGAAAATATTCTAGCACTGAGTAGGCATGTACAGATCGCTTCTGGGACCCAAAAATATCGATTTTTCGGGGGTTTTGAGCCAGAATTTGGGATATAACCTGGTACAGAGGATGCATGCACATATCGACTTTTTGCACATAAAATATCGATTTTGAGCATGTTTTGGGTATGTATCTTGAAAAAATTCTAGCAAGGAGTAGGCATGTACAGATTGCTTCTGGGACCCAAAAATACCGAATTTTCTGGTGTTTTGAACCTGAATTTGGGATATAGACGGGTACAGAAGATGCATACACATATTGACTTTGGGCACCTAATATATAGATTTTCAGCATGTTTTAGGCCTGTTTTTTGAAAATACATTAACACTAAGTAGGCATGTACAGATCGCTTCTGGGACCCAAAAATATTGAATTTTCGGGTTGTTTTTTGAGCCTGAATTTGAGATATAAACGGGTACAGAAGAAGCATGCACATATCGAATTTGGACACCTAAAATATCGATTTATAGCATGTTTTAAGCCTGTATTTTAAAAACATTCTAGCACTGAGTAGGCATGTGCAGATTGCTTAAGGGACCCAAAAATATCGAATTTTCGGAGTTTTAAGCCTGAATTTGAGATATAAACGGGTACAGAAGATACATGCACATATCGACTTTTTGCACTTAAAATATCTATTTTGAGCATGTTTTTGGTCTGTATCTTGAAAACATTCTAGCAAGGAGTAGGCATGTACAGATCGCTTTTGGGACCCAAAAGTATCGAATTTACTGGTGTTTTGAACTTGAATTAGGGATATACACGTGTCCAGAAGATGCATACACATATTGACTTTTGGCACATAAAATATCGATTTTCAGCATGTTTTCGGCCTGTATTTTAAAAACACTCTAACACGGAGTATGCACGTACAGATCGCTTCTGGGACCCAAATATATTGAATTTTCGGGTGTTTTGAGTCTGAATTTGAGATATAAACGGGTACAGAAGATGCATGCACATATCGACTTTGGCACCCAAAATAACGATTTTTATAATATTTTCGGCGTATAATTTGAAAATATTCTAGCACTGAGTAGGCATGTACAGATCGCTTTTGGGACCCAAAAATATCGAATTTTCTGGTGTTTTGAGCCTGAATTTGAGATATAAACGGGTACAGAAGATGCATGCACATATCGACTTTTTGCACCTAAAATATCGATTTTGAGCATGTCTTGGGTTTGTATCTTAAAAAATTCTAGCAAGGAGTAGGCATGTACAGATCGCTTCTGGGACCCAAAAATATCGAATTTTCGGGTGTTTTGAACCTGAATTTGGGATATAGACGGATACAGAAGATGCATGCACATATCGACTTTGGGCACCTAAAATACCGATTTTGAGCATGTTTTGGGCCTGTATTTTGAAAATACTCTAACACGGAGTAGGCATGTAAAGATCGCTTCGGGGACCCGAAAATATCGATTTTTCGGGTGTTTTAAACCTGAATTTGGGATATAGACGGGTACAGAAGATGCATACACATATTGACTTTGGGCAGCTAATATATCGATTTTCAGGATGTTTTAGGCCTGTACTTTGAAAATACTCTAACACGGAGTATGCATGTACACATTGCTTTTGGGACTCAAAAATATCGAATATTCGGGTCTTTTGAGTCTGAATTTGAGATATAAACGGGTACAGAAGATGCATGCACATATCGACTTTAGGCACCCAAAATATCGATTTTGAGCATGTTTTGGGCCTGTATTTTTAAAAATACTCTAACACTGAGTAGACACGTACAGATCGCTTCTGGAACCCAAATAAATCGAATTTTAGGGTGTTCTGAGCCTGAATTTGTGATATGAACGGGTACAGAAGATGCATACACATATTGACTTTGGGCACCTAATATATAGATTTTCAGCATGTTTTGGGCCTGTTTTTTGAAAATACATTAACACTAAGTAGGCATGTACAGATCGCTTCTGGGACCCAAAAATATTGAATTTTCGGGTGTTTTGAGCCTGACTTTGAGATATAAACGGGTACAGAAGAAGCATGCACATATCGAATTTGGACACCTAAAATATCGATTTATAGCATGTTTTAAGCCTGTATTTTAAAAACATTCTAGCACTGAGTAGGCATGTGCAGATTGCTTAAGGGACCCAAAAATATCGAATTTTCGGAGTTTTAAGCCTGAATTTGAGATATAAACGGGTACAGAAGATACATGCACATATCGACTTTTTGCACTTAAAATATCTATTTTGAGCATGTTTTTGGTCTGTATCTTGAAAACATTCTAGCAAGGAGTAGGCATGTACAGATCGCTTTTGGGACCCAAAAGTATCGAATTTTCTGGTGTTTTGAACTTGAATTAGGGATATACACGTGTCCAGAAGATGCATACACATATTGACTTTGGGCACATAAAATATCGATTTTGAGCATGTTTTGGGCCTGTATCTTGAAAACATTCTAGCAAGAAGTAGGCATGTACAGATTGCTTCTGGGACCCAAAAATATCGAATTTTCGAGTGTTTTGAACCTGAATTTGGGATATCGACGGGTACAGAAGATACATACACATATTGACTTTGGGCAGCTAAAATATAGATTTTCAGCATGTTTTAGACCTGTATTTTGAAAATACTCTTACACGGAGTATGCATGTACACATTGCTTTTGGGACCCAAAAATATTGAATATTCGGGTGTTTTGAGTCTGAATTTGATATATAAACGGGTACAGAAGATGCATGCACATATCGACTTTGGGCACCCAAAATATCGATTTTGAGCATGTTTTGGGCCTGTATTTTTTAAAATACTCTAACACTGAGTAGACACATACAGATCGCTTCTGGAACCCAAATAAATCGACTTTTAGGGTGTTCTGAGCCTGAATTTGAGATATAAACGGGTACAAAAGATGCATGCACATATCGACTTTGGCACCCAAAATATCGATTTTCAGTATGTTTTCGGCGTATAATTTGAAAATATTCTAGCACTTAGTACGCATGTACAGATCGCTTCTGGGACCCAAAAATATCGATTTTTCGGGGGTTTTGAGCCAGAATTTGGGATATAACCTGGTACAGAGGATGCATGCACATATCGACTTTTTGCACATAAAATATCGATTTTGAGCATGTTTTGGGTCTGTAACTTGAAAAAATTCTAGCAAGGAGTAGGCATGTACAGATCGCTTCTGGGACCCAAAAATACCGAATTTTCTGGTGTTTTGAACCTGAATTTGGGATATAGACGGGTACAGAAGATGCATACACATATTGACTTTGGGCACCTAAAATATCGATTTATAGCATGTTTTAAGCCTGTATTTTAAAAACATTCTAGCACTGAGTAGGCATGTGCAGATTACTTAAGGGACCCAAAAATATCGAATTTTCGGAGTTTTAAGCCTGAATTTGAGATATAAACGGGTACAGAAGATGCATGCACATATCGACTTTTTGCACTTAAAATATCGATTTTGAGCATGTTTTTGGTCTGTATCTTGAAAACATTCTAGCAAGGAGTAGGCATGTACAGATCGCTTTTGGGACCCAAAAGTATCGAATTTTCTGGTGTTTTGAACTTGAATTAGGGATATACACGTGTCCAGAAGATGCATACACATATTGACTTTGGGCACATAAAATATCGATTTTCAGCATGTTTTGGGCCTGTATTTTAAAAACACTCTAACACGGAGTATGCACGTACAGATCGCTTCTGGGACCCAAAAATATTGAATTTTCGGGTGTTTTGAGCCTGAATTTGAGATATAAACGGGTACAGAAGATGCATGCACATATCGACTTTAGGCACCTAAAATATCGATTTTTAGCATGTTTTGGGCCTGTATTTTAAAAATACTCTAACACGGAGTAGACATGTACAGATCGCTTCTGGAACCCAAATAAATCGAATTTTAGGGTGTTCTGAGCCTGAATTTGAGATATGAACGGGTACAGATGATGCATGCACATATCGACTTTGGGCACCTAAAATATCGGTTTTGAGCATGTTTTGGGCCTGTATTTTGAAAATGCTATAGCACGGTGTAGACATGTACAGATCGCTTCTGGGACACAAAAATATCGATTATTTGGGTGTTTTGAGCCTGAATTTGAGATATAAACGGGTACAGAAGATGCATGCACATATCGACTTTGGCACCCAAAATAACGATTTTTAGAATATTTTCGGCGTATAATTTGAAAATATTCTAGCACTGAGTAGGCATGTACAGATCGCTTTTGGGACCCAAAAATATCGAAATTTCTGGTGTTTTGAGCCTGAATTTGAGATATAAACGGGTACAGAAGATGCATGCACATATCGACTTTTTGCACATAAAATATCGATTTTGAGCATGTCTTGGGTTTGTATCTTAAAAAATTCTAGCAAGGAGTAGGCATGTACAGATCGCTTCTGGGACCCAAAAATATCGAATTTTCGGGTGTTTTGAACCTGAATTTGGGATATAGACGGATACAGAAGATGCATGCACATATCGACTTTGGGCACCTAAAATATCGATTTTGAGCATGTTTTGGGCCTGTATTTTGAAAAAACTATAACACGGAGTAGGCATGTACAGATCGCTTCGGGGACCCAAAAATATCGAATTTTCGGGTGTTTTGAGCCTGAATTTGAGATATATACGGGTACAGAAGATGCATGCACATTTCGACTTTTTGAACCTAAAATATCGATTTTGAGCATGTTTTGGGTCAGTATCTTGAAAACATTCTAGCAAGAAGTAGGCATGTACAAATTGCTTCTGGGACCCAAAAATATCGAATTTTCGAGTGTTTTGAACCTGAATTTGGGATATCGACGGGTACAGAAGATACATACACATATTGACTTTGGGCAGCTAAAATATAGATTTTCAGCATGTTTTAGACCTGTATTTTGAAAATACTCTAACACGGAGTATGCATGTACACATTGCTTTTGGTACCCAAAAATATTGAATATTCGGGTGTTTTCAGTCTGAATTTGAGATATAAACGGGTACAGAAGATGCATGCACATATCGACTTTAGGCACCTAAAATATCGATTTTGAGCATGTTTTGGGCCTGTATTTTAAAAATACTCTAACACGGAGTAGACATGTACAGATCGCTTCTGGAACCCAAATAAATCGAATTTTAGGGTGTTCTGAGCCTGAATTTGAGATATGAACGGGTACAGATGATGCATGCACATATCGACTTTGGGCACCTAAAATATCGGTTTTTAGTATGTTTTCGGCGTATAATTTGAAAATATTCTAGCACTGAGTAGGCATGTACAGATCGCTTCTGGGACCCAAAAATATCGATTTTTCGGGGGTTTTGAGCCAGAATTTGGGATATAACCTGGTACAGAGGATGCATGCACATATCGACTTTTTGCACCTAAAATATCGATTTTGAGCATGTTTTGGGTCTGTATCTTGAAAAAATTCTAGCAAGGAGTAGGCATGTACAGATCGCTTATGGGACCCAAAAATACCGAATTTTCTGGTGTTTTGAACCTGAATTTGGGATATAGACGGGTACAGAAGATGCATACACATATTGACTTTGGGCACCTAATATATAGATTTTCAGCATGTTTTGGGCCTGTATTTTGAAAATACATTAACACGGAGTAGGCATGTACAGATCGCTTCTGGGACCCAAAAATATTGAATTTTCTGGTGTTTTGAGCCTGAATTTGAGATATAAACGGGTACAGAAGATGCATGCACATATCGACTTTAGGCACCTAAAATATCGATTTTTAGCATGTTTTGGGCCTGTATTTTAAAAATACTCTAACACGGAGTAGACATGTACAGATCGCTTCTGGAACCCAAATAAATCGAATTTTAGGGTGTTCTGAGCCTGAATTTGAGATATGAACGGGTACAGATGATGCATGCACATATCGACTTTGGGCACCTAAAATATCGGTTTTGAGCATGTTTTGGGCCTGTATTTTGAAAATGCTATAGCACGGTGTAGACATGTACAGATCGCTTCTGGGACACAAAAATATCGATTATTTGGGTGTTTTGAGCCTGAATTTGAGATATAAACGGGTACAGAAGATGCATGCACATATCGACTTTGGCACCCAAAATAACGATTTTTAGAATATTTTCGGCGTATAATTTGAAAATATTCTAGCACTGAGTAGGCATGTACAGATCGCTTTTGGGACCCAAAAATATCGAAATTTCTGGTGTTTTGAGCCTGAATTTGAGATATAAACGGGTACAGAAGATGCATGCACATATCGACTTTTTGCACATAAAATATCGATTTTGAGCATGTCTTGGGTTTGTATCTTAAAAAATTCTAGCAAGGAGTAGGCATGTACAGATCGCTTCTGGGACCCAAAAATATCGAATTTTCGGGTGTTTTGAACCTGAATTTGGGATATAGACGGATACAGAAGATGCATGCACATATCGACTTTGGGCACCTAAAATATCGATTTTGAGCATGTTTTGGGCCTGTATTTTGAAAAAACTATAACACGGAGTAGGCATGTACAGATCGCTTCGGGGACCCAAAAATATCGAATTTTCGGGTGTTTTGAGCCTGAATTTGAGATATATACGGGTACAGAAGATGCATGCACATTTCGACTTTTTGAACCTAAAATATCGATTTTGAGCATGTTTTGGGTCAGTATCTTGAAAACATTCTAGCAAGAAGTAGGCATGTACAAATTGCTTCTGGGACCCAAAAATATCGAATTTTCGAGTGTTTTGAACCTGAATTTGGGATATCGACGGGTACAGAAGATACATACACATATTGACTTTGGGCAGCTAAAATATAGATTTTCAGCATGTTTTAGACCTGTATTTTGAAAATACTCTAACACGGAGTATGCATGTACACATTGCTTTTGGTACCCAAAAATATTGAATATTCGGGTGTTTTCAGTCTGAATTTGAGATATAAACGGGTACAGAAGATGCATGCACATATCGACTTTGGGCACCCAAAATATCGATTTTGAGCATGTTTTGGGCCTGTATTTTTAAAATACTCTAACACTGAGTAGACACATACAGATCGCTTCTGGAACCCAAATAAATCGAATTTTAGGGTGTTCTGAGCCTGAATTTGAGATATAAACGGGTACAAAAGATGCATGCACATATCGACTTTGGCACCCAAAATATCGATTTTTAGTATGTTTTCGGCGTATAATTTGAAAATATTCTAGCACTTAGTAGGCATGTACAGATCGCTTTTGGGACCCAAAAATATCGATTTTTCGGGGGTTTTGAGCCAGAATTTGGGATATAACCTGGAACAGAGGATGCATGCACATATCGACTTTTTGCACATAAAATATCGATTTTGAGCATGTTTTGGGTCTGTATCTTGAAAAAATTCTAGCAAGGAGTAGGCATGTATAGATCGCTTCTGGGACCCAAAAATACCGAATTTTCTGGTGTTTTGAACCTGAAATTGGGATATAGACGGGTACAGAAGATGCATACACATATTGACTTTGGGCACCTAAAATATCGATTTATAGCATGTTTTAAGCCTGTATTTTAAAAACATTCTAGCACTGAGTAGGCATGTGCAGATTGCTTAAGGGACCCAAAAATATCGAATTTTCGGAGTTTTAAGCCTGAATTTGAGATATAAACGGGTACAGAAGATGCATGCACATATCGACTTTTTGCACTTAAAATATCGATTTTGAGCATGTTTTTGGTCTGTATCTTGAAAATATTCTAGCAAGGAGTAGGCATGTACAGATCGCTTTTGGGACCCAAAAGTATCGAATTTTATGGTGTTTTGAACTTGAATTAGGGATATACACGTGTCCAGAAGATGCATACACATATTGACTTTGGGCACATAAAATATCGATTTTCAGCATGTTTTGGGCCTGTATTTTAAAAACACTCTAACACGGAGTATGCACGTACAGATCGCTTCTGGGACCCAAAAATATTGAATTTTCGGGTGTTTTGAGCCTGAATTTGAGATATAAACGGGTACAGAAGATGCATGCACATATCGACTTTAGGCACCTAAAATATCGATTTTTAGCATGTTTTGGGCCTGTATTTTAAAAATACTCTAACACGGAGTAGACATGTACAGATCGCTTCTGGAACCCAAATAAATCGAATTTTAGGGTGTTCTGAGCCTGAATTTGAGATATGAACGGGTACAGATGATGCATGCACATATCGACTTTGTTCACCTAAAATATCGGTTTTGAGCATGTTTTGGGCCTGTATTTTGAAAATGCTATAGCACGGTGTAGACATGTACAGATCGCTTCTGGGACACAAAAATATCGATTTTTTAGGTGTTTTGAGCCTGAATTTGAGATATAAACGGGTACAGAAGATGCATGCACATATCGACTTTGGCACCCAAAATAACGATTTTTAGAATATTTTCGGCGTATAATTTGAAAATATTCTAGCACTGAGTAGGCATGTACAGATCGCTTTTGGGACCCAAAAATATCGAAATTTCTGGTGTTTTGAGCCTGAATTTGAGATATAAACGGGTACAGAAGATGCATGCACATATCGACTTTTTGCACATAAAATATCGATTTTGAGCATGTCTTGGGTTTGTATCTTAAAAAATTCTAGCAAGGAGTAGGCATGTACAGATCGCTTCTGGGACCCAAAAATATCGAATTTTCGGGTGTTTTGAACCTGAATTTGGGATATAGACGGATACAGAAGATGCATGCACATATCGACTTTAGGCACCTAAAATATCGATTTTTAGCATGTTTTGGGCCTGTATTTTAAAAATACTCTAACACGGAGTAGACATGTACAGATCGCTTCTGGAACCCAAATAATTCGAATTTTAGGGTGTTCTGAGCCTGAATTTGAGATATGAACGGGTACAGATGATGCATGCACATATCGACTTTGGGCACCTAAAATGTCGGTTTTGAGCATGTTTTGGGCCTGTATTTTGAAAATGCTATAGCACGGTGTAGACATGTACTGATCGCTTCTGGGACACAAAAATATCGATTATTTGGGTGTTTTGAGCCTGAATTTGAGATATAAACGGGTACAGAAGATGCATGCACATATCGACTTTGGCACCCAAAATAACGATTTTTAGAATATTTTCGGCGTATAATTTGAAAATATTCTAGCACTGAGTAGGCATGTAGAGATCGCTTTTGGGACCCAAAAATATCGAAATTTCTGGTGTTTTGAGCCTGAATTTGAGATATAAACGGGTACAGAAGATGCATGCACATATCGACTTTTTGCACATAAAATATCGATTTTGAGCATGTCTTGGGTTTGTATCTTAAAAAATTCTAGCAAGGAGTAGGCATGTACAGATCGCTTCTGGGACCCAAAAATATCGAATTTTCTGGTGTTTTGAGCTTGAATTTGGGATATAGACGGATACAGAAGATGCATGCACATATCGACTTTGGGCACCTAAAATATCGATTTTGAGCATGTTTTGGGCCTGTATTTTGAAAAAAACTATAACACGGAGTAGGCATGTACAGATCGCTTCGGGGACCCAAAAATATCGAATTTTCGGGTGTTTTGAGCCTGAATTTGAGATATAAACGGGTACAGAAGATGCATGCACATTTCGACTTTTTGCAACTAAAATATCGATTTTGAGCATGTTTTGGATCTGTATCTTGAAAACATTCTAGCAAGAAGTAGGCATGTACAGATTGCTTCTGGGACCCAAAAATATCGAATTTTCGAGTGTTTTGAACCTGAATTTGGGATATCGACGGGTACAGAAGATACATACACATATTGACTTTGGGCAGCTAAAATATAGATTTTCAGCATGTTTTAGACCTGTATTTTGAAAATACTCTGACACGGAGTATGCATGTACACATTGCTTTTGGGACCCAAAAATATTGAATATTCGGGTGTTTTGAGTCTGAATTTGAGATATAAACGGGTACAGAAGATGCATGCACATATCGACTTTGGGCACCCAAAATATCGATTTTGAGCATGTTTTGGGCCTGTATTTTTTAAAATACTCTAACACTGAGTAGACACATACAGATCGCTTCTGGAACCCAAATAAATCGAATTTTAGGGTGTTCTGAGCCTGAATTTGAGATATAAACGGGTACAGAAGATGCATGCACATATCGACTTTGGCACCCAAAATAACGATTTTTAGAATATTTTCGGCGTATAATTTGAAAATATTCTAGCACTGAGTAGGCATGTACAGATCGCTTCTGGGACCCAAAAATATCGAAATTTCTGGTGTTTTGAGCCTGAATTTGAGATATAAACGGGTACAGAAGATGCATGCACATATCGACTTTTTGCACATAAAATATCGATTTTGAGCATGTTTTGGGTCTGTAACTTGAAAAAATTCTAGCAAGGAGTAGGCATGTACAGATCGCTTCTGGGACCCAAAAATATCGAATTTTCTGGTGTTTTGAACCTGAATTTGGGATATAGACGGATACAGAAGATGCATACACATATTGACTTTGGGCACCTAAAATATCGATTTATAGCATGTTTTAAGCCTGTATTTTAAAAACATTCTAGCACTGAGTAGGCATGTGCAGATTACTTAAGGGACCCAAAAATATCGAATTTTCGGAGTTTTAAGCCTGAATTTGAGATATAAACGGGTACAGAAGATGCATGCACATATCGACTTTTTGCACTTAAAATATCGATTTTGAGCATGTTTTTGGTCTGTATCTTGAAAACATTCTAGCAAGGAGTAGGCATATACAGATCGCTTTTGGGACCCAAAAGTATCGAATTTTCTGGTGTTTTGAACTTGAATTAGGGATATACACGTGTCCAGAAGATGCATACACATATTGACTTTGGGCACATAAAATATCGATTTTCAGCATGTTTTGGGCCTGTATTTTAAAAACACTCTAACACGGAGTATGCACGTACAGATCGCTTCGGGGACCCAAAAATATCGAATTTTCTGGTGTTTTGAGCCTGAATTTGAGATATAGACGGGTACAGAAGATGCATGCACATTTCGACTTTTTGCACCTAAAATATCGATTTTGAGCATGTTTTGGGTCTGTATCTTGAAAACATTCTAGCAAGAAGTAGGCATGTACAGATTGCTTCTGGGACCCAAAAATATCGAATTTTCGAGTGTTTTGAACCTGAATTTGGGATATCGACGGGTACAGAAGATACATACACATATTGACTTTGGGCAGCTAAAATATAGATTTTCAGCATGTTTTAGACCTGTATTTTGAAAATACTCTGACACGGAGTATGCATGTACACATTGCTTTTGGGACCCAAAAATATTGAATATTCGGGTGTTTTGAGTCTGAATTTGAGATATAAACGGGTACAGAAGATGCATGCACATATCGACTTTGGGCACCCAAAATATCGATTTTGAGCATGTTTTGGGCCTGTATTTTTTAAAATACTCTAACACTGAGTAGACACATACAGATCGCTTCTGGAACCCAAATAAATCGAATTTTAGGGTGTTCTGAGCCTAAATTTGAGATATAAACGGGTACAAAAGATGCATGCACATATCGACTTTGGCACCCAAAATATCGATTTTTAGTATGTTTTCGGCGTATAATTTGAAAATATTCCAGCACTTAGTAGGTATGTACAGATCGCTTCTGGGACCCAAAAATATCGATTTTTCGGGGGTTTTGAGCCAGAATTTGGGATATAACCTGGTACAGAGGATGCATGCACATATCGACTTTTTGCACCTAAAATATCGATTTTGAGCATGTTTTGGGTCTGTAACTTGAAAAAATTCTAGCAAGGAGTAGGCATGTACAGATCGCTTCTGGGACCCAAAAATACCGAATTTTCTGGTGTTTTGAACCTGAATTTGGGATATAGACGGGTACAGAAGATGCATACACATATTGACTTTGGGCACCTAAAATATCGATTTATAGCATGTTTTAAGCCTGTATTTTAAAAACATTCTAGCACTGAGTAGGCATGTGCAGATTACTTAAGGGACCCAAAAATATCGAATTTTCGGAGTTTTAAGCCTGAATTTGAGATATAAACGGGTACAGAAGATGCATGCACATATCGACTTTTTGCACTTAAAATATCGATTTTGAGCATGTTTTTGGTCTGTATCTTGAAAACATTCTAGCAAGGAGTAGGCATGTACAGATCGCTTTTGGGACCCAAAAGTATCGAATTTTCTGGTGTTTTGAACTTGAATTAGGGATATACACGTGTCCAGAAGATGCATACACATATTGACTTTGGGCACATAAAATATCGATTTTCAGCATGTTTTGGGCCTGTATTTTAAAAACACTCTAACACGGAGTATGCACGTACAGATCGCTTCTGGGACCCAAAAATATTGAATTTTCGGGTGTTTTGAGCCTGAATTTGAGATATAGACGGGTACAGAAGATGCATACACATATTGACTTTGGGCAGCTAATATATCGATTTTCAGGATGTTTTAGGCCTGTACTTTGAAAATACTCAAACACGGAGTATGCATGTACACATTGCTTTTGGGACCCAAAAACATCAAATATTCGGGTCTTTTGAGTCTGAATTTGAGATATAAACGGGTACAGAAGATGCATGCACATATCGACTTTAGGCACCCAAAATATCGATTTTGAGCATGTTTTGGGCCTGTATTTTTAAAAATACTCTAACACTGAGTAGACACGTACAGATCGCTTTTGGAACCCAAATAAATCGAATTTTAGGGTGTTCTGAGCCTCAATTTGTGATATGAACGGGTACTGAAGATGCATGCACATATCGACTTTGGGCACCTAAAATATCGATTTTGAGCATGTTTTGGGCCTGTATTTTGAAAATACTATAGCACGGTGTAGACATGTACAGATCGCTTCTGGGACACAAAAATATCGATTTTTTGGGTATTTTGAGCGTGAATTTGAGATATAAACGGGTACAGAATATACATGCACATATCGACTTTGGCACCCAAAATATCGATTTTTAGTATGTTTTGGGCGTATAATTTGAAAATATTCTAGCACTGAGTAGGCATGTACAGATCGCTTCTGGGACCCAAAAATATCGATTTTTCGGGGGTTTTGAGCCAGAATTTGGGATATAACCTGGTACAGAGGATGCATGCACATATCGACTTTTTGCACCTAAAATATCGATTTTGAGCATGTTTTGGGTATGTATCTTGAAAAAATTCTAGCAAGGAGTAGGCATGTACAGATTGCTTCTGGGACCCAAAAATACCGAATTTTCTGGTGTTTTGAACCTGAATTTGGGATATAGACGGGTACAGAAGATGCATACACATATTGACTTTGGGCACCTAATATATAGATTTTCTGCATGTTTTGGGCCTGTTTTTTTAAAATACATTAACACGGAGTAGGCATGTACAGATCGCTTCTGGGACCCAAAAATATTGAATTTTCGGGTGTTTTGAGCCTGAATTTGAGATATAAACGGGTACAGAAGAAGCATGCACATATCGAATTTGGACACCTAAAATATCGATTTATAGCATGTTTTAAGCCTGTATTTTAAAAACATTCTAGCACTGAGTAGGCATGTGCAGATTGCTTAAGGGACCCAAAAATATCGAATTTTCGGAGTTTTTAGCCTGAATTTGAGATATAAACGGGTACAGAAGATGCATACATATATCAACTTTTTGCACTTAAAATATCGATTTTGAGCATGTTTTGGGTCTGTATCTTGAAAACATTCTAGCAAGGAGTAGGCATGTACAGATAGCTTCTGGGAACCAAAAATATAGAATTTTCTGGTGTTTTGAACCTGAATTAGGGATATACACGGGTACAGAAGATGCATACACATATTGACTTCGGGCATATAAAATATTGATTTTTAGCAAGTTATGGGCCTGTATTTTAAAAACACTCTAACACGGAGTATGCACGTACAGATCGCTTCTGGGACCCAAAAATATTGAATTTTCTGGTGTTTTGAGCCTGAATTTGAGATATAAACGGGTACAGAAGATGCATGCACATATCGACTTTTTGCACCTAAAATATCGATTTTGAGCATGTTTTGGGCCTATATTTTGAAGATACTCTAACACGGTGTAGACATGTACAGGTCGCTTCTAGGACACAAAAATATCGGTTTTTTGGGTGTTTTGAGCCTGAATTTGAGATATAAACGGGTACAGAAGATCCATGCACATAACGACTTTGGCACCCAAAATATCGATTTTTAGTATGTTTTTGGCGTATAATTTGAAAATATTCTAGCACTGAGTAGGCATGTACAGATCGCTTTTGGGACCCAAAAATATCGAATTTTCGGGGGTTTTGAGCCAGAATTTGGGATATAACCGGGTACAGAGGATGCATGCACATATCGACTTTTTGCACCTTAAATATCGATTTTGAGCATGTTTTGGGTCTGTATATTGAAAACATTCTAGCAAGGAGTAGGCATGTACAGATCGCTTCTGGGACCCAAAAATACCGAATTTTCTGGTGTTTTGAACCTGAATTTGCGATATACACGGGTACAGAAGATGCATACACATATTGACTTTGGGCACCTAAAATATAGATTTTGAGCATGTTTTGGGCCCGTATTTTGAAAATAATTTAACACGGAGTAGGCATGTACAGATCGCTTCTGGGACCCAAAAATATCGAATTTTCGATTGTTTTGAGCCTGAATTTGAGATATAAACGGGTACAGAAGATGCATGCACATATCTACCTTGGGCACCTAAAATATCGATTTTGAGCATGTTTTAGGCCTGTATTTTGAAAATACTCTAACTCGGAGTAGGCATGTACAGATCGCTTCTGGGACACAAAAATATTGATTTGTTGGGTGTTTTGAGCCTGAATTTGAGATATAAACGGGTACAGAAGATGCATGCACATATTGACTTGGCACCCAAAATATCGATTTTTAGCATGTTTTGGGCCTGTATTTTAAAAATACTCTAACACAGAGTAGACATGTACAGATCGCTTTTGGGACCCAAAAATATCGAATTTTCGGGTGTTTTGAGCCTGAATTTGAGATATAAACGGGTACAGTAGATGCATGCACATATCGACTTTGGCACCCAAAATATCGATTTTTAGTATGTTTTGGGCGTATAATTTGAAAATATTCTAGCACTGAGTAGGCATGTACAGATAGCTTCTGGGACCCTAAAATATCAAATTTTCGGGGGTTTTGAGCCAGAATTTGGGATATAACCGTGTACAGAGGATGCATGCACATATCGACTTTTTGCACCTAAAATTTCGATTTTGAGCATGTTTTGGGTCTGTATCTTGAAAACATTCTAGCAAGAAGTAGGCATGTACAGATCGCTTCTGGGACCCAAAAATACCGAGTTTTCTGGTGTTTTGAACCTGAATTTGGGATATAGACGGGTACAGAAGATGCATACACATATTGACTTTGGGCACCTAAAATATAGATTTTCACCAAGTTTTATGCCTGTATGTTGAAAATACTTTAATACGGAGTAGGCATGTGCAGATTGCTTAAGGGACCCAAAAATATCGAATTTTCGGAGTTTTGAGCCTGAATTTGAGATATAAACGTGTACAGAAGATGCATGCACATATCAACTTTTTGCACTTAAAATATCGATTTTGAGCATGTTTTGGGTCTGTATCTTGAAAACATTCTAGCAAGGAGTAGGCATGTACAGATTGCTTCTGGGAACCAAAAATATAGAATTTTCTGGTGTTTTGAACCTGAATTAGGGATATACACGGGTACAGAAGATGCATACACATATTGACTTTGGGCATATAAAATATTGATTTTTAGCAAGTTATGGGCCTGTATTTTAAAAACACTCTAACACGGAGTATGCACGTACAGATCGCTTCTGGGACCCAAAAATATTGAATTTTCTGGTGTTTTGAGCCTGAATTTGAGATATAAACGGGTACAGAAGATCCATGCACATATCGACTTTTTGCACCTAAAATATCGATTTTGAGCATGTTTTGGGCCTATATTTTGAAGATACTCTAACACGGTGTAGACATGTACAGGTCGCTTCTGGAACACAAAAATATCGGTTTTTTGGGTGTTTTGAGCCTGAATTTGAGATATAAACGGGTACAGAAGATCCATGCACATAACGACTTTGGCACCTAAAATATCGATTTTTAGTATGTTTTTGGCTTATAATTTGAAAATATTCTAGCACTGAGTAGGCATGTACAAATCGCTTTTGGGACCCAAAAATATCGAATTTTCGGGATTTTTGAGCCAGAATTTGGGATATAACCGGGTACAGAGGATGCATGCACATATCGACTTTTTGCACCTTAAATATCGATTTTGAGCATGTTTTGGGTCTGTATATTGAAAACATTCTAGCAAGGAGTAGGCATGTACAGATCGCTTCTGGGACCCAAAAATACCGAATTTTCTGGTGTTTTGAACCTGAATTTGGGATATAGACGGGTACAGAAGATGCATACACATATCGACTTTGCGCACCTAAAATATCGATTTTGAGCATGTTTTGGGCCTGTATTTTGAAAATACTCTAACTCGGAGTAGGCATGTACAGATCGCTTCTGGGACACAAAAATATTGATTTGTTGGGTGTTTTGAGCCTGAATTTGAGATATAAACGGGTACAGAAGATGCATGCACATATTGACTTTGGCACCCAAAATATCGATTTTTAGCATGTTTTGGGCCTGTATTTTAAAAATACTCTAACACAGAGTAGACATGTACAGATCGCTTTTGGGACCCAAAAATATCGAATTTTCGGGGGTTTTGAGCCTGAATTTGAGATATAAAAGGGTACAGTAGATGCATGCACATATCGACTTTGGACACCTAAAATATCGATTTTTAGCATGTTTTGAACCTATATTTTGAAAACATTATAGCACTGAGTATGCATGTACAGATCGCTTAAGGGACCCAAAAATATGGAATTTTCTGGTGTTTTGAGCCTGAATTTGAGATATAAACGGGTACAGAAGATGCATGCACATATCGACTTGTTGCACCTAAAATATCGATTTTGAGCATGTTTTGGGTCTGTATCTTGAAAACATTCTAGCAAGAAGTAGGCATGTACAGATCGCTTCTGGGACCCAAAAATACCGAATTTTCTGGTGTTTTGAACCTGAATTTGGGATATAGACGGGTACAGAAGATGCATACACATATTGACTTTGGGCACCTAAAATATAGATTTTCACCATGTTTTATGCCTGTATGTTGAAAATACTTTAACACGGCGTAGGCATGTGCAGATTGCTTAAGGGACCCAAAAATATCGAATTTTCGGAGTTTTGAGCCTGAATTTGAGATATAAACGTGTACAGAAGATGCATGCACATATCAACTTTTTGCACTTAAAATATCGATTTTGAGCATGTTTTGGGTCTGTATCTTGAAAACATTCTAGCAAGGAGTAGGCATGTACAGATTGCTTCTGGGAACCAAAAATATAGAATTTTCTGGTGTTTTGAACCTGAATTAGGGATATACACTGGTACAGAAGATGCATACACATATTGACTTTGGGCATATAAAATATTGATTTTTAGCAAGTTATGGGCCTGTATTTTAAAAACACTCTAACACGGAGTATGCACGTACAGATCGCTTCTGGGACCCAAAAATATTGAATTTTCTGGTGTTTTGAGCCTGAATTTGAGATATAAACGGGTACAGAAGATGCATGCACATATCGACTTTTTGCACCTAAAATATCGATTTTGAGCATGTTTTGGGCCTATATTTTGAAGATACTCTAACACGGTGTAGACATGTACAGGTCGCTTCTGGAACACAAAAATATCGGTTTTTTTGGGTGTTTTGAGCCTGAATTTTAGATATAAACGGGTACAGAAGATCCATGCACATAACGACTTTGGCACCTAAAATATCGATTTTTAGTATGTTTTTGGCGTATAATTTGAAAATATTCTAGCACTGAGTAGGCATGTACAGATCGCTTTTGGGACCCAAAAATATCGAATTTTCGGGGGTTTTGAGCCAGAATTTGGGATATAACCGGGTACAGAGGATGCATGCACATATCGACTTTTTGCACCTTAAATATCGATTTTGAGCATGTTTTGGGTCTGTATATTGAAAACATTCTAGCAAGGAGTAGGCATGTACAGATCGCTTCTGGGACCCAAAAATACCGAATTTTCTGGTGTTTTGAACCTGAATTTGGGATATAGACGGGTACAGAAGATGCATACACATATTGACTTTGGGCACCTAAAATATAGATTTTGAGCATGTTTTGGGCCTGTTTTTTGAAAATACTTTAACACGGAGTAGGCATGTACAGATCGCTTCTGGGACCCAAAAATATCGAATTTTCGGTTGTTTTGAGCCTGAATTTGAGATATAAACGGTTACAGAAGATGCATACACATATCGACTTTGCGCACCTAAAATATCGATTTTGAGCATGTTTTGGGCCTGTATTTTGAAAATACTCTAACTCGGAGGAGGCATGTACAGATCGCTTCTGGGACACAAAAATATTGATTTGTTGGGTGTTTTGAGCCTGAATTTGAGATATAAACGGGTACAGAAGATGCATGCACATATTGACTTTGGCACCCAATATATCGATTTTTAGCATGTTTTGGGCCTGTATTTTAAAAATACTCTAACACAGAGTAGACATGTACAGATCGCTTTTGGGACCCAAAAATATCGAATTTTCGGGGGTTTTGAGCCTGAATTTGAGATATAAAAGGGTACAGTAGATGCATGCACATATCGACTTTGGACACCTAAAATATAGATTTTTAGCATGTTTTGAACCTATATTTTGAAAACATTATAGCACTGAGTATGCATATACAGATCGCTTAAGGGACCCAAAAATATGGAATTTTCGGGTGTTTTGAGCCTGAATTTGAGATATAAACGGGTACAGAAGATGCATGCACATATCGACTTGTTGCACCTAAAATATCGATTTTGAGCATGTTTTGGGTCTGTATCTTGAAAAAATTCTAGCAAGGAGTAGGCATGTACAGATCGCTTCTGCGACCCAAAAATATCGATTTTTCGGGTGTTTTGAACCTGAATTTGGGATATAGACGGATACAGAAGATGCATGCATATATCGACTTTGGGCACCTAAAATATCGATTTTGAGCATGTTTTGGGCCTGTATTTATAGAATACTCTAACACGGAGTATGCATGTACACATTGCTTTTGGGACCCAATAATATCGAATATTCGGGTGTTTTGAGTTTGAATTTGAGATATAAACGGGTACAGAAGATGCATGCACATATCGACTTTGGGCACCCAAAATATCGATTTTTAGCATGTTTTGGGCCTGTATCTTTAAAATGCTCTAACACTGAGTAGACACGTACAGATCACTTCTGGGACCCAAATAAATCGAATTTTCGGGTGTTCTGAGCCTGAATTAGAGATATGAACGGGTACAGAAGATGCATGCACATATCGACTTTGGGCACCTAAAATATCGATTTTGAGCATGTTTTGGGCCTGTATTTTGAAAATACTCTAACACGGTGTAGACATGTACAGATCGCTTCGGGGACACAAAAATATCGATTTTTTGGGTGTTTTGAGCCTGAATTTGAGATATAAACGGGCACAGAAGATGCATGCATATATCGACTTTGGCACCCAAAATATAGATTTTGAGCATGTTTTGGGTCTGTATCTTGAAAACATTCTAGCAAGAAGTAGACATGTACAGATTGCTTCTGGGACCCAAAAATATCGAATTTTCGAGTGTTTTCAGCCTGAATTTGAGATATGAACGGGTACAGAAGATGCATGCACATATCGACTTTGGGCACCTAAAATATCGATTTTGAGCATGTTTTGGGCCTGTATTTATAGAATACTCTAACACGGAGTATGCATGTACACATTGCTTTTGGGACCCAAAAATATCGAATATTCGGGTGTTTTGAGTTTGAATTTGAGATATAAACGGGTACAGAAGATGCATGCACATATCGACTTTGGGCACCCAAAATATCGATTTTGAGCATGTTTTGGGCCTGTATCTTTAAAATACTCTAACACTGAGTAGACACGAACAGATCGCTTCTGGGACAAAAAATAAATCTAATTTTCGGGTGTTCTGAGCCTAAATTTGAGATATGAACGGGTACAGAAGATGCATGCACATATCGACTTTGGGCACACAAAATATCGATTTTGAGCATGTTTTGGGCCTGTATTTTGAAAATACTCAAACACGGTGTAGACATGTACAGATCGCTTCGAGGACACAAAAATATCGATTTTTTGGGTGTTTTGAGCCTGAATTTGAGATATAAACGTGCACAGAAGATGCATGCACATATCGACTTTGTCACCCAAAATATCGATTTGTAGTATGTTTTGGGCCTATAATTTGAAAATATTCTAGCACTGAGTAGGCATGTACAGATCGCTTCTGGGACCCAAAAATATCGAATTTTCGGGGGTTTTGAGCCTGAATTTGGGATATAACCGGGTACAGAAAATGCATGCACATATCGACTTTGGCACCCAAAATATCGATTTTTAGTATGTTTTGGGCGTATAATTTGAAAATATTCTAGCACTGAGTAGGCATGTACAGATAGCTTCTGGGACCCAAAAATATCGAATTTTCGGGGGTTTTGAGCCAGAATTTGGGATATAACCGTGTACAGAGGATGCATGCACATATCGACTTTTTGCACCTAAAATTTCGATTTTGAGCATGTTTTGGGTCTGTATCTTGAAAACATTCTAGCAAGAAGTAGGCATGTACAGATCGCTTCTGGGACCAAAAAATACCGAATTTTCTGGTGTTTTGAACCTGAATTTGGGATATAGACGGGTACAGAAGATGCATACACATATTGACTTTGGGCACCTAAAATATAGATTTTCACCATGTTTAATGCCTGTATGTTGAAAATACTTTAACAAGGAGTAGGCATGTACAGATCGCTTTTGGGACCCAAAAATATCGAATTTTCGGATGTTTTGAGCCTGAATTTAAGATATCAACGGGTACAGAAGATGCATGCACATATCGACTTTGGACACCTAAAATATCGATTTATAGCATGTTTTAAGCCTGTATTTTAAAACATTCTAGCACTGAGTAGGCATGTGCAGATTGCTTAAGGGACCCAAAAATATCGAATTTTCGGAGTTTTGAGCCTGAATTTGAGATATAAACGGGTACAGAAGATGCATACATATATCAACTTTTTGCACTTAAAATATCGATTTTGAGCATGTTTTGGGTCTGTATCTTGAAAACATTCTAGCAAGGAGTAGGCATGTACAGATTGCTTCTGGGAACCAAAAATATAGAATTTTCTGGTGTTTTGAACCTGAATTAGGGATATACACGGGTACAGAAGATGCATACACATATTGACTTCGGGCATATAAAATATTGATTTTTAGCAAGTTATGGGCCTGTATTTTAAAAACACTCTAACACGGAGTATGCACGTACAGATCGCTTCTGGGACCCAAAAATATCGAATTTTCTGGTGTTTTGAGCCTGAATTTGAGATATAAACGGGTACAGAAGATGCATGCACATATCGACTTTTTGCACCTAAAATATCGATTTTGAGCATGTTTTGGGCCTATATTTTGAAGATACTCTAACACGGTGTAGACATGTACAGGTCGCTTCTGTGACACAAAAATATCGGTTTTTTGGGTGTTTTGAGCCTGAATTTGAGATATAAACGGGTACAGAAGATCCATGCACATAACGACTTTGGCACCCAAAATATCGATTTTTAGTATGTTTTTGGCGTATAATTTGAAAATATTCTAGCACTGAGTAGGCATGTACAGATCGCTTTTGGGACCCAAAAATATCGAATTTTCGGGGGTTTTGAGCCAGAATTTGGGATATAACCGGGTACAGAGGATGCATGCACATAACGACTTTTTGCACCTTAAATATCGATTTTGAGCATGTTTTGGGTCTGTATATTGAAAACATTCTAGCAAGGAGTAGGCATGTACAGATCGCTTCTGGGACCCAAAAATACCGAATTTTCTGGTGTTTTGAACCTGAATTTGCGATATACAAGGGTACAGAAGATGCATACACATATTGACTTTGGGCACCTAAAATATAGATTTTGAGCATGTTTTGGGCCTGTATTTTGAAAATAATTTAACACGGAGTAGGCATGTACAGATCGCTTCTGGGACCCAAAAATATCGAATTTTCGATTGTTTTGAGCCTGAATTTGAGATATAAACGGGTACAGAAGATGCATGCACATATCTACTTTGGGCACCTAAAATATCGATTTTGAGCATGTTTTGGGCCTGTATTTTGAAAATACTCTAACTCGGAGTAGGCATGTACAGATCGCTTCTGGGACACAAAAATATTGATTTGTTGGGTGTTTTGAGCCTGAATTTGAGATATAAACGGGTACAGAAGATGCATGCACATATTGACTTGGCACCCAAAATATCGATTTTGAGCATGTTTTGGGCCTGTATTTTAAAAATACTCTAACACAGAGTAGACATGTACAGATCGCTTTTGGGACCCAAAAATATCGAATTTTCGGGTGTTTTGAGCCTGAATTTGAGATATAAACGGGTACAGTAGATGCATGCACATATCGACTTTGGCACCCAAAATATCGATTTTTAGTATGTTTTGGGCGTATAATTTGAAAATATTCTAGCACTGAGTAGGCATGTACAGATAGCTTCTGGGACCCAAAAATATCGAATTTTCGGGGGTTTTGAGCCAGAATTTGGGATATAACCGTGTACAGAGGATGCATGCACATATCGACTTTTTGCACCTAAAATTTCGATTTTGAGCATGTTTTGGGTCTGTATCTTGAAAACATTCTAGCAAGAAGTAGGCATGTACAGATCGCTTCTGGGACCCAAAAATACCGAATTTTCTGGTGTTTTGAACCTGAATTTGGGATATAGACGGGTACAGAAGATGCATACACATATTGACTTTGGGCACCTAAAATATAGATTTTCACCATGTTTTATGCCTGTATGTTGAAAATACTTTAACACGGAGTAGGCATGTGCAGATTGCTTAAGGGACCCAAAAATATCGAATTTTCGGAGTTTTGAGCCTGAATTTGAGATATAAACGTGTACAGAAGATGCATGCACATATCAACTTTTTGCACTTAAAATATCGATTTTGAGCATGTTTTGGGTCTGTATCTTGAAAACATTCTAGCAAGGAGTAGGCATGTACAGATTGCTTCTGGGAACCAAAAATATAGAATTTTCTTGTGTTTTGAACCTGAATTAGAGATATACACGGGTACAGAAGATGCATACACATATTGACTTTGGGCATATAAAATATTGATTTTTAGCAAGTTATGGGCCTGTATTTTAAAAACACTCTAACACGGAGTATGCACGTACAGATCGCTTCTGGGACCCAAAAATATTGAATTTTCTGGTGTTTTGAGCCTGAATTTGAGATATAAACGGGTACAGAAGATGCATGCACATATCGACTTTGGGCACCCAAAATATCGATTTTGAGCATGTTTTATGCCTGTATCTTTAAAATACTCTAACACTGAGTAGACACGTACAGATTGTTTCTGGGACCCAAATAAATCGAATTTTCGGGTGTTCTGAGCCTGAATTTGAGATATGAACGGGTACAGAAGATGCATGCACATATCGACTTTGTGCACCTAAAATATCAATTTTGAGCTTGTTTTGGGCCTGTATTTTGAAAATACTCTAACACGGTGTAGACATGTACATATCGCTTCGGGGACACAAAAATATCGATTTTTTGGGTGTTTTTAGCCTGAATTTGAGATATAAACGTGCACAGAAGATGCATGCACATATCGACTTTGGCATCCAAAATATCGATTTTTAGTATGTTTTGGGCCTATAATTTGAAAATATTCTAGCACTGAGTAGGCATGTACAGATCGCTTCTGGGACCCAAAAATATCGAATTTTCAGGGTTTTTGAGCCAGAATTTGGGATATAACCGGGTACAGAAAATGCATGCACATATCGACTTTTTGCACCTAAAATATCGATTTTGAGCATGTTTTGGGTCTGTATCTTGAAAACATTCTAGCAAGAAGTAGGCATGTACAGATCGCTTCTGGGACCAAAAAATATCGAATTTTCTGGTGTTTTGAACCTGAATTTGGGATATAGACGGGTACAGAAGATGCATACACAATTGACTTTGGGCACCTAAAATATAGATTTTCACAATGTTTTGTGCCTGTATGTTGAAAATACTTTAACACGGAGTAGGCATGTACAGATCGCTTCTGGGATCCAAAAATATCGAATTTTCTGTTGTTTTGAGACTAAATTTGAGATATCAACGGGTACAGAAGATGCATGCACATATCGACTTTGGACACCTAAAATATCGATTTATAGCATGTTTTAAGCCTGTATTTTAAAAACATTCTAGCACTGAGTAGGCATGTGCAGATTGCTTAAGGGACCCAATAATATCGAATTTTCGGAGTTTTGAGCCTAAATTTGAGATATAAACGGGTACAGAAGATGCATGCACATATCAACTTTTTGCACTTAAAATATCGATTTTGAGCATGTTTTGGGTCTGTATCTTGAAAACATTCTAGCAAGGAGTAGGCATGTACAGATCGCTTCTGGGAACCAAAAATATCGAATTTTCTGGTGTTTTGAACCTGAATTAGGGATATACACGGGTACAGAAGATGCATACACATATTGACTTTGGGCATATAAAATATCGATTTTTAGCAAGTTATGGGCCTGTATTTTAAAAACACTCTAACACGGAGTATGCACGTACAGATCGTTTCTGGGACCCAAAAATATTGAATTTTCGGGTGTTTTGAGCCTAAATTTGAGATATAAAAGGGTACAGATGATGTATGCACATATCGACTTTTTGCACCTAAAATATCGATTTTGAGCATGTTTTGGGTTTTGTATCTTGAAAATACTCTAACACGGTGTAGGCATGTACAGATCGCTTCTGGGACCCAAATAAATCGAATTTTCGGGTGTTCTGAGACTGAATTTGAGATATGAACGGGTACAGAAGATGCATGCACATATTGACTTTGGGCACCTAAAATATCGATTTTGAGCATCTTTTAAGCCTGTAATTTGAAAATACTCAAACACGGTGTAGACATGTACAGATCGCTTCTGGGACCCAAAAATATCGAATTTTCGGGTGTTTTGAGCCTGAATTTGAGATATAAACGGATACAGAAGATGCATGCACATATCGACTTTGGGCACCTAAAATATCGATTTTGAGCATGTTTTGGGCCTGTATTTTGAAAATACTCTAACACGGACTAGGCATGTACAGATCGCTTCTGGGACACAAAAATATCGATTTTTTGAGTGTTTTGAGCCTGAATTTGAGATATAAACGGGTACAGAAGATGCAAGCACATATCGACTTTGGACACCTAAAATATCGATTTATAGCATGTTTTAAGCCTGTATTTTAAAAACATTCTATCACTGAGTAGGCATGTGCAGATTGCTTAAGGGACCCATAAATATTGAATTTTCGGTATTTTGAGCCTGAATTTGAGATATAGACGGATACAGAAGATGCATGCACATATCGACTTTTTTCATTTAAAATATCGATTTTGAGCATGTTTTGGGTCTGTATCTTGAAAACATTCTAGCAAAGGAGTAGGCATGTACAGATCGCTTCTGGGACCCAAAAATATCGAATTTTCTGGTGTTTTGAACCTGAATTAGGGATATACACGGGTACAGAAGATGCATACACATATTGAGTTTGGACACATAAAATATCGATTTTCAGCATGTTTTGTGCCTGTATTTTAAAAACACTCTAACACGGAGTATGCACGTACAGATCGCTTCTGGGACCCAAAAATATTGAATTTTCTGGTGTTTTGAGCCTGAATTTGAGATATAAACGGGTACAGAAGATGCATGCACATTTCGACTTTTTGCACCTAAAATATCGATTTTGAGCATGTTTTGGACCTATATTTTGAAGATACTCTAACACGGTGTAGACATGTACAGGTCGCTTCTGGAACACAAAAATATCGGTTTTTTGGGTGTTTTGAGCCTGAATTTGAGATATAAACGGGTACAGAAGATCCATGCACATAACGACTTTGGCACCTAAAATATCGATTTTTAGTATGTTTTTGGCGTATAATTCGAAAATATTCTAGCACTGAGTAGGCATGTACAGATCGCTTTTGGGACCCAAAAATATCGAATTTTCGGGGGTTTTGAGCCAGAATTTGGGATATAACCGGGTACAGAGGATGCATACACATATCGACTTTGCGCACCTAAAATATCGATTTTGAGCATGTTTTGGGCCTGTATTTTGAAAATACTCTAACTCGGAGTAGGCATGTACAGATCGCTTCTGGGACACAAAAATATTGATTTGTTGGGTGTTTTGAGCCTGAATTTGAGATATAAACGGGTACAGAAGATGCATGCACATATTGACTTTGGCACCCAAAATTTTGATTTTTAGCATGTTTTGGGCCTGTATTTTAAAAATACTCTAACACAGAGTAGACATGTACAGATCGCTTTTGGGACCCAAAAATATCGAATTTTCGGGGGATTTGAGCCTGAATTTGAGATATAAAAGGGTACAGTAGATGCATGCACATATCGACTTTGGACACCTAAAATATCGATTTTTAGCATGTTTTGAACCTATATTTTGAAAACATTATAGCACTGAGTATGCATGTACAGATCGCTTAAGGGACAAAAAAATATGGAATTTTCGGGTGTTTTGAGCCTGAATTTGAGATATAAACGGGTACAGAAGATGCATGCACATATCGACTTTGGGCACCCAAAATATCGATTTTGAGCATGTTTTGGGCCTGTATCTTTAAAATGCTCTTACACTGAGTAGACACGTACAGATCACTTCTGGGACCCAAATAAATCGAATTTTCGGGTGTTCTGAGCCTGAATTTGAGATATGAACGGGTACAGAAGATGCATGCACATATCGACTTTGGGCACCTAAAATATCGATTTTGAGCATGTTTTGGGCCTGTATTTTGAAAATACTCTAACACGGTGTAGACATGTACAGATCGCTTCGGGGACACAAAAATATCGATTTTTTGGGTGTTTTGAGCCTGAATTTGAGATATAAACGGGCACTGAAGATGCATGCACATATCGACTTTGGCACCCAAAATATAGATTTTTAGTATGTTTTGGGCGTATAATTTGAAAATATTCTAGCACTGAGTAGGCATGTACAGATCGCTTCTGGGACCCAAAAATATCGAATTTTCGGTGTTTTGAGCCAGATTTTGGGATATAACCGTGTACAGAGGATGCATGCACATATCGACTTTTTGCACCTAAAATATCGATTTTTAGCATGTTTTGGGTCTGTATCTTGAAAACATTCTAGCAAGAAGTAGGCATGTACAGATCGCTTCTGGGACCAAAAAATACCGAATTTTCGGGTGTTTTGAACCTGAATTTGGGATATAGACGGGTACAGAAGATGCATACACATATTGACTTTGGGCACCTAAAATATAGATTTTGAACATTTTTTGTGCCTGTATTTTGAAAATACTTTAACACTGAGTATGCATGTACAGATCGCTTAAGGGACCCAAAAATATGGAATTTTCGAGTGTTTTGAGCCTGAATTTGAGATATGAACGGGTACAGAAGATGCATGCACATATCGACTTTGGACACCTAAAATATCGATTTTGAGCATGTTTTGGGCCTGTATTTATAGAATACTCTAACACGGAGTATGCATGTACACATTGCTTCTAGGACCCAAAAATATCGAATATTCGGGTGTTTTGAGTTTGAATTTGAGATATAAACGGGTACAGAAGATGCATGCACATATCGACTTTGGGCACCCAAAATATCGATTTTGAGCATGTTTTATGCCTGTATCTTTAAAATACTCTAACACTGAGTAGACACGTACAGATCGTTTCTGGGACCCAAATAAATCGAATTTTCGGGTGTTCTGAGCCTGAATTTGAGATATGAACGGGTACAGAAGATGCATGCACATATCGACTTTGTGCACCTAAAATATCAATTTTGAGCTTGTTTTGGGCCTGTATTTTGAAAATACTCTAACACGGTGTAGACATGTACATATCGCTTCGGGGACACAAAAATATCGATTTTTTGGGTGTTTTGAGCCTGAATTTGAGATATAAACGTGCACAGAAGATGCATGCACATATCGACTTTGGCATCCAAAATATCGATTTTTAGTATGTTTTGGGCCTATAATTTGAAAATATTCTAACACTGAGTAGGCATGTACAGATCGCTTCTGGGACCCAAAAATATCGAATTTTCGGGGTTTTTGAGCCAGAATTTGGGATATAACCGGGTACAGAAAATGCATGCACATATCGACTTTGGCACCCAAAATATCGATTTTTAGTATCTTTTGGGCGTATAATTTGAAAATATTCTAGCACTGAGTAGGCATGTACAGATCGCTTCTGGGACCAAAAAATATCGAATTTTCGGGGGTTTTGAGCCAGAATTTGGGATATAACCTTGTACAGAGGATTCATGCACATATCGACTTTTTGCACCTAAAATATCGATTTTGAGCATGTTTTGGGTCTGTATCTTGAAAACATTCTAGCAAGAAGTAGGCATGTACAGATCGCTTCCGGGACCAAAAAATATCGAATTTTCTGGTGTTTTGAACCTGAATTTGGGATATAGACGGGTACAGAAGATGCATACACAATTGACTTTGGGCACCTAAAATATAGATTTTCGCAATGTTTTGTGCCTGTATGTTGAAAATACTTTAACACGGAGTAGGCATGTACAGATCGCTTCTGGGACCCAAAAATATCGAATTTTCTGTTGTTTTGAGCCTAAATTTGAGATATCAACGGGTACAGAAGATGCATGCACATATCGACTTTGGACACCTAAAATATCGATTTATAGCATGTTTTAAGCCTGTATTTTAAAAACATTCTAGCACTGAGTAGGCATGTGCAGATTGCTTAAGGGACCCAATAATATCGAATTTTCGGAGTTTTGAGCCTAAATTTGAGATATAAACGGGTACAGAAGATGCATGCACATATCAACTTTTTGCACTTAAAATATCGATTTTGAGCATGTTTTGGGTCTGTATCATGAAAACATTCTAGCAAGGAGTAGGCATGTACAGATCGCTTCTGGGAACCAAAAATATCGAATTTTCTGGTGTTTTGAACCTGAATTAGGGATATACACGGGTACAGAAGATGCATACACATATTGACTTTGGGCATATAAAATATCGATTTTTAGCAAGTTATGGGCCTGTATTTTAAAAACACTCTAACACGGAGTATGCACGTACAGATCGCTTCTGGGACCAAAAAATATTGAATTTTCGGGTGTTTTGAGCCTAAATTTGAGATATAAAAGGGTACAGATAATGTATGCACATATCGACTTTTTGCACTTAAAATATCGATTTTGAGCATGTTTTGGGTTTTGTATCTTGAAAATACTCTAACACGGTGTAGGCATGTACAGATCGCTTCTGGGACCCAAATAAATCGAATTTTCGGGTGTTCTGAGACTGAATTTGAGATATGAACGGGTACAGAAGATGCATGCACATATTGACTTTGGGCACATAAAATATCAATTTTGAGCATCTTTTAAGCCTGTAATTTGAAAATACTCAAACACGGTGTAGACATGTACAGATCGCTTCTGGGACCCAAAAATATCGAATTTTCGGGTGTTTTGAGCCTGAATTTGAGATATAAACGGATACAGAAGATGCATGCACATATCGACTTTGGGCACATAAAATATCGATTTTGAGCATGTTTTGGGCCTGTATTTTGAAAATACTCTAACACGGAGTAGGCATGTACAGATCGCTTCTGGGACACAAAAATATCGATTTTTTGAGTGTTTTGAGCCTGAATTTGAGATATAAACGGGTACAGAAGATGCAAGCACATATCGACTTTGGACACCTAAAATATCGATTTATAGCATGTTTTAAGCCTGTATTTTAAAAACATTCTATCACTGAGTATGCATGTGCAGATTGCTTAAGGGACCCATAAATATTGAATTTTCGGTATTTTGAGCCTGAATTTGAGATATAGACGGATACAGAAGATGCATGCACATATCGACTTTTTTAATTTAAAATATCGATTTTGAGCATGTTTTGGGTCTGTATCTTGAAAACATTCTAGCAAAGGAGTAGGCATGTACAGATCGCTTCTGGGACCCAAAAATATCGAATTTTCTGGTGTTTTGAACCTGAATTAGGGATATACACTGGTACAGAAGATGCATACACATATTGAGTTTGGGCACATAAAATATCGATTTTCAGCATGTTTTGTGCCTGTATTTTAAAAACACTCTAACACGGAGTATGCACGTACAGATCGCTTCTGTGACCCAAAAATATTGAATTTTCGGGTGTTCTGAGCCTGAATTTGAGATATAAACGGGTACAGAAGATGCATGCACATATCGTCTTTTTGCACCTAAAATATCAATTTTGATCATGTTTTGGGTCTGTATCTTGAAAAAATTCTAGCAAGGAGTAGGCATGTACAGATCGCTTCTGGGACCCAAAAATATCGAATTTTCGGGTGTTTTGAACCTGAATTTGGGATATAGACGGATACAGAAGATGCATGCACATATCGACTTTGGGCACCTAAAATATTGATTTTGAGCATGTTTTGGGCCTGTATTTTGAAAATACTCTAATACGGAGTTGGCATGTACAGATCGTTTCGGGGACCCAAAAATATCGAATTTTCGGGTGTTTTGAGCGTGAATTTGAGATATAAACGGGTACAGAAGATGCATGCACATATCGACTTTGGGCAGCTAAAATATCGATTTTCAGCATGTTTTAGGCCTGTATTTTGAAAATACTCTAACACGGAGTATGCATGTACAGATGGCTTTTGGGACCCAAAAATATCGAATATTCGGGTGTTTTGAGTCTGAATTTAAGATATAAACAGGTACAGAAGATGCATGCACATATCGACTTTGGGCACACAAAATATCGATTTTCAGCATGTTTTGGGCCTGTATTTTGAAAATACTCTAACACGGAGTAGACACGTACAGATCGCTTTTGGGACCCAAAAATATCGAATATTCGGGTGTTTTGAGTCAGAATTTGAGATATAAACAGGTACAGAAGATGCATGCACATATCGACTTTGGACACCTAAAATATCGATTTATAGCATGTTTTAAGCCTGTATTTTAAAAACATTCTAGCACTGAGTAGGCATGTGCAGATTGCTTAAGGGACCCAATAATATCGAATTTTCGGAGTTTTGAGCCTAAATTTGAGATATAAACGGGTACAGAAGATGCATGCACATATCAACTTTTTGCACTTAAAATATCGATTTTGAGCATGTTTTGGGTCTGTATCATGAAAACATTCTAGCAAGGAGTAGGCATGTACAGATCGCTTCTGGGAACCAAAAATATCGAATTTTCTGGTGTTTTGAACCTGAATTAGGGATATACACGGGTACAGAAGATGCATACACATATTGACTTTGGGCATATAAAATATCGATTTTTAGCAAGTTATGGGCCTGTATTTTAAAAACACTCTAACACGGAGTATGCACGTACAGATCGCTTCTGGGACCAAAAAATATTGAATTTTCGGGTGTTTTGAGCCTAAATTTGAGATATAAAAGGGTACAGATAATGTATGCACATATCGACTTTTTGCACTTAAAATATCGATTTTGAGCATGTTTTGGGTTTTGTATCTTGAAAATACTCTAACACGGTGTAGGCATGTACAGATCGCTTCTGGGACCCAAATAAATCGAATTTTCGGGTGTTCTGAGACTGAATTTGAGATATGAACGGGTACAGAAGATGCATGCACATATTGACTTTGGGCACATAAAATATCAATTTTGAGCATCTTTTAAGCCTGTAATTTGAAAATACTCAAACACGGTGTAGACATGTACAGATCGCTTCTGGGACCCAAAAATATCGAATTTTCGGGTGTTTTGAGCCTGAATTTGAGATATAAACGGATACAGAAGATGCATGCACATATCGACTTTGGGCACATAAAATATCGATTTTGAGCATGTTTTGGGCCTGTATTTTGAAAATACTCTAACACGGAGTAGGCATGTACAGATCGCTTCTGGGACACAAAAATATCGATTTTTTGAGTGTTTTGAGCCTGAATTTGAGATATAAACGGGTACAGAAGATGCAAGCACATATCGACTTTGGACACCTAAAATATCGATTTATAGCATGTTTTAAGCCTGTATTTTAAAAACATTCTATCACTGAGTATGCATGTGCAGATTGCTTAAGGGACCCATAAATATTGAATTTTCGGTATTTTGAGCCTGAATTTGAGATATAGACGGATACAGAAGATGCATGCACATATCGACTTTTTTAATTTAAAATATCGATTTTGAGCATGTTTTGGGTCTGTATCTTGAAAACATTCTAGCAAAGGAGTAGGCATGTACAGATCGCTTCTGGGACCCAAAAATATCGAATTTTCTGGTGTTTTGAACCTGAATTAGGGATATACACTGGTACAGAAGATGCATACACATATTGAGTTTGGGCACATAAAATATCGATTTTCAGCATGTTTTGTGCCTGTATTTTAAAAACACTCTAACACGGAGTATGCACGTACAGATCGCTTCTGTGACCCAAAAATATTGAATTTTCGGGTGTTCTGAGCCTGAATTTGAGATATAAACGGGTACAGAAGATGCATGCACATATCGTCTTTTTGCACCTAAAATATCAATTTTGATCATGTTTTGGGTCTGTATCTTGAAAAAATTCTAGCAAGGAGTAGGCATGTACAGATCGCTTCTGGGACCCAAAAATATCGAATTTTCGGGTGTTTTGAACCTGAATTTGGGATATAGACGGATACAGAAGATGCATGCACATATCGACTTTGGGCACCTAAAATATTGATTTTGAGCATGTTTTGGGCCTGTATTTTGAAAATACTCTAATACGGAGTTGGCATGTACAGATCGTTTCGGGGACCCAAAAATATCGAATTTTCGGGTGTTTTGAGCGTGAATTTGAGATATAAACGGGTACAGAAGATGCATGCACATATCGACTTTGGGCAGCTAAAATATCGATTTTCAGCATGTTTTAGGCCTGTATTTTAAAAACATTCTATCACTGAGTATGCATGTGCAGATTGCTTAAGGGACCCATAAATATTGAATTTTCGGTATTTTGAGCCTGAATTTGAGATATAGACGGATACAGAAGATGCATGCACATATCGACTTTTTTAATTTAAAATATCGATTTTGAGCATGTTTTGGGTCTGTATCTTGAAAACATTCTAGCAAAGGAGTAGGCATGTACAGATCGCTTCTGGGACCCAAAAATATCGAATTTTCTGGTGTTTTGAACCTGAATTAGGGATATACACTGGTACAGAAGATGCATACACATATTGAGTTTGGGCACATAAAATATCGATTTTCAGCATGTTTTGTGCCTGTATTTTAAAAACACTCTAACACGGAGTATGCACGTACAGATCGCTTCTGGGACCCAAAAATATTGAATTTTCGGGTGTTCTGAGCCTGAATTTGAGATATAAACGGGTACAGAAGATGCATGCACATATCGTCTTTTTGCACCTAAAATATCAATTTTGATCATGTTTTGGGTCTGTATCTTGAAAAAATTCTAGCAAGGAGTAGGCATGTACAGATCGCTTCTGGGACCCAAAAATATCGAATTTTCGGGTGTTTTGAACCTGAATTTGGGATATAGACGGATACAGAAGATGCATGCACATATCGACTTTGGGCACCTAAAATATTGATTTTGAGCATGTTTTGGGCCTGTATTTTGAAAATACTCTAATACGGAGTTGGCATGTACAGATCGTTTCGGGGACCCAAAAATATCGAATTTTCGGGTGTTTTGAGCGTGAATTTGAGATATAAACGGGTACAGAAGATGCATGCACATATCGACTTTGGGCAGCTAAAATATCGATTTTCAGCATGTTTTAGGCCTGTATTTTGAAAATACTCTAACACGAAGTATGCATGTACAGATGGCTTTTGGGACCCAAAAATATCGAATATTCGGGTGTTTTGAGTCTGAATTTAAGATATAAACAGGTACAGAAGATGCATGCACATATCGACTTTGGGCACACAAAATATCGATTTTCAGCATGTTTTGGGCCTGTATTTTGAAAATACTCTAACACGGAGTAGACACGTACAGATCGCTTTTGGGACCCAAAAATATCGAATATTCGGGTGTTTTGAGTCAGAATTTGAGATATAAACAGGTACAGAAGATGCATGCACATATCGACTTTGGGCACACAAAATATCGATTTTCAGCATGTTTTGGGCCTGTATTCTGAAAATACTCTAACACGGTGTAGACATGTACAGATCGCTTCTGGGACACAAAAATATCCATTTTTGTGGGTGTTTTACGCCTGAATTTGAGATATAAACGGGTACCGAAGATGCATGCACATATCGACTTTGTCACCCAAAACATCGATTTTTAGTATGTTTTGGGCGTATAATTTGAAAATATTCTAGCACTGAGTAGGCATGTACAGATCGCTTCTGGAACCCAAAAATATCGAATCTTCGGGGGTTTTGAGCCCGAATTTGGGATATAACCGGGTACAGAGGATGCATGCACATATCGACTTTTTTCACCTAAAATATCGATTTTGAGCATGTTTTGGGTCTGTATATTGAAAAAATTCTAGCAAGGAGTAGGCATGTACAGATCGCTTCTGGGACAAAAAAATACCGAATTTTCTGGTGTTTTGATCCTGAATTTGGGATATAGACGGGTACAGAAGATGCATACACATATTGACTTTGGGCACCGAAAATATAGATTTTCAGCATGTTTTGTGCCTGTATTTTGAAAATACTTTAACACGGAGTAGGCATGTACAGATCGCTTCTGGGACCCATAAATATCGAATTTTCGGGTGTTTTGAGCCTGAATTTGAGATATAAACGGATACAGAAGATGCATGCACATATCGACTTTGGGCACCTAAAATATCGATTTTGAGCATGTTTTGGGCCTGTATTTTGAAAATACTCTAATACGGAGTAGGCATGTACAGATCGCTTCTGGGACCCAAAAATATCGAATTTTCGGGTGTTTTGAGCGTGAATTTGAGATATAAACGGGTACAGAAGATGCATGCACATATCGACTTTTTGCACTTAAAATATCGATTTTGAGCATGTTTTGGGCCTGTATTTTAAAAACACTCTAACACGGAGTATGCACGTAAAGATCGCTTCAGGGACCCAAAAACATTGAATTTTCGGGTGTTTTGAGCCTGAATTTGAGATATAAACGGATACAGAAGATGCATGCACATATCGAATTTGGGCACCTAAAATATCGATTTTGAGCATCTTTTGGGCCTGTAATTTGAAAATACTCAAACACGGTGTAGAGATGTACAGATCGCTTCTGGGACCCAAAAATATCGAATTTTCGGGGGTTTTGAGCCTGAATTTGAGATATAAACAGATACAGAAGATGCATGCACATATCGACTTTGGGCACCTAAAATATCGATTTTGAGCATGTTTTGGGCCTGTATTTTGAAAATACTCTAACACGGAGTAGGCATGTACAGATCGCTTCTGGGACACAAAAATATCGATTTTTTGAGTGTTTTGAGCCTGAATTTGAGATATAAACGGGTACAGAAGATGCATGCACATATCGACTTTGGACACCTAAAATATCGATTTATAGCATGTTTTAAGCCTGTATTTTAAAAATAATCTATCACTGAGTAGGCATGTGCAGATTGCTTAAGGGACCCAAAAATATCGAATTTTCGGTGTTTTGAGCCTGAATTTGAGATATAAACGGGTACAGAAGATGCATGCACATATCGACTTTTTTAATTTAAAATATCGATTTTGAGCATGTTTTGGGTCTGTATCTTGAAAACATTCTAGCAAGGTGTAGGCATGTACATATCGCTTCTGGGACACAAAAATATCGAATTTTCTGGTGTTTTGAACCTGAATTAGGGATATACACGGGTACAGAAGATGCATGCACATATTGAGTTTGTGCACATAAAATATCGATTTTTAGCATGTTTTGGGCCTGTATTTTAAAAACACTCTAACACGGAGTATGCACGTACAGATCGCTTCTGGGACCCAAAAATATTGAATTTTCGGGTGTTCTGAGCCTGAATTTGAGATATAAACGGGTACAGAAGATGTATGCACATATCGACTTTGGGCACCTAAAATATCAATTTTGATCATGTTTTGGGTCTGTATCTTGAAAAAATTCTAGCAAGGAGTAGGCATGTACAGATCGCTTCTGGGACCCAAAAATATCGAATTTTCGGGTGTTTTGAGCCTGAATTTGAGATATAATCGGGTACAGAAGATGCATGCACATATCGACTTTGGGCACCTAAAATAATGATTTTGAGCATGTTTTCGGCCTGTATTTTGAAAATACTCTAACACGGAGTAGGCATGTACAGATCGCTTCGGGGACCCAAAAATATTGAATTTTCGGGTGATTTGAGCCTGAATTTGAGAGATAAACGTATACAGAAGATGCATGCATATATCGACTTTTTTGCACCTAAAATATCGATTTTGAGCATGTTTTGGGTCTGTATCTTGAAAACATTCTAGAAAGAAGTAGGCCTGTACAGATTGCTTCTGGGACCCAAAAATATCGAATTTTCGAGTGTTTTGAACCTGAATTTGGGATATAGACGGGTACAGAAGATGCATACACATATTGACTTTGGGCAGCTAAAATATCGATTTTCAGCATGTTTTAGGCCTGTATTTTGAAAATACTCTAACACGGAGTATGCATGTACAGATGGCTTTTGGGACCCAAAAATATCGAATATTCGGGTGTTTTGAGACTGAATTTGAGATATAAACAGGTACAGAAGATGCATGCACATATCGACTTTGGGCACACAAAATATCGATTTTGAGCTTGTTTTGGGCCTGTATTTTTAAAATACTCTAACACAGAGTAGACACGTACAGATCGCTTCTGGGACACAAAAATATCGAATTTTTGGGTGTTTTGAGCCTGAATTTGAGATATAAACGGGTACAGAAGATGCATGCACATATCGACTTTGGGCACTCAAAATATCGATTTTTAGCATGTTCTGAGCCTCTATTTTGAAAACATTCTAGCACTGAGTAGGCATGTACAGATCGCTTCTGGGACCCAAAAATATTGAATTTTCGGGTGTTTTGAGCCTGAATTTGAGATATAACCGGGTACAGAAAATGCATACACATATTGACTTTGTGCACCTAACATATCAATTTTCAGCATGTTTTGGGCCTGTATTTTAAAAACACTCTAACACGGAGTATGCATGTACAGATTGCTTCTGGGACCCAAATATCGAATTTTCGGAGTTTTGAGCCTGAATTTGAGATATAAACGGGTACAGAAGACGCATGCACATATCGACTTTGGGCACCCAAAATATCGATTTTAAGCATGTTTTGGGCCTGTATCTTTCAAATACTCTAACACTAAGTAGACACGTACAGATCGCTTCTGGGACCCAAATAAATCGAATTTTCGGGTGTTCTGAACCTGAATTTGAGATATGAACGTGTACAGAAGATGCATGCACATATCGACTTTGGGCACCTAAAATATCGATTTTGAGCATGTTTTGGGCCTGTATTTTGAAAATACTCGAACACGGTGTAGACATGTACAGATCGCTTCTGGGACACAAAAATATCGATTTTTTGGGTGTTTTGAGCATGAATTTGAGATATAAACGGGCACAGAAGATGCATGCACATATCGACTTTGGCACCCAAAATATCGATTTTTAGTATGTTTTGGGCGTATAATTTGAAAATATTCTAGCACTGAGTAGGCATGTACACATCGCTTCTGGGACCCAAAAATATCGAATTTTCGGAGTTATGAGCCTGAATTTGAGATATAACTTTTTGAACCTAAAATATCGATTTTGAGCATGTTTTGGGTCTGTATCTTGAAAACATTCTAGCAAGAAGTAGGCATGTACAGATCGCTTAAGGGACCCAAAAATATCGAATTTTCGGAGTTTTGAGCCTGAATTTGAGATATAAACGGGTACAGAAGAAGCATGCACATATCGACTTTTTGCACTTAAAATATCGATTTTGAGCATGTTTTGGGTCTGTATCTTGAAAATATTCTAGCAAAGAGTAGGCATGTACATATCGCTTCTGGGACCCAAAAATATCGAATTTTCTGGTGTTATGAACCAGAATTAGGGATATACACGGGTACAGAAGATGCATACACATATTGACTTTGGGCACATAAAATATCGATTTTTAGCATGTTTTGGGCCTGTATTTTAAAAACACTCTAACACGGAGTATGCACGTATAGATCGCTTCTGGGACCCAAAAACAATGAATTTTCGGGTGTTTTGAGCCTGAATTTGAGATATAAACGGCTACAAAATGTGCATTCACATATCGAATTTGTGCACCTAAAATATCGATTTTGAGCATCTTTTGGGCCTGTATTTTGAAAATACTCAAACACGGTGTAGACATGTACAGATCGCTTCTGGGACCCAAAAATATCGAATTTTTGGGTGTTTTGAGCCTAAATTTGAGATATAAACGGATACAGAAGATGCATGCACATATCGACTTTGGGCACCTAAAATATCGATTTTGAGCATGTTTTGGGCCTGTATTTTGAAAATACTCTAACACGAAGTAGGCATGTACAGATCGCTTCTGGGACACAAAAATATCGATTTTTTGAGGGTTTTGAGCCTGAATTTGAGATATAAACGGGTACAGAAGATGCATGCACATATCGACTTTTTGCACCTAAAATATCAATTTTGATCATGTTTTGGGTCTGTAACTTGAAAAAATTCTAGCAAGGAGTAGGCATGTACAGATCGCTTCTGGGACACAAAAATATCGAATTTTTGGGTGTTTTGAGCCTGAATTTGAGATATAAACGGGTACAGAAAATGCATACACATATTGACTTTGTGCAACTAAAATATCAATTTTTTGCATGTTTTGGACCAGTATTTTTAAAACACTCTAACACGGAGTATGCATGTACAGATCGCTTCTGGGACACAAAATATCTAATTTTCGGAGTTTTGAGCCTGAATTTGAGATATAAACGGGTACAGAAGATGCATGCACATATCGACTTTATGCACCTAAAATATCGATTTTGAGCATGTTTTGGGTCTGTATCTTGAAAACATTCTAGCAAGAAGTAGGCATGTACAGATTGCTTCTGGGACCCAAAAATATCGAATTTTCGAGTGTTTTGAACCTGAATTTGAGATATAGACGGGTACAGAAGATGCATACACATAATGACTTTGGGCAGCTAAAATATCGATTTACAGCACGTTTTAGGCCTGTATTTTGAACATACTCTAACACGGAGTATGCATGTACAGATGGCTTTTGGGACCCAAAAATATCGAATATTCGGGTGTTTTGAGTCTGAATTTGGGATAAAAATGGGTACAGAAGATGCATGCACATATCGACTTTGGGCACCTAAAATATCGATTTTGAGCATGTTTTCGGCGTATAAATTGAAAATATTCTAGCACTGCGTAGGCATGTCCAGATCGCTTCTGGTACCCAAAAATATCGAATTTTCGGGTATTTTGAGCCCGAATTTGAGATATAAACGGGTACAGAAGATGCATGCACATATCGACTTTTGCAACCAAAATATCGATTTTTAGTATGTTTTGGGCCTATATTTTGAAAATATTCTAGCACTGAGTAGGCATGTACAGATCGCTCCTGGGATTCAAAAATATTGAATTTTTGGGTGTTTTGAGCCTGAATTTGAGATATAAACTGGTACTGAAGATGCATGCACATATTGACTTTGGGCACATAAAATATCGATTTTCAGCATGTTTTGGGCCTGTATTTTAAAAACACTCTAACACGGAGTATGCACGTACAGATCGCTTCTGGGACCCAAAAATATCGATTTTTTGGGTGTTTTGAGCCTGAATTTGAGATATAAACGGGTACAGAAGATGCATGCACATATCGACTTTGGGCACCTAAAATATCGATTTTGAGCATGTTTTGAGCCTATAGTTTGAAAACATTCTAGTACTGAGTATGCATGTACAGATCGCTTAAGGGACCCAATAATATGGATTTTTCCAGTGTTTTGAGCCTGAATTTGAGATATAAACGGGTACAGAAGATGCATGCACATATCGACTTTTTGCACCTGAAATATCAATTTTGATCATGTTTTGGGTCTGTAACTTGAAAAAATTCTAGCTAGGAGTAAGCATGTACAGATCGCTTCTGGGACCCAAAAATATCGAATTTTCGGGTGTATTGAACCTGAATTTGGGATATAGACGGATACAGAAGATTCATGCACATATCGACTTTGGGCACCTCAAATATTGATTTTGAGCATGTTTTGGGCCTGTATTTTGAAAATACTCTAACACGGAGTAGGCATGTACAGATCGCTTCTGGGACACAAAAATATCGAATTTTTGAGTGTTTTGAGCCTGAATTAGAGGTATAAACGAGTACAGATGATGCATGCACATATCGACTTTGGGCACCTAAAATATCGATTTTGAGCATGTTTTGGGCCTGTATTTTAAAAATACTCTAACACGGAGTAGACATGTACAGATCGCTTTTGGGACCGAAAAATATTGAATTTTCGGGTGTTTTGAGCCTGAATTTGAGATATAAACGGGTACAGAAGATGCATACACATATTGACTTTGTGCAACTAAAATATCAATTTTCAGCATGTTTTGGGCCTGTTTTTTAAAAACACTCTAACACGGAGTATGCATGTACAGATCGCTTCTGGGACACAAAATATCTAATTTTCGGAGTTTTGAGCCTGAATTTGAGATATAAACGGGTACAGAAGATGCATGCACATATCGACTTTTTGCACCTAAAATATCGATTTTGAGCATGTTTTGGGTCTGTATCTTGAAAACATTCTAGCAAGAAGTAGGCCTCTACAGATTGCTTCTGGGACCCAAAAATATCGAATTTTCTAGTGTTTTGAACCTGAATTTGGGATATAGACGGGTACAGAAGATGCATACACATATTGACTTTGGGCAGCTAAAATATCGATTTTCAGCATGTTTTAGGCCTGTATTTTGAAAATACTCTAACACGGAGTATGCATGTACAGATGGCTTTTGGGACCCAAAAATATCGAATATTCGGGTGTTTTGAGTCTGAATTTGAGATATAAACAGGTATAGAAGATGCATGCACATATCGACTTTGGGCACACAAAATATCGATTTTGAGCATGTTTTGAGCCTGTATTTTTAAAATACTCTAACACGGAGTAGACACGTACAGATCGCTTCTGGGACACAAAAATATCGAATTTTTGGGTGTTTTGAGCCTGAATTTGAGATATAAACGGGTACAGAAGATGCATGCACATATCGACTTTGGGCACTCAAAATATCGATTTTTAGCATGTTCTGAGCCTCTATTTTGAAAACATTCTAGCACTGAGTAGGCATGTACAGATCGCTTCTGGGACCCAAAAATATTGAATTTTCGGGTGTTTTGAGCCTGAATTTGAGATATAACCGGGTACAGAAAATGCATACACATATTGACTTTGTGCACCTAAAATATCAATTTTCAGCATGTTTGGGCCTGTATTTTAAAAACACTCTAACACGGAGTATGCATGTACAGATTGCTTCTGGGACACAAAATATCGAATTTTCGGAGTTTTGAGCCTGAATTTGAGATATAACCGGGTATGCTTCCTCCCCTCAGGAGAGCATGCAACACTCGTCAAGCCTCTCATTCTCACCCCTTTTCTGTCCAACTCCCTAATGCAAGAGTTAACCGGTACTCTCAGTCTTTCATATACACAACTGGTCAACTCTGGAACACTCTACCTTCATCCATCTTTCCACCTTACTACGACTTATGTTCCTTCAAACGCAATATATCTAGGCATCTCGAACGAAATTGGACATGATTTTGGACACTTCTATTAATGACTATGCAGATGGGGACAGAGAGCGGGCCCGTGGCCTCTAGTCCCCATCTTTTTTTTTAATATAGAAAAAAAAAAAAAAAAAAAAAAAAAAAACAGAGGAAGCATACACATATCGACTTTTTGCACCTAAAATAGCGATTTTGAGCATGTTTTGGGTCTGTATCTTGAAAACATTCTAGCAATGAGTAGGCATGTACATATCGCTTCTGGGACCCAAAAATATCGAATTTTCTGGTGTTATGAACCAGAATTAGGGATATACACGGGTACAGAAGATGCATACAGATATTGACTTTGGGCACCTAAAATATCGATTTTGAGCATGTTTTGGGCCTGTATTTAAAAAAAAAAACTCTAACACGGAGTATGCACGTACAGATCGCTTCTGGGACCCAAAAACATTAAATTTTCGGGTGTTTTGAGCCTGAATTTGAGATATAAACGGCTACAAAATGTGCATTCACATATCGAATTTGGGCACACAAAATATCGATTTTGAGCATCTTTTGGGCCTGTATTTTGAAAATACTCAAACACGGTGTAGACATGTACAGATCGCTTCTGGGACCCAAAAATATCGATTTTTTGGGTGTTTTGAGCATGAATTTGAGATATAAACGGGTACAGAAGATGCATGCACATATCGACTTTCGGCACCTAAAATATCGATTTTGAGCATGTTTTGAGCCTATAGTTTGAAAACATTCTAGTACTGAGTATGCATGTACAGATCGCTTAAGGGACCCAATAATATGGAATTTTCCAGTGTTTTGAGCATGAATTTGAGATATAAACGGGTACAGAAGATGCATGCACATATCGACTTTTTGCACCTAAAATATCAATTTTGATCATGTTTTGGGTCTGTAACTTGAAAAAATTCTAGCAAGGAGTAGGCATGTACAGATCGCTTCTGGGACCCAAAAATATCGAATTTTTGGGTGTTTTGAACCTGAATTTGGGATATAGACGGATACAGAAGATTCATGCACATATCGACTTTGGGCACCTCAAATATTGATTTTGAGCATGTTTTGGGTCTGTAACTTGAAAAAATTCTAGCAAGGAGTAGGCATGTACAGATCGCTTCTGGGACACACAAATATTGAATTTTTGGGTGTTTTGAGCCTGAATTAGAGATATAAACGGGTACAGAAGATGCATGCACATATCGACTTTGGGCACCCAAAATATCGATTTTTAGCATGTTCTGAGCCTCTATTTTGAAAACATTCTAGCACTGAGTAGGCATGTACAGATCGCTTCTGGGACACAAAAATATCGAATTTTCGGGTGTTTTGAGCCTGAATTTGAGATATAACCGGGTACAGAAAATGCATACACATATTGACTTTGTGCAACTAAAATATCAATTTTCAGCATGTTTTGAAACCTGTATTTTAAAAACACTCTAACACGGAGTATGCATATACAGATCGCTTCTGGGACACAAAATATCTAATTTTCGGAGTTTTGAGCCTGAATTTGAGATATAAACGGGTACAGAAGATGCATGCACATATCGACTTTATGCACCTAAAATATCGATTTTGAGCATGTTTTGGGTCTGTATCTTGAAAACATTCTAGCAAGAAGTAGGCATGTACAGATTGCTTCTGGGACCCAAAAATATCGAATTTTCGAGTGTTTTGAACCTGAATTTGGGATATAGACGGGTACAGAAGATGCATACACATATTGACTTTGGGCAGCTAAAATATCGATTTACAGCACGTTTTAGGCCTGTATTTTGAACATACTCTAACACGGAGTATGCATGTACAGATGGCTTTTGGGACCCAAAAATATCGAATATTCGGGTGTTTTGAGTCTGAATTTGGGATAAAAATGGGTACAGAAGATGCATGCACATATCGACTTTGGGCACCTAAAATATCGATTTTGAGCATGTTTTCGGCGTATAAATTGAAAATATTCTAGCACTGAGTAGGCATGTCCAGATCGCTTCTGGTACCCAAAAATATCGAATTTTCGGGTGTTTTGAGCTCGAATTTGAGATATAAACGGGTACAGAAGATGCATGCACATATCGACTTTTGCAGCCAAAATATCGATTTTTAGTATGTTTTGGACCTATATTTTGAAAATATTCTAGCACTGAGTAGGCATGTACAGATCGCTCCTGGGATTCAAAAATATTGAATTTTCGGGTGTTTTGAGCCTGAATTTGAGATATAAACGGGTACTGAAGATGCATGCACATATCGACTTTGGGCAACTAAAATATCGATTTTCAGCATGTTTTGGGGATATATTTTGAAAATATTCTAGCTCTGAGAAGGCATGTACAGATCGCTTTTGGGACCCAAAAATATTGAATTTTTGGGCGTTTTGAGCCTAAATTTGGGATATAACCGGGTACAGAGGATGCATGCACATATCGACTTTTTGCACCTAAAATATCGATTTTGAGCATGTTTTAGGTTTGTATCTTGAAAACATTCTAGCAAGGAGTAGGCATGTACAGATCGCTTCTGGGACCCAAAAATATCGAATTTTCGGGGGTTTTGAACCAGAATTAGGGATATACACGGGTACAGAAGATGCATACACATATTGACTTTGGGCACATAAAATATCGATTTTCAGCATGTTTTGGGCCTGTATTTTAAAAACACTCTAACACGGAGTATGCACGTACAGATCGCTTCTGGGACCCAAAAATATCGATTTTTTGGGTATTTTGAGCCTGAATTTGAGATATAAACGGGTACAGAAGATGCATGCACATATCGACTTTGGGCACCCAAAATATCGATTTTTAGCATGTTCTGAGCCTCTATTTTGAAAACATTCTAGCACTGAGTAGGCATGTTCAAATCGCTTCTGGGACCCAAAAATATCGAATTTTCGGGTGTTTTGAGCCTGAATTTGAGATATAACCGGGTACAGAAGATGCATACACATATTGACTTTGTGCAACTAAAATATCAATTTTCAGCATGTTTTGGGCCTGTATTTTAAAAACACTCTAACACGGAGTATGCATGTACAGATCGCTTCTGGGACACAAAATATCTAATTTTCGGAGTTTTACGCCTGAATTTGAGATATAAACGGGTACAGAAGATGCATGCACATATCGACTTTTTGCACCTAAAATATCGATTTTGAGCATGTTTTGGGTCTGTATCTTGAAAACATTCTAGCAAGAAGTAGGCATGTACAGATTGCTTCTGGGACCCAAAAATATCGAATTTTCGAGTGTTTTGAACCTGAATTTGGGATATAGACGGGTACAGAAGATGCATACACATATTGACTTTGGGCAGCTAAAATATCAATTTACAGCACGTTTTAGGCCTGTATTTTGAACATACTCTAACACGGAGTATGCATGTACAGATGGCTTTTGGGACCCAAAAATATCGAATATTCGGGTGTTTTGAGTTTGAATCTGGGATATAAATGGGTACAGAAGATGCATGCACATATCGACTTTGGGCACCTTAAATATCGATTTTGAGCATGTTTTCGGCGTATAAATTGAAAATATTCTAGCACTGAGTAGGCATGTACAGATCGCTCCTGGGATTCAAAAATATTGAATTTTCGGGTGTTTTGAGCCTGAATTTGAGATATAAACGGGTACTGAAGATTCATGCACATATCGACTTTGGGCACCTAAAATATCGATTTTCAGCATGTTTTGGGGATATATTTTGAAAATATTCTAGCACTGAGAAGGCATGTACAGATCGCTTTTGGGACCCAAAAATATCGAATTTTTGGGTGTTTTGAGCCTGAATTTGGGATATAACCGGGTACAGAGGATGCATGCACATGACTTTTTGAACCTAAAATATCGATTTTGAGCATGTTTTAGGTTTGTATCTTGAAAACATTCTAGCAAGGAGTAGGCATGTTCAGATCGCTTCTGGGACCCAAAAATATCGAATTTTCGGGGGTTTTGAACCAGAATTAGGGATATACACGGGTACAGAAGATGCATACACATATTGACTTTGGGCACATAAAATATCGATTTTGAGCATCTTTTGGGCCTGTATTTTGAAAATACTCAATCAAGGTGTAGACATGTACAGATCGCTTCTGGGACAAAAAAATATCGATTTTTTGGGTGTTTTGAGCCTGAATTTGAGATTTAAACGGGTACAGAAGATGCATTCACATATCGACTTTGGCACCCAAAATATCGATTTTTAGTATGTTTTGGGCGTATAATTTGAAAATATTCTAGCACTGAGTAGGCATGTACAGATCGCTTCTGGGACCCAAAAATATCGAATTTTTGGTGTTTTGAGCCTGAATTTGAGATATAAACGGGTACAAAAGATGCATGCACATATCGACTTTTTGCACCTAAAATATCGATTTTGAGCATGTTTTGGGACTGTATCTTGAAAACATTCTAGCTTGAAGTAGGCATGTACAGATTGCTTCTGGGACCCAAAAATATCGAATTTTCGAATGTTTTGAACCTGAATTTGGGATATAGACGGTTACAGAAGATGCATACACATATTGACTTTGAGCACCTAAAATATAGATTTTCAGCATGTTTTAAGCCTGTATTTTGAAAATACTTTAACACGGAGAAGGCATGTACAGATCGCATCTGGGACCCAAAAATATCGAATTTTCGGGTGTTTTGAGCATGAATTTGAGATATAAACGGATACAGAAGATGCATGCACATATCGACTTTAGGCACCTAAAATATCGATTTTGAGCATGTTTTGGGCCTGTATTCTGAAAATACTGTACCACGGAGTAGGCATGTACAGATCGCTTCTGGGACACAAAAATATGGATTTTTTGGGTGTTTTGAGCCTGAATTTGAGATATAAACGGGTACAGAAGATGCATGCACATATCGACTTTGGACACCTAAAATATCGATTTTTAGTATGTTTTAGGCCTGTATTTTAAAAATACTTTAACACGGAGAAGACATGTACAGATCGTTTTTGTGACCCAAAAATATCGAATTTTCGGGTGTTTTGAGCCTGAATTTGAGAGGTAAATGGGTACAGAAGATGCATGCACATATCGACATTTTGCACCTAAAATATCGATTTTTATCTTGTTTTGGGTCTGTATCTTGAAAAAATTCTAGCAAGGAGTAGGCATGTACAGATTGCTTCTGGGACCCAAAAACATCGAATTTTCGAATATTTTGAACCTGAATTTGGGATATAGACGGGTACAGAAGATGCATACACATATTGACTTTGGGCAGCTAAAATATCGATTTTCAGCATGTTTTAGGCTTGTATTTTGAAAATACTCTGACACGGAGTATGCATGTACTGATGGCTTTTGAGACCCAAAAATATCGAATATTCGGGTGTTTTGAGTCTGAATTTGAGATATAAACGGGTACAGAAGATGCATGCACATATCGACTTTGGGCACCCAATATATCGATTTTGACCATATTTTGGGCCTGTATTTTTAAAATACTCTAACACGGAGTAGACACGTACAGATCGCTTATGGCCACACAGAAATATCGAATTTTTGGGTGTTTTGAGCCTGAATTCGAGATATAAACGGGTACAGAAGATGCATGCACATATCGACTTTGGGCACCCAAAATATCGATTTTTAGCACGTTCTGAGCCTATATTTTTAAAATATTCAAACACTGAGTATGCACGTACAGATCGCTTCTGTGACCCAAAAACATTGAATTTTCGGGTGTTTTGAGCATGAATTTGAGATATAAACGGGTACAGAAGATGCATGCACATATCGACCTTTACACCTAAAATATCGATTTTGAGCATCTTTTGGACCTGTAATTTGAAAAAACTCAAATACGGTGTAGACATGTAGAGATCGCTTCTGGGACACAAAAATATCGATTTTTTGGGTGTTTTGAGCCTGAATTTAAAATATAGACGGGTACAGAAGATGCATACACATATTGACTTTGAGCACCTAAAATATAGATTTTCAGCATGTTTTAAGCCTGTATTTTGAAAATACTTTAACACGGAGAAGGCATGTACAGATCGCTTTTGTGACCCAAAAATATCGAATTTTCGGGTGTTTTGAGCCTGAATTTGAGATATAAACGGATACAGAAGATGCATGCACATATCGACTTTAGGCACCTAAAATATCGATTTTGAGCATGTTTTGGGCCTGTATTCTGAAAATACTGTACCACGGAGTAGGCATGTACAGATCGCTTCTGGGACACAAAAATATGGATTTTTTGGGTGTTTTGAGCCTGAATTTGAGATATAAACGGGTACAGAAGATGCATGCACATATCGACTTTGGACACCTAAAATATCGATTTTTAGTATGTTTTAGGCCTGTATTTTAAAAATACTTTAACACGGAGAAGACATGTACAGATCGCTTTTGTGACCCAAAAATATCGAATTTTCGGGTGTTTTGAGTTTGAATTTGAGAGATAAATGGGTACAGAAGATGCATGCACATATCGACTTTTTGCACCTAAAATATCGATTTTGATCTTGTTTTGGGTCTGTATCTTGAAAAAATTCTAGCAAGGAGTAGGCATGTACAGATCGCTCCTGGGACCCAAAAATATCGAGTTTTCGGGTGTTTTGAGCATGAATTTGAGATATAAACGGGTACAGAAGATGCATGCACATATCGACCTTTACACCTAAAATATCGATTTTGAGCATCTTTTGGGCCTGTATTTTGAAAAAACTCAAATACGGTGTAGACATGTAGAGATCGCTTCTGGGACACAAAAATATCGATTTTTTGGGTGTTTTGAGCCTGAATTTAAAATATAGACGGGTACAGAAGATGCATACACATATTGACTTTAAACACCTAAAATATAGATTTTCAGCATGTTTTAAGCCTGTATTTTGAAAATACTTTAACACGGAGAAGGCATGTACAGATCGCTTTTGTGACCCAAAAATATCGAATTTTCGGGTGTTTTGAGCCTAAATTTGAGATATAAACGGATACAGAAGATGCATGCACATATCGACTTTAGGCACCTAAAATATCGATTTTGAGCATGTTTTGGGCCTGTATTCTGAAAATACTGTACCACGGAGTAGGCATGTACAGATCGCTTCTGGGACACAAAAATATGGATTTTTTGGGTGTTTTGAGCCTGAATTTGAGATATAAACGGGTACAGAAGATGCATGCACATATCGACTTTGGACACCTAAAATATCGATTTTTAGTATGTTTTAGGCCTGTATTTTAAAAATACTTTAACACGGAGAAGACATGTACAGATCGCTTTTGTGACCCAAAAATATCGAATTTTCGGGTGTTTTGAGCCTGAATTTGAGATATAAACGGGTACAGAAGATGCATGCACATATCGACTTTGGGCACCCAAAATATCGATTTTCAGCATGTTTTAAGCCTGTATTTTGAAAATACTTTAACACGGAGAAGGCATGTACAGATCGCTTTTGTGACCCAAAAATATCGAATTTTCGGGTGTTTTGAGCCTAAATTTGAGATATAAACGGATACAGAAGATGCATGCACATATCGACTTTAGGCACCTAAAATATCGATTTTGAGCATGTTTTGGGCCTGTATTCTGAAAATACTGTACCACGGAGTAGGCATGTACAGATCGCTTCTGGGACACAAAAATATGGATTTTTTGGGTGTTTTGAGCCTGAATTTGAGATATAAACGGGTACAGAAGATGCATGCACATATCGACTTTGGACACCTAAAATATCGATTTTTAGTATGTTTTAGGCCTGTATTTTAAAAATACTTTAACACGGAGAAGACATGTACAGATCGCTTTTGTGACCCAAAAATATCGAATTTTCGGGTGTTTTGAGCCTGAATTTGAGAGATAAATGGGTACGGAAGATGCATGCACGTATCGACTTTTTGCACCTAAAATATCGATTTTGATCTTGTTTTGGGTCTGTATCTTGAAAAAATTCTAGCAAGGAGTAGGCATGTACAGATCGCTCCTGGGACCCAAAAATATCGAGTTTTCGGGTATTTTGAACCTGAATTTGGGATATAGACGGATACAGAAGATGCATGCACATATCGACTTTGGGCACCTAAAATATCGATTTTGAGCATGTTTTGGATCTGTATTTTGAAAATACTCTAACACGGAGTAGGCATGTACAGATCGATTCTGGGACCCAAAAATATCGAATTTTCGGGTGTTTTGAGCCTGAATTTGAGATATAAACGGGTACAGAAGATGCATGCACATATCGACTTTTTGCACCTAAAATATCGATTTTGAGCATGTTTTGGGTCTGTATCTTGAAAATATTCTAGCAAGAAGTAGGCATGTACAGATTGCTTCTGGGACCCAGAAATATCGAATTTTCGAATGTTTTGAACCTGAATTTGGGATATAGACGGGTACAGAAGATGCATACACATATTGACTTTGGCCGCTAAAATATCGATTTTTATCATCTTTTGGGCCTGTATTTTGAAAATACTCAGTCAAGGTGTAGACATGTACAGATCGCTTCAGGGACAAAAAAATATCGATTTTTTGGGTGTTTTGAGCCTGAATTTGAGATATAAACGGGTACAGAAGATGCATTCACATATCGACTTTGGCACCCAAAATATCGATTTTTAGTATGTTTTGGGCGTATAATTTGAAAATATTCTAGCACTGAGTAGGCATGTACAGATCGCTTCTGGGACCCAAAAATATCGAATTTTTGGTGTTTCGAGCCTGAATTTGAGATATAAACGGGTACAAAAGATGCATGCACATATCGACTTTTTGCACCTAAAATATCGATTTTGAGCATGTTTTGGGACTGTATCTTGAAAACATTCTATCTAGAAGTAGGCATGTACAGATTGCTTCTGGGACCCAAAAACATCGAATTTTCGAATCTTTTGAACCTGAATTTGGGATATAGACGGGTACAGAAGATGCATACACATATTGACTTTGGGCAGCTAAAATATCGATTTTCAGGATGTTTTTAGGCTTGTATTTTGAAAATACTCTGACACGGGGTATGCATGTACAGATGGCTTTTGGGACCCAAAAATATCGAATTTTCTGGTGTTTTGATCCTGAATTTGAGATATAAACGGGTACAGAAGATGCATGCACATATCGACTTTGGCACCCAAAATATCGATTTTTAGTATGTTTTGGGCGTATAATTTGAAAATATTTTAGCACTGAGTAGGCATGTACAGATCGCTTCTGGGACCCAAAAATATCGAATTTTCGGGGGTTTTGAGCCAGAATTTGGGATATAACCGGGTACAGAGGATGCATACACATATCGACTTTTTGCACATAAAATATCGATTTTGAGCATGTTTTGGGTCTGTATCTTGAAAACATTCTAGCAAGGAGTAGGCATGTACAGATCGCTTCTGGGACCCAAAAATACCGAATTTTCGGGTGTTTTGAGCCTGAATTTGAGATATAAACGGATAAAGAAGATGCATGCAAATATCGACTTTGGGCACCTAAAATATCGATTTTGAGCATGTTTTGGGCCTGTATTTTGAAAAATACTGTAACACGGAGTAGGCATGTACAGATCGCTTCTGGGTCACAAAAATATCGATTTTTTGGGTGTTTTGAGCCTGAATTTGATATATATACGGGTACAGAAGATGCATGCACATATCGACTTTGGACACCTAAAATATCGATTTATAGCATGTTTTGAGCCGGTTTTTTAAAAACATTCTAGCACTGAGTAGGCATGTGCAGATTGCTTAAGGTACCAAAAAATATCGAATTTTCGGAGTTTTGAGCCTGAATTTGAGATATAAACGGGTACAGAAGATGCATGCACATATCGACTTTTTGCACTTAAAATATCGATTTTGAGCATGTTTTGGGTCTGTATCTTGAAAACATTCTAGCAAGGAGTAGGCATGTACAGATCGCTTCTGGGACCCAAAAATATCGAATTTTCTGGTGTTTTGAACCTGAAGTAGGGATATACACGGATACAGAAGATGCATACACATATTGACTTTGGGCACATAAAATATCGATTTTTAGCATGTTTTGGGCTTGTATTTTAAAAACACTCTAACACGGAGTATGCACGTACAGATCGCTTCTGGGACCCAAAAATATGGATTTTTTAGGTGTTTTGAGCCTGAATTTGAGATATAAACGGGTACAGAAGATGCATGCACATATCGACTTTGGACACCTAAAATATCGATTTTTAGTATGTTTTAGGCCTGTATTTTAAAAATACTTTAACACGGAGAAGACATGTACAGATCGCTTTTGTGACCCAATAATATCGAATTTTCGGGTGTTTTGAGCCTGAATTTGAGAGATAAATGGGTACAGAAGAGGCATGCACGTATCGACTTTTTGCACCTAAAAGATCGATTTTGATCTTGTTTTGGGTTTGTATCTTGAAAAAATTCTAGCAAGGAGTAGGCATGTACAGATCGCTCCTGGGACCCAAAAATATCGAGTTTTCGGGTATTTTGAACCTGAATTTGGGATATAGACGGATACAGAAGATGCATGCACATATCGACTTTGGGCACCTAAAATATCGATTTTGAGCATGTTTTGGATCTGTATTTTGAAAATACTCCAACACGGAGTAGGCATGTACAGATCGCTTTTGGGACCCAAAAATATCGAATTTTCGTGTGTTTTGAGCCTGAATTTGAGATATAAACGGGTACAGAAGATGCATGCACATATCGACTTTTTGCACCTAAAATATCGATTTTGAGCATGTTTTGGGTCTGTATCTTGAAAACATTCTAGCAAGAAGTAGGCATGTACAGATTGCTTCAGGGACCCAAAAATATTGAATTTTCGAATGTTTTGAACCTGAATTTGGGATATAGACGGGTACAGAAGATGCATACACATATTGACTTTGGCAGCTAAAATATCGATTTTCAACATGTTTTAGGCTTGTATTTTGAAAATACTCTAACACGGAGTATGCATGTACAGATGGCTTTTGGGACCCAAAAATATCGAATTTTCTGGTGTTTTGATCCTGAATTTGAGATATAAACGGGTACAGAAGATGCATGCACATATCGACTTTGGCACCCAAAATATCGATTTTTAGTATGTTTTGGGCGTATAATTTGAAAATATTCTAGCACTGAGTAGGCATGTACAGATCGCTTCTGGGACCCAAAAATATCGAATTTTCGGGGGTTTTGAGCCAGAATTTGGGATATATCCGGGTACAGAGGATGCATACACATATCGACTTTTTGCACCTAAAATATCGATTTTGAGCATGTTTTGGGTCTGTATCTTGAAAACATTCTAGCAAGGAGTAGGCATGTACAGATCGCTTCTGGGACCCAAAAATACCGAATTTTCGGGTGTTTTGAGCCTGAATTTGATATATATACGGGTACAGAAGATGCATGCACATATCGACTTTGGAACCTAAAATATCGATTTATAGCATGTTTTGAGCCGGTTTTTTAAAAACATTCTAGCACTGAGTAGGCATGTGCAGATTGCTTAAGGTACCAAAAAATATCGAATTTTCGGAGTTTTGAGCCTGAATTTGAGATATAAACGGGTACAGAAGATGCATGCACATATCGACTTTTTGCACTTAAAATATCGATTTTGAGCATGTTTTGGGTCTGTATCTTGAAAACATTCTAGCAAGGAGTAGATAACGTACAGATCGCTTTTAGGACCCAAAAATATCGAATTTTCGGGTGTTTTGAGCCTGAATTTGAGATATAAACGGGTACAGAAGATGCATGCACATATCGACTTTTTGCACTTAAAATATCGATTTTGAGCATGTTTTGGGTCTGTATCTTGAAAATACTCAAACCCGGTGTAGACATGTACAGATCGCTTCTGGGACACAAAAATATCGATTTTTTGGGCGTTTTGAGCCTGAATTTGAGATATAAACGGGTACAGAAGATGCATGCACATATCGACTTTTGCACCCAAAATATCGATTTTTAGTATGTTTTGGGTCTGTATCTTGAAAAAATTCTAGCAAGGAGTAGGCATGTACAGATCGCTTCTGGGACCCAAAAATATCGAATTTTTGGGTGTTTTGAACCTGAATTTAGGATATAGATGGGTACATATGATGCATACACATATTGACTTTGGGCACCTAAAATATTGATTTTCAGCATGTTTTGGGCCTGAATTTTGAAAATACTCTATCACGGAGTAGGCATGTACAGATCGCTTCTGGGACCCCAAAATATCGAATATTCGGGTGTTTTGAGCCTGAATTTGAGATATAAACGGATACAGAAGATGCATCCACATATCGACTATGGGCACCTAAAATATCGATTTTTAGTATGTTTTGGGCCTGTATTTTAAAAAAACTCTAACACGGAGTAGACATGTACAGATCGCTTTTGGGACCCAAAAATATCGATTTTTCGGGTGTTTTGAGCCTGAATTTGAGATTTAAACTGGTACAGAAGATGCATGCACATATCGACTTTGGACACCTAAAATATCGATTTTTAGCATGTTTTGAGCCTATGTTTTGAAAACATTCTAGCACTGAGTATGCATGTACAGATCGCTTAAGGGACACAAAAATATGGAATTTTCGAGTGTTTTGAACCTGAATTTGAAATATAAACGGGTACAGAGGATGCATGCACATATCGACTTTGGGCACCCAAAATATCGATTTTTAGCATGTTTTGGGCCTGTATTTTTAAAATACTCTAACACGGAGTAGACACGTAGAGATCGCTTCTGGGACACAAAAATATCGAACTTTTGGGTGTTTTGAGCCTGAATTTGAGATATAAACGGGTACAGAGGATGCATGCATATATCGACTTTGGGAACCCCAAATATCGATTTTGAGCATGTTTTGGGCATGTATTTTTAAAACACTCTAACACGGAGTAGTCATGTACAGATTGCTTCTGGGACACAAAAATATTGATTTTTTGAGTGTTTTGAGCCTGAATTTGAGATATAAACGGGTACAGAAGATGCATGCACATATCGACTTTGGGCACCTAAAATATCGATTTTTAGCATGTTTTGAGCCTATATTTTGCAAACCTTCTAGCACTGAGTAGGCATGTACATATATCTTCTTGGACACAAAAATATCGAATTTTCGGGTGTTTCGAGCCTGAATTTGAGATATAAACGGGTACAAAAGATGTATGCACATATCGACTTTGGACACCTAAAATATCGATTTTTAGCATGTTTTGGGCCAATATTTTGAAATTATTCTAGCACTGCGTAGGCATCTACAGATCGCTTCTGGGACACAAAAATATTGAATTTTCGGGTGTTTTGAGCCTGAATTTGAGATACAAACGGGTACAGTACAGAAGATGCATGCACATATCGACATTGGGCATCTAAAATATCGATTTTTATCATGTTTTGGGTCTGTATCTTGAAAACATTCTAGCAAAAAGTAGGCATATACAGGTTGCTTCTGGGGCCAAAAAATATCAATTTTTCGGGTGTTTTGAGCCTGAATTTGAGATATAAACGAGTACAGAAGATGCATGCACATATCGACTTGGGACACCTAAAATATAAATTTTTAGCATGTTTTAAACCTGTATTTTAAAAACATTCTAGCACTGAGTAAACATGTACAGATCGCTTCTGGAACCTAAAACTATTGAATATTCGGCTGTTTTGAGCCTGAATTTGAGATGTAAACCGGTACTGATGATACATGCACATATCGACTTTGGGCACCTAAAATATCGATTTTCAGCATGTTTTATGGCCTGTATTTTTAAAGTACTCTAACACTGAGTAGGCATGTATACCAGATCGCGTCTGGAACCCAAAAATAAAGAATTTTCGGGTGTTTAGAGCCTGAATTAAAGATATAAACGGCTACAGAAGATGCATGCACATATTGACTATGGGCAGCTAAAATATCGATTTTCAGCATGTTTTGGGCATGTATTTTGAAAATACTTAAACACGGAGTAGGCATATACAGATTGCATCTAGGACCCAAAAACATCGAATTTTCGGGTGTTTTGAGCCTAAATTTGAGATATAAACTGGTACAGAATATCTATGGACACATCGACTTGGGACACCTAAAATATCGAGTTTTAGCATATTTTGAGCCTATATTTTGCAAACATTCTAGCACTGAGTAGGCATGTACAGACCTCTTCTTGGACCCAAAAATATCGAACTTTTGGGTGTTTTGAGCCTGAATTTGAGATATAAACGTGTACAGAAGATGAATGCACATATCGACATTGGGAACCTAAAATATCGATTTTTAGCATGTATTGGGCTTTTATTTTGAAAATATTCTAACACGGAGTAGGCATGCACAGATAGCTTCTGGGACCGAAAAATACCGAATTTTTGGGAGTTTTGAGCCTGAATTTGAGATATAAACGGGTACAGTGCAGAAGATGCATGCACATATCGACATTGGGAATCTAAAATATCGATTTTTAGCATGTTTTAGGTCTGTATCTTGAAAACATTCCAGCATTGCGTAGGCATGTACAGATTGCTTCTGGGACCCAAAAATATCGAATTTTCGGGTGTTTTGAGCCTGAATTTGAAATATAAAAAACACGTACAGAAGATGCATGCACATATAGACTTTGGGCACCCACAATATCGATTTTGAGCATATTTTGGACCTGTATTTTGAAAATACTCTAACACGGAGTAGGCATGTACATATCGCTTCTCGTTCCTAAAATTTTCGAATTTTCGGGTGTTTTGAGCCTGAATTTGAAATATAAACGGATACAGAGGATGCATGCTCATATCGACTTTGAGCACCCAAAATATCGATTTTTAGCATGTTTTGGGCCAATATTTTGAAATTATTCTAGCACTGAGTAGGCATGTACAGATCGCTTCTGGGACCCAAAAATATTGAATTTTTAGGTGTTTTGAGCCTGAATTGGAGATATAAACAGGTACAGAAGATGCATGCACATATCGACATTGGGCACCCAAAATATCGATTTTGAGCATGTTTTGGGCCTATATTTTGAAAGTATTCTAACACAGAGTAGGCATGTAAAGATCGCTTCTGGGACACAAAAATATCGAATTTTCGGGTGTTTTGACCCTGAATTTGAGATATAATCGGGTAAAGAAAATACATGTACATATCGACTTTGGGCACCCAAAATATCGATTTTTAGCATGTTTTGAGTCTATATTTTGAAAACATTTTAGCACTGCGTAGGCATATACAGATCGCTTCTGGGACCCAAAAATATCGAATTTTCGGGTGTTTTGAGCCTGAATTTAAGATATAAACGGGTACTGAAGATGCATGCACATATCGACATTGGGCATCTAAAATATCGATTTTTAGCATGTTTTAGGTCTGTATCTTGAAAACATTCCAGCATTGCGTAGGCATGTACAGATTGCTTCTGGGACCCAAAAATATCGATTTTTCGGGTGTTTTGAGCCTGAATTTGAAATATAAAAAACGCGTACAGAAGATGCATGCACATATCGACTTTGGGCACCTAAAATATAGATTTTCAGCATGTTTTGGGCATGTATTTTGAAAATACTTAAACACGGAGTAGGCATATACAGATTGCATCTAAAACCCAAAAATATCGAATTTTCGGGTGTTTTGAGCCTGAATTTGAGATATAAACGGGTACTGAATAAGCATGCACATATCGACTTTTTGCACCTAAAATATCGATTTTGGGCATGTTTTGGGTCTGTATCTTGAAAACATTCTAGCGTGGAGTAGGTATATACAGGTCACTTCTGGGACCAAAAAATATCGAATTTTCACGTGTTTTGATCCTGAATTTGAGATATAAACGAGTACAGAAGATGCATGCACATATCGACTTGGGAAACCTAAAATATAAATTTATAGCATGTTTTAAACCTATATTTTAAAAACATTCTAGCACTGAGAGGACATGTACAGATCGCTTCTGGAACCTAAAACTATTGAATATTGGGGTGTTTTGAGCCTGAATTTGAGATATAAACGGGTGCAGAAGATGCATGCACATATAGACTTTGGGCACCTAAAATATCGATTTTCAGCATGTTTTATGGCTTGTATTTTTAAAGTACTCTAACACTGAGTAGGCATGTATACCAGATCGCTTCTGGAACCCAAAAATACCGAATTTTCTGGTGTTATGAGCCTGAATTTAAGTATATACTGGTACAGAATATCTATGCACACATCGACTTGGGACACCTAAAATATCGATTTTTAGCATGTATTGGGCTTTTATTTTGAAAATATTCTAGCATTGAGTAGGCATGCACAGATCGCTTCTGGGACCCAAAAATACCGAATTTTTGGGAGTTTTGAGCCTGAATTTGAGATATAAACGGGTACAGTACATAAGATGCATGCACATATCGACATTGGGCATCTAAAATATCGATTTTTAGCATGTTTTAGGTCTGTATCTTGAAAACATTCTAGCATTGCGTAGGCATGTACAGATCACTTCTGGGACCCAAAAATATCGAATTTTCGGGTGTTTAGAGCCTGAATTTGAGATATAAACGGGTACTGAAGATGCAGGCACATATCGACTTTTTGCACCTAAAATATCGATTTTTAGCATGTTTTAAGCCTATATTTTGAAAAAAATTCTAGCACTGAGTAGGCATGTACAGATCGCTTCTGGGACCCAAAAATACCGAATTTTCGGGTGTTTTGAGCCTGAATTTGAGATATATTAACTGGTACAGAAGATGCATGCACATATCGACTTTGGGCACCCAAAATATCGATTTTGAGCATGTTTTGGGCCTATATTTTGAAAGTATTCTAACACGGAGTAGGCATGTACAGATCGCTTCTGGGACACAAAAATATCGAATTTTCGGGTGTTTTGAGCCTGAATTTGAGATATAATCGGGTACAGAAAATACATGTACATATCGACTTTGGGCACTCAAAATATCGATTTTGAGCATGTTTTCGGTCTATAAATTGAAAATACTCTAACACGGAGTAGGCATGTACAGATTGCTTCTGGTACCTAAAAATATCAAATTTTCGGGTATTTTGAGCCTGAATTTGAGATATAATCGGGTACTGAAGATGCATGCACATATCGACTTTTTTTACCTAAAATATCGATTTTGGGCATGTTTTTGGTCTGTATCTTGAAAACATTATAGCATGGAGTAGGCATATGCAGGTTGCTTCTGGGACCAAAAAATATAGAATTTTCGGGTATTTTGAGCCTGAATTTCAGATATAAACGAGTACAGAAGGTGCATGCACATATCGACTTGGGACACCTAAAATATAAATTTTTAGAATGTTTTAAACCTATATTTTAAAAACATTCTAGCACTGACTAAACATGTACAGATCGCTTCTGGAACTTAAAACTATTGAATATTCGGGTGTTTGAGCCTGAATTTGAGATGTAAACCGGTACTGAAGATACATGCACATATCGACACTTTGCACCTAAAATATCGATTTTAAGCTTGTTTTGGGTCTGTATCTTGAAAACATTCTAACACGGAGTAGGCATGTACAGATCGCTTCTGGGACCCAAAAATACCGAATTTTCGGGTGTTTTGAGCCTGAATTTGAGATATAAACGGGTGCAGAAGATGCATGCATATATAGACTTTGGGCACCTAAAATATCGATTTTCAGCATGTTTTATGGCTTGTATTTTTAAAGTACTCTAACACTGAGTAGGCATGTATACCAGATCGCTTCTGGAACCCAAAAATACAGAATTTTCGGGTGTTTAGAGCCTGAATTTAAGTATAAACGGGTACAGAAGATGCATGCACATATTGACTATGGGCAGCTAAAATATCGATTTTCAGCACGTTTTGGGCATGTATTTTGAAAATACTTAAACACGGAGTAGGCATATACAGATTGCATCTAGGACCCAAAAACATCGAATTTTCGGGTGTTTTGAGCCTAAATTTGAGATATAAACTGGTACAGAATATCTATGCACACATCGACTTGGGACACCTAAAATATCGATTTTTAGCATATTTTGAGCCTATATTTTGCAAACATTCTAGCACTGAGTAGGCATGTACAGATCTCTTCTTGGACCCAAAAATATCGAATTTTGGGGGGTTTTGAGCCTGAATTTGAGATATAAACGTGTACAGAAGATGCATGCACATATCGACAATGGGCACCTAAAATATCGATTTTTAGCATGTATTGGGCTTTTATTTTGAAAATATTCTAGCATTGAGTAGGCATGCACAGATCGCTTCTGGGACCCAAAAATACCGAATTTTTGGGAGTTTTGAGCCTGAATTTGAGATATAAACGGGTACAGTACAGAAGATGCATGCACATATCGACATTGGGCATCTAAAATATCGTTTTTTAGCATGTTTTAGTTCTGTATCTTGAAAACATTCTAGCATTGCGTAGGCATGTACAGATCGCTTCTGGGACCCAAAAATATCGAATTTTCGGGTGTTTAGAGCCTGAATTTAAGATATAAACGGGTACAGAAGATGCATGCACATATTGACTATGGGCAGCTAAAATGTCGATTTTCAGCATGTTTTGGGCCTGTATTTTGAAAATACTTAAACACGGAGTAGGCATATACAGATTGCATCTAAAACCCAAAAATATCGAGTGTTCGGGTGTTTTGAGCCTGAATTTGAAATATAAAAAACGCGTACAGAAGATGCATGCACATATCGACTTTGGGCACCCAAAATATCGATTTTGAGCATGTTTTGGACCTGTATTTTGAAAGTACTCTAACACGGTGTAGGCATGTACATATAGCTTCTCGTTCCTAAATATATCGAATTTTCGGGTGTTTTGAGCCTTAATTTGAAATATAAACGGGTACAGAGGATGCATGCACATATCGACTTTGGGCACCCAAAATATCGATTTTTAGCATGTTTTGGGCCAATATTTTGAAATTATTCTAGCACTGAGTAGGCATGTACCGATCGCTTCAGGGAGCCAAAAATATTGAATTTTAGGGTGTGTTGAGCCTGAATTTAAGATATAAACGGGTACTGAAGATGCAGGCACATATCGACTTTTGCACCTAAAATATCGATTTTTAGCATGTTTTAAGCCTATATTTTGAAAAAAATTCTAGCACTGAGTAGGCATGTACAGATCGCTTCTGGGACCCAAAAATACCGAATTTTCGGGTGTTTTGAGCCTGAATTTGATATATAAACGGGTACAGAAGATGCATGCACATATCGACTTTGGGCACCCAAAATATCGATTTTGAGCATGTTTTGGGCCTATATTTTGAAAGTATTCTAACACGGAGTAGGCATGTACAGATCGCTTCTGGGACCCAAAAATATCGAATTTTCGGGTGTTTTGAGCCTGAATTTGAGATATAATCGGGTACAGAAAATACATGTACATATCGACTTTGGGCACCCAAAATATCGATTTTGAGCATGTTTTCGGTCTATAATTTGAAAATACTCTAACACGGAGTAGGCATGTACAGATTGCTTCTGGGACCTAAAAATATCAAATTTTCGGGTATTTTGAGCCTGAATTTGAGATATAATCGGGTACTGAAGATGCATGCACATATCGACTTTTTTAACCTAAAATATCGATTTTGGGCATGTTTTGGGTCTGTATCTTGAAAACATTATAGCATGGAGTAGGCATATACAGGTTGCTTCTGGGACCAAAAAATATCGAATTTTCGGGTATTTTGAGCCTGAATTTGAGATATAAACGAGTACGGAAGATGCATGCACATATCGACTTGGGACACCTAAAATATAAGTTTTTAGAATGTTTTAAACCTATATTTTAAAAACATTCTAGCACTGAGTAAACATGTACAGATCGCTTCTGGAACTTAAAACTATTGAATATTCGGGTGTTTGAACCTGAATTTGAGATGTAAACCGGTACTGAAGATACATGCACATATCGACTTTTTGCACCTAAAATATCGATTTTAAGCTTGTTTTGGGTCTGTATCTTGAAAACATTCTAACACGGAGTAGGCATGTACAGATCGCTTCTGGGACCCAAAAATACCGAATTTTCGGGTGTTTTGAGCCTGAATTTGAGATATAAACGGGTGCAGAAGATGCATGCACATATAGACTTTGTTCACCTAAAATATCGATTTTCAGCATGTTTTATGGCTTGTATTTTTAAAGTACTCTAACACTGAGTAGGCATGTATACCAGATCGCTTCTGGAACCCAAAAATACCGAATTTTCGGGTGTTTAGAGCCTGAATTTAAGTATAAACGGGTACAGAAGATGCATGCACATATTGACTATGGGCAGCTAAAATATCGATTTTCAGCATGTTTTGGGCATGTATTTTGAAAATACTTAAACACGGAGTAGGCATATACAGATTGCATCTAGGACCCAAAAACATCGAATTATCGGGTGTTTTGAGCCTAAATTTGAGATATAAACTGGTACAGAATATCTATGCACACATCGACTTGGGACACCTAAAATATCGATTTTTAGCATATTTTGAGCCTATATTTTGCAAACATTCTAGCACTGAGTAGGCATGTACAGATCTCTTCTTGGACCCAAAAATATCGAATTTTGGGGGGTTTTGAGCCTGAATTTGAGATATAAACGTGTACAGAAGATGCATGCACATATCGACAATGGGCACCTAAAATATCGATTTTTAGCATGTATTGGGCTTTTATTTTGAAAATATTCTAGCATTGAGTAGGCATGCACAGATAGCTTCTGGGACCCAAAAATACCAAATTTTTGGGAGTTTTGAGCCTGAATTTGCGATATAAACAGGTACAGTACAGAAGATGCATGCACATATCGACATTGGGCATCTAAAATATCAATTTTTAGCATGTTTTAGGTCTGTATCTTGAAAACATTCTAGCATTGCGTAGGCATGTACAGATCGCTTCTGGGACCCAAAAATATCGATTTTTCGGGTGTTTAGAGCCTGAATTTAAGATATAAACGGGTACAGAAGATGCATGCACATATTGACTATGGGCAGCTAAAATGTCGATTTTCAGCATGTTTTGGGCATGTATTTTGAAAATACTTAAACACGGAGTAGGCATATACAGATTGCATCTAAAACCCAAAAATATCGAGCTTTCGGGTGTTTTGAGCCAGAATTTGAAATATAAAAAACTCGTACAGAAGATGCATGCACATATCGACTTTGGTCTCCCAAAATATCGATTTTGAGCATGTTTTGGACCTGTATTTTGAAAATACTCTAACACGGTGTAGGCATGTACATATCGCTTCTCGTTCCTAAAAATATCGAATTTTCGGGTGTTTTTAGCCTGAATTTGAAATATAAACGGGTACAGAGGATGCATGCACATATCGACTTTGGGCACCCAAAATATCGATTTTTAGCATGTTTTGGGCCAATATTTTGAAATTATTCTAGCACTGAGTAGGCATGTACCGATCGCTTCTGGGACCCAAAAATATTGAATTTTTGGGTGTTTTGAGCCTGAATTTGAGATATAAACGGGTACTGAAGATGCAGGCACATATCGACTTTTTGCACCTAAAATATCGATTTTTAGCATGTTTTAAGCCTATATTTTGAAAAAAATTCTAGCACTGAGTAGGCATGTACAGATCGCTTCTGGGACCCAAAAATATCGAATTTTCGGGTGTTTTGAACCTGAATTTGATATATAAACGGGTACAGAAGATGCATGCACATATCGACTTTTGGCACCCAAAATATCGATTTTGAGCATGTTTTGGGCCTATATTTTGAAAGTATTCTAACACGGAGTAGGCATGTACAGATTGCTTCTGGGACCTAAAAATATCAAATTTTCGGGTATTTTGAGCCTGAATTTGAGATATAATCGGGTACAGAAGATGCATGCACATATCGACTTTGGGCACCTAAAATATCGATTTTCAGCATGTTTTGGGCCTGTATTTTTAAAGTACTCTAACACGGATTAGGCATGTACAGATCGCTTCTGGGACCCAAAAATTTTGAATTTTCGGGTATTTTGAGCCTGAATTTGAGATATAAACGGGTACAGAAGATGCATGCACTTATCGACTATGGGCAGCTAAAATACCGATTTTCAGCATGTTTTGGGCATGTATTTTGAAAATACTCTAACACGGAGTAGGCATGTACAGATCGCTTCTGGGACCCAAAAATATCGAATTTTCGAGTGTTTTCAGCTTGAATTTGAGATATAAACGGGTACAGAACATGCATGCACTTATTGACTTGGGACACCTAAAATATCGATTTTTAGCATGTTTTGAGACTATATTTTGAAAACATTCTAGGACTGAGTAGGCCTGTACAGATCGCTTCTGGAACCCAAAAATATTGAATTTTCGGGAGTTTTGAGCCTGAATTTGATATGTAAACAGGTAATGAAGATGCATGCACATATCGACTCTTTGCACCTAAAATATCGATTTTGAGCATGTTATGGGTCTGTATTGTGAAAATACTCTAACAAGAAGTAGGCATGTACAGATCGCTTCTGGAACCAAAAATAACGAATTTTCGTGTGTTTTGAGCCTGCATTTTAGATATAAACGGCTACTGAAGATGCATGCACATATCGACTTTTTGCACCAAATATATCGATTTTGAGCATATTTTTGGTCTGTATCTTGAAAACATTCTAGCAAAGAGTAGGCATGTACAAGTCGCTTCTGGGACCCAAAAATATCGAATTTTCGGGTGTCTTGAGTCTGAATTTGAGATATAAACGGGTACAGAAGATGCATGCACATATCGACATTGGGCACCTAAAATATCGATTTTTAGCATGTATTGGGCTTTTATTTTGAAAATATTCTAGCACTGAGTAGGTATATACAGGTCACTTCTGGGGCCGAAAAATATCGAATTTTCGCGTGTTTTGAGCCTGAATTTGAGATATAAACGAGTAAAGAAGATGCATGCACATATCGACTTGGGACACCTAAAATATAAATTTTTATCATGTTTTAAACCTATATTTTAAAAACATTCTAGCACTGAGTAGACATGTACAGATCGCTTCTGGAACCTAAAACTATTGAATATTGGGGTGTTTTTTAGCCTGAATTTGAGATATAAACCGGTACTGAAGATACATGCACATATCGACTTTTTGCCCTAAATTATCGATTTTGAGCATGTATTGGGTCTGTATCTTGAAAACATTCAAGCAAGGAGTAGGCATGTACAGATTGCTTCTAAAACCCAAAAATATTGAATTTTCGGGTGTTTTGAGCCTGAATTTGAAATATAAAAAACGCGTACAGAAGATGCATGCACATATAGACTTTGGGCACCCAAAATATCGATTTTGAGCATGTTTTGGACCTGTATTTTGAAAATATTCTAACACGGAGTAGGCATGTACATATCGCTTCTCGTTCCTAAAAATATCGAATTTTCGGGTGTTTTGAACCTGAATTTGAAATATAAACGGGTACAGAGGATGCATGCACATATCGACTTTTTGCACATAAAATATCGATTTTTAGCATGTTTTAAGCCTATATTTTGAAAAACAATTCTAGCTCTGAGTACGCATGTACAGATCGCTTCTGGGACCCAAAAATACCGAATTTTCGGGTGTTTTGAGCCTGAATTTGAGATATAAACGGGTACAGAAGATGCATGCACATATCGACTTTGGGCACCCAAAATATCAATTTTGAGCATGTTTTGGGGCTATATTTTGAAAGTATTCTAACACGGAATATGCATGTACAGATCGCTTCTGGGTCACAAAAATATCGAATTTTCGGGTATTTTGAGTCTGAATTTGAGATATAATCGGGTACAGAAAATACATGTACATATCGACTTTGGGCACCCAAAATATCGATTTTTAGCATGTTTTGAGTCTATATTTTGAAAACATTTTAACACAGAGTAAACATGTACAGATCATTTCTGGAATTTAAAATTATTGAATATTCGGGTGTTTGAGCCTGAATTTGAGATGTAAACCGGTACTGAAGATACATGCACATATCGACTTTTTGCACCTAAAATATCGATTTTAAGCTTGTTTTGGGTCTGTATCTTGAAAACATTCTAGCATGAGGTAGGCATGTACAGATCGCTTCTGGGACCCAAAAATACCGAATTTTTGGGTGTTTTGAGGTTGAATTTGGGATATAAAAGGGTGAAGAAGATGCATACACATATTGACTTTGTGCACCTAAAATATCGATTTTCAGCATGTTTTGGGCCTATATCTGAGTAGGCATGTACAGATCGCTTCTGGGACCCGAAAATATCGAATTTTCGGGTGTTATGAGCCTAAATTTAAGATATAAACGGGTACAGAAGATGCATGCACATATCGACTTTGGGCACCCAAAATATCGATTTTAGGCATGTTTTCGGTCTATAATTTGAAAATACTCTAACACGGAGTAGGCATGTACAGATCGCTTCTGGGACACAAAAATATCGAATTTTCGATTGTTTTGAGCATGAATTTGGGATATCCGTACACATATTGACTTTGGGCACCTCAAATATCGATTATCAGCATGTTTTGGATAAGTATTTTCAAAATACTCTAACACGGAATAGGCATGTACAGATTGCTTCTGGGACCTAAACATATCAAATTTTCGGGTATTTTGAGCCTGAATTTGAGATATAATCGGGTACAGAAGATGCATGCACATATCGACTTTGTTCACCTAAAATATCGATTTTCAGTATGTTTTGGGCCTGTATTTTTAAAGTACTCTAACACGGAGTAGGCATGTACAGATCGCTTCTGGGACCCAAAAATATCGAATTTTCGGGTATTTTGAGCCTGAATTTGAGATATAAACGGGTACAGAAGATGCATGCACTTATCGACTATGGGCAGCTAAAATATCGATTTTCAGCATGTTTTGGGCATGTATTTTGAAAATACTCTAACACGGAGTAGGCATGTACAGATCGCTTCTGGGACACAAAAATATCGAATTTTCGGGTGTTTTGAGCCTGAATTTGAGATATAAACGGGTACAGAAGATGTATGCACATATCGACTTTGGGCACCTAAAATATAGATTTTTAGCTTGTTTTGGGCCTATATTTTAAAAATATTCTATTACTGAGTAGGCATGTACAGATCGCTTCTGGAACCAAAAATATCGAATTTTCGGGTGTTTTGAGCCTTCATTTGAGATATAAACGGGTACTGAAGATGCATGCACATATCCAATTTTTGCACCTAAAATATCGATTTTGAGCATATTTTAGGTCTGTATCTTGAAAACATTCTAGCAAAGAGTAGGCATGTACAAGTCGCTTCTGGGACCAAAAAATATCGAATTTTCGGGTGTCTTGAGTCTGAATTTGAGATATAAACGGGTACAGAAGATGCATGCTCATATCCACTTTGGGCACCTAAAATATCGATTTTCAGCAAGTTTTGGGCCTGAAATTCAAAAAGTACTCTAACACGGAGTAGGCATGTACAGATCGCTTCTGGGACACAAAAATATCGAATTTTCGGGTGTTTTGAGCCTGAATTTGAGATATAAACGGGTACAGAAGATGCATACACATATCGACTATGTGGAGCTAAAATATCGATTTTCAGCATGCTTTGAGCATGTATTTTGAAAATACTCTAACACGGAGTAGGCATGTACAGATCGCTTCTGTCACCCAAAAATTTCGAATTTTCGGGTGTTTTGAGCCTAAATTTGAGATATAAACGGGTACTGAAGATGCATGAATATATCAACTTTCGGCACCCAAGATATCGATTTTTAGCATGTTTTGGGCCTATATTTTGAAAATACTCTAACAAGGAGTAGGCATGTACAGATCGCTTCTGGGACCCAAAAATATCGAATTTTCGGGTGTTTTGAGCATGAATTTGGGATATAAACGGGTACAGAAGATCCATACACATATTAACTTTGGGCCCCTCAAATATCGATTATCAGCATGTTTTGGACCTGTATTTTGAAAATACTCTAACACGGATTAGGCATGTACAGATCGCTTCTGGGACCCAAAAATATCTAATTTTCGGGTGTTTTGAGCCTGAATTTAAGATATAAACGGAAAAAGAAGATGCATGCACATATCGACTTTGGACACCTAAAATATCGATTTTCAGCATGTTTTATGGCCTGTATTTTGAAAGTTTTCTAACACGGAGTAGGCTTGTACAGATCGCTTCTGGGACCCAAAAATATTAAATTTTCGGGTGTTTTGAGCCTGAATTTGAGATATATACGGGTACAGCATATGCATGCACATATCGACATTGGGCACCTATAATATCGATTTTTAGCTTGTTTTGGGACTTATATTTTGAAAATATTCTTTTACTGAGTAGGCATGTACATATAGCTTCTGTGACCCAAAAATATCGAATTTTCGGGTGTTTTGATCCAGAATTTGGTATATAAACGGGTACAAAAGATGTATGCACATATCGACTTTGGACACGTAAAATATCGATTTTTAGCATGTTTTAAGCCTATATTTTGAAAAGATTCTAGCACTAAGTAGACATGTACAGATCGCTTCGGGGACCCAAAAATCTCGAATTTTCGGGTGTTTTGAGCCTGCATTTGAGATATAAACGGGTACTGAAGATGCATGCACATATCGACTTTTTGCACCTAAATTATCGATTTTGAGTATATTTTGGGTCTGTATCTTGAAAAAATTCTAGCACTGAGTAGGCATGTACAGATCGCTTCTGGGACCCAAAAATATTGAATTTTCCGTCGTTTTTAGCCTGAATTTGAGATATAAACGGGTACTGAAGATGCATGCAGGTATCAACTTTGGGCACCCAAAATATCGATTTTTAGCATGTTTTAGGCCTGTATTTTTAAAATAGTCTAACACGGAATAGGCATATACAGATTGCTTCTGGGACACAAAAACATTGAATTTTCGGGTATTTTGTGACTGAATTTGAGATATAATCGGGTACAGAAGATGCATGCTCATATCCACTTTGGGCACCTAAAATATCGATTTTTAGCTTGTTTTGGGCCTATATTTTAAAAATATTCTATTACTGAGTAGGCATGTACAGATCGCTTCTGGAACCAAAAATATCGAATTTTCGGGTGTTTTGAGCCTTTATTTGGGATATAAACGGGTACAGAAGATACATACACATATTGACTTTGGGCACCTCAAATATCAATTTTCAGCATGTTTTGGGCATGTATTTTGAAAATACTGTAACACGAAGTAGGCATGTACAGATATCTTCTGTGACACAAAAATATCTTATTTTCGGGTGTTTTGAGCCTGAATTTGGGATATAAACGGGTACAGAAGATGCATGCACATATCGACTTTGGACACCTAAAATATCGATTTTTAGCATGTTTTAGGCCTATATTTTGAAAATACTCTAACACAGACTAGGCATGTACAGATCGCTTCTGGGACCCAAAAATATCTAATTTTCGGGTGTTTTGAGCCTGAATTTGGGATATACACGGGTACAGAAGATGCATACACATATTGACTTTGGGCACATAAAATATCGATTTTCAGCATGTTTTGGGCCTGTATTTTAAAAACACTCTAACACGGAGTATGCACGTACAGATCGCTTCTGGGACCCAAAAATATCGATTTTTTGGGTATTTTGAGCCTGAATTTGAGATATAAACGGGTACAGAAGATGCATGCACATATCGACTTTGGGCACACAAAATATCGATTTTTAGCATGTTCTGAGCCTCTATTTTGAAAACATTCTAGCACTGAGTAGGCATGTTCAAATCGCTTCTGGGACCCAAAAATATCGAATTTTCGGGTGTTTTGAGCCTGAATTTGAGATATAACCGGGTACAGAAGATGCATGCACATATCGACTTTTTGCACCTAAAATATCGATTTTGAGCATGTTTTGGGTCTGTATCTTGAAAACATTCTAGCAAGAAGTAGGCATGTACAGATTGCTTCTGGGACCCAAAAATATCGAATTTTCGAGTGTTTTGAACCTGAATTTGGGATATAGACGGGTACAGAAGATGCATACACATATTGACTTTGGGCAGCTAAAATATCAATTTACAGCACGTTTTAGGCCTGTATTTTGAACATACTCTAACACGGAGTATGCATGTACAGATGGCTTTTGGGACCCAAAAATATCGAATATTCGGGTGTTTTGAGTTTGAATCTGGGATATAAATGGGTACAGAAGATGCATGCACATATCAACTTTGGGCACCTTAAATATCGATTTTGAGCATGTTTTCGGCGTATAAATTGAAAATATTCTAGCACTGAGTAGGCATGTACAGATCGCTCCTGGGATTCAAAAATATTGAATTTTCGGGTGTTTTGAGCCTGAATTTGAGATATAAACGGGTACTGAAGATTCATGCACATATCGACTTTGGGCACCTAAAATATCGATTTTCAGCATGTTTTGGGGATATATTTTGAAAATATTCTAGCACTGAGAAGGCATGTACAGATCGCTTTTGGGACCCAAAAATATCGAATTTTTGGGTGTTTTGAGCCTGAATTTGGGATATAACCGGGTACAGAGGATGCATGCACATGACTTTTTGAACCTAAAATATCGATTTTGAGCATGTTTTAGGTTTGTATCTTGAAAACATTCTAGCAAGGAGTAGGCATGTTCAGATCGCTTCTGGGACCCAAAAATATCGAATTTTCGGGGGTTTTGAACCAGAATTAGGGATATACACGGGTACAGAAGATGCATACACATATTGACTTTGGGCACATAAAATATCGATTTTGAGCATCTTTTGGGCCTGTATTTTGAAAATACTCAATCAAGGTGTAGACATGTACAGATCGCTTCTGGGACAAAAAAATATCGATTTTTTGGGTGTTTTGAGCCTGAATTTGAGATTTAAACGGGTACAGAAGATGCATTCACATATCGACTTTGGCACCCAAAATATCTATTTTTAGTATGTTTTGGGCGTATAATTTGAAAATATTCTAGCACTGAGTAGGCATGTACAGATCGCTTCTGGGACCCAAAAATATCGAATTTTTGGTGTTTTGAGCCTGAATTTGAGATATAAACGGGTACAAAAGATGCATGCACATATCGACTTTTTGCACCTAAAATATCGATTTTGAGCATGTTTTGGGACTGTATCTTGAAAACATTCTAGCTAGAAGTAGGCATGTACAGATTGCTTCTGGGACCCAAAAATATCGAATTTTCGAATGTTTTGAACCTGAATTTGGGATATAGACGGTTACAGAAGATGCATACACATATTGACTTTGAGCACCTAAAATATAGATTTTCAGCATGTTTTAAGCCTGTATTTTGAAAATACTTTAACACGGAGAAGGCATGTACAGATCGCATCTGGGACCCAAAAATATCGAATTTTCGGGTGTTTTGAGCATGAATTTGAGATATAAACGGATACAGAAGATGCATGCACATATCGACTTTAGGCACCTAAAATATCGATTTTGAGCATGTTTTGGGCCTGTATTCTGAAAATACTGTACCACGGAGTAGGCATGTACAGATCGCTTCTGGGACACAAAAATATGGATTTTTTGGGTGTTTTGAGCCTGAATTTGAGATATAAACGGGTACAGAAGATGCATGCACATATCGACTTTGGACACCTAAAATATCGATTTTTAGTATGTTTTAGGCCTGTATTTTAAAAATACTTTAACACGGAGAAGACATGTACAGATCGTTTTTGTGACCCAAAAATATCGAATTTTCGGGTGTTTTGAGCCTGAATTTGAGAGGTAAATGGGTACAGAAGATGCATGCACATATCGACATTTTGCACCTAAAATATCGATTTTTATCTTGTTTTGGGTCTGTATCTTGAAAAAATTCTAGCAAGGAGTAGGCATGTACAGATTGCTTCTGGGACCCAAAAACATCGAATTTTCGAATGTTTTGAACCTGAATTTGGGATATAGACGGGTACAGAAGATGCATACACATATTGACTTTGGGCAGCTAAAATATCGATTTTCAGCATGTTTTAGGCTTGTATTTTGAAAATACTCTGACACGGAGTATGCATGTACTGATGGCTTTTGAGACCCAAAAATATCGAATATTCGGGTGTTTTGAGTCTGAATTTGAGATATAAACGGGTACAGAAGATGCATGCACATATCGACTTTGGGCACCCAATATATCGATTTTGACCATATTTTGGGCCTGTATTTTTAAAATACTCTAACACGGAGTAGACACGTACAGATCGCTTATGGCCACACAGAAATATCGAATTTTTGGGTGTTTTGAGCCTGAATTCGAGATATAAACGGGTACAGAAGATGCATGCACATATCGACTTTGGGCACCCAAAATATCGATTTTTAGCACGTTCTGAGCCTATATTTTTAAAATATTCAAACACTGAGTATGCACGTACAGATCGCTTCTGTGAAACAAAAACATTGAATTTTCGGGTGTTTTGAGCATGAATTTGAGATATAAACGGGTACAGAAGATGCATGCACATATCGACCTTTACACCTAAAATATCGATTTTGAGCATCTTTTGGACCTGTATTTTGAAAAAACTCAAATACGGTGTAGACATGTAGAGATCGCTTCTGGGACACAAAAATATCGATTTTTTGGGTGTTTTGAGCCTGAATTTAAAATATAGACGGGTACAGAAGATGCATACACATATTGACTTTGAGCACCTAAAATATAGATTTTCAGCATGTTTTAAGCCTGTATTTTGAAAATACTTTAACACGGAGAAGGCATGTACAGATCGCTTTTGTGACCCAAAAATATCGAATTTTCGGGTGTTTTGAGCCTGAATTTGAGATATAAACGGATACAGAAGATGCATGCACATATCGACTTTAGGCACCTAAAATATCGATTTTGAGCATGTTTTGGGCCTGTATTCAGAAAATACTGTACCACGGAGTAGGCATGTACAGATCGCTTCTGGGACACAAAAATATGGATTTTTTGGGTGTTTTGAGCCTGAATTTGAGATATAAACGGGTACAGAAGATGCATGCACATATCGACTTTGGACACCTAAAATATCGATTTTTAGTATGTTTTAGGCCTGTATTTTAAAAATACTTTAACACGGAGAAGACATGTACAGATCGCTTTTGTGACCCAAAAATATCGAATTTTCGGGTGTTTTGAGCCTGAATTTGAGAGATAAATGGGTACGGAAGATGCATGCACATATCGACTTTTTGCACCTAAAATATCGATTTTGATCTTGTTTTGGGTCTGTATCTTGAAAAAATTCTAGCAAGGAGTAGGCATGTACAGATCGCTCCTGGGACCCAAAAATATCGAGTTTTCGGGTATTTTGAACCTGAATTTGGGATATAGACGGATACAGAAGATGCATGCACATATCGACTTTGGGCACCTAAAATATCGATTTTGAGCATGTTTTGGATCTGTATTTTGAAAATACTCTAACACGGAGTAGGCATGTACAGATCGATTCTGGGACCCAAAAATATCGAATTTTCGGGTGTTTTGAGTTTGAATTTGAGAGATAAATGGGTACAGAAGATGCATGCACATATCGACTTTTTGCACCTAAAATATCGATTTTGATCTTGTTTTGGGTCTGTATCTTGAAAAAATTCTAGCAAGGAGTAGGCATGTACAGATCGCTCCTGGGACCCAAAAATATCGAGTTTTCGGGTGTTTTGAGCATGAATTTGAGATATAAACGGGTACAGAAGATGCATGCACATATCGACCTTTACACCTAAAATATCGATTTTGAGCATCTTTTGGGCCTGTATTTTGAAAAAACTCAAATACGGTGTAGACATGTAGAGATCGCTTCTGGGACACAAAAATATCGATTTTTTGGGTGTTTTGAGCCTGAATTTAAAATATAGACGGGTACAGAAGATGCATACACATATTGACTTTAAACACCTAAAATATAGATTTTCAGCATGTTTTAAGCCTGTATTTTGAAAATACTTTAACACGGAGAAGGCATGTACAGATCGCTTTTGTGACCCAAAAATATCGAATTTTCGGGTGTTTTGAGCCTAAATTTGAGATATAAACGGATACAGAAGATGCATGCACATATCGACTTTAGGCACCTAAAATATCGATTTTGAGCATGTTTTGGGCCTGTATTCTGAAAATACTGTACCACGGAGTAGGCATGTACAGATCGCTTCTGGGACACAAAAATATGGATTTTTTGGGTGTTTTGAGCCTGAATTTAAAATATAGACGGGTACAGAAGATGCATACACATATTGACTTTGAGCACCTAAAATATAGATTTTCAGCATGTTTTAAGCCTGTATTTTGAAAATACTTTAACACGGAGAAGGCATGTACAGATCGCTTTTGTGACCCAAAAATATCGAATTTTCGGGTGTTTTGAGCCTGAATTTGAGATATAAACGGATACAGAAGATGCATGCACATATCGACTTTAGGCACCTAAAATATCGATTTTGAGCATGTTTTGGGCCTGTATTCAGAAAATACTGTACCACGGAGTAGGCATGTACAGATCGCTTCTGGGACACAAAAATATGGATTTTTTGGGTGTTTTGAGCCTGAATTTGAGATATAAACGGGTACAGAAGATGCATGCACATATCGACTTTGGACACCTAAAATATCGATTTTTAGTATGTTTTAGGCCTGTATTTTAAAAATACTTTAACACGGAGAAGACATGTACAGATCGCTTTTGTGACCCAAAAATATCGAATTTTCGGGTGTTTTGAGCCTGAATTTGAGAGATAAATGGGTACGGAAGATGCATGCACATATCGACTTTTTGCACCTAAAATATCGATTTTGATCTTGTTTTGGGTCTGTATCTTGAAAAAATTCTAGCAAGGAGTAGGCATGTACAGATCGCTCCTGGGACCCAAAAATATCGAGTTTTCGGGTATTTTGAACCTGAATTTGGGATATAGACGGATACAGAAGATGCATGCACATATCGACTTTGGGCACCTAAAATATAGATTTTCAGCATGTTTTAAGCCTGTATTTTAAAAATACTTTAACACGGAGAAGACATGTACAGATCGCTTTTGTGACCCAAAAATATCGAATTTTCGGGTGTTTTGAGTTTGAATTTGAGAGATAAATGGGTACAGAAGATGCATGCACATATCGACTTTTTGCACCTAAAATATCGATTTTGATCTTGTTTTGGGTCTGTATCTTGAAAAAATTCTAGCAAGGAGTAGGCATGTACAGATCGCTCCTGGGACCCAAAAATATCGAGTTTTCGGGTGTTTTGAGCATGAATTTGAGATATAAACGGGTACAGAAGATGCATGCACATATCGACCTTTACACCTAAAATATCGATTTTGAGCATCTTTTGGGCCTGTATTTTGAAAAAACTCAAATACGGTGTAGACATGTAGAGATCGCTTCTGGGACACAAAAATATCGATTTTTTGGGTGTTTTGAGCCTGAATTTAAAATATAGACGGGTACAGAAGATGCATACACATATTGACTTTAAACACCTAAAATATAGATTTTCAGCATGTTTTAAGCCTGTATTTTGAAAATACTTTAACACGGAGAAGGCATGTACAGATCGCTTTTGTGACCCAAAAATATCGAATTTTCGGGTGTTTTGAGCCTAAATTTGAGATATAAACGGATACAGAAGATGCATGCACATATCGACTTTAGGCACCTAAAATATCGATTTTGAGCATGTTTTGGGCCTGTATTCTGAAAATACTGTACCACGGAGTAGGCATGTACAGATCGCTTCTGGGACACAAAAATATGGATTTTTTGGGTGTTTTGAGCCTGAATTTGAGATATAAACGGGTACAGAAGATGCATGCACATATCGACTTTGGACACCTAAAATATCGATTTTTAGTATGTTTTAGGCCTGTATTTTAAAAATACTTTAACACGGAGAAGACATGTACAGATCGCTTTTGTGACCCAAAAATATCGAATTTTCGGGTGTTTTGAGCCTGAATTTGAGAGATAAATGGGTACGGAAGATGCATGCACATATCGACTTTTTGCACCTAAAATATCGATTTTGATCTTGTTTTGGGTCTGTATCTTGAAAAAATTCTAGCAAGGAGTAGGCATGTACAGATCGCTCCTGGGACCCAAAAATATCGAGTTTTCGGGTATTTTGAACCTGAATTTGGGATATAGACGGATACAGAAGATGCATGCACATATCGACTTTGGGCACCTAAAATATCGATTTTGAGCATGTTTTGGATCTGTATTTTGAAAATACTCTAACACGGAGTAGGCATGTACAGATCGATTCTGGGACCCAAAAATATCGAATTTTCGGGTGTTTTGAGCCTGAATTTGAGATATAAACGGGTACAGAAGATGCATGCACATATCGACTTTTTGCACCTAAAATATCGATTTTGAGCATGTTTTGGGTCTGTATCTTGAAAATATTCTAGCAAGAAGTAGGCATGTACAGATTGCTTCTGGGACCCAGAAATATCGAATTTTCGAATGTTTTGAACCTGAATTTGGGATATAGACGGGTACAGAAGATGCATACACATATTGACTTTGGCCGCTAAAATATCGATTTTTAGCATCTTTTGGGCCTGTATTTTGAAAATACTCAGTCAAGGTGTAGACATGTACAGATCGCTTCAAGGACAAAAAAATATCGATTTTTTGGGTGTTTTGAGCCTGAATTTGAGATATAAACGGGTACAGAAGATGCATTCACATATCGACTTTGGCACCCAAAATATCGATTTTTAGTATGTTTTGGGCGTATAATTTGAAAATATTCTAGCACTGAGTAGGCATGTACAGATCTCTTCTGGGACCCAAAAATATCGAATTTTTGGTGTTTCGAGCCTGAATTTGAGATATAAACGGGTACAAAAGATGCATGCACATATCGACTTTTTGCACCTAAAATATCGATTTTGAGCATGTTTTGGGACTGTATCTTGAAAACATTCTATCTAGAAGTAGGCATGTACAGATTGCTTCTGGGACCCAAAAACATCGAATTTGCGAATCTTTTGAACCTGAATTTGGGATATAGACGGGTACAGAAGATGCATACACATATTGACTTTGGGCAGCTAAAATATCGATTTTCAGCATGTTTTTAGGCTTGTATTTTGAAAATACTCTGACACGGGGTATGCATGTACAGATGGCTTTTGGGACCCAAAAATATCGAATATTCGGGTGTTTTGAGTCTGAATTTGAGATATAAACGGGTACAGAAGATGCATGCACATATCGACTTTGGGCACCTAATATATCGATTTTGAGCATATTTTGGGCCTGTATTTTTAAAATACTCTAACACGGAGTAGACACGTACAGATCGCTTATGGCCACACAGAAATATCGAATTTTTGGGTGTTTTGAGCCTGAATTTGAGATATAAACGGGTACAGAAGATGCATGCACATATCGACTTTGGGCACCCAAAATATCGATTTTTAGCACGTTCTGAGCCTATATTTTTAAAATATTCTAACACTGAGTATGCACGTACAGATCGCTTCTGTGACCCAAAAACATTGAATTTTCGGGTGTTTTGAGCATGAATTTGAGATATAAACGGGTACAGAAGATGCATGCACATATCGACCTTTACACCTAAAATATCGATTTTGAGCATCTTTTGGGCCTGTATTTTGAAAAAACTCAAATACGGTGTAGACATGTAGAGATCGCTTCTGGGACACAAAAATATCGATTTTTTGGGTGTTTTGAGCATGAATTTAAAATATAGACGGGTACAGAAGATGCATACACATATTGACTTTGAGCACCTAAAATATAGATTTTCAGCATGTTTTAAGCCTGTATTTTGAAAATACTTTAACACGGAGAAGGCATGTACAGATCGCTTTTGTGACCCAAAAATATCGAATTTTCGGGTGTTTTGAGCCTAAATTTGAGATATAAACGGATACAGAAGATGCATGCACATATCGACTTTAGGCACCTAAAATATCGATTTTGAGCATGTTTTGGGCCTGTATTCTGAAAATACTGTACCACGGAGTAGGCATGTACAGATCGCTTCTGGGACACAAAAATATGGATTTTTTGGGTGTTTTGAGCCTGAATTTGAGATATAAACGGGTACAGAAGATGCATGCACATATCGACTTTGGACACCTAAAATATCGATTTTTAGTATGTTTTAGGCCTGTATTTTAAAAATACTTTAACACGGAGAAGACATGTACAGATCGCTTTTGTGACCCAAAAATATCGAATTTTCGGGTGTTTTGAGCCTGAATTTGAGAGATAAATGGGTACGGAAGATGCATGCACGTATCGACTTTTTGCACCTAAAATATCGATTTTGATCTTGTTTTGGGTCTGTATCTTGAAAAAATTCTAGCAAGGAGTAGGCATGTACAGATCGCTCCTGGGACCCAAAAATATCGAGTTTTCGGGTATTTTGAACCTGAATTTGGGATATAGACGGATACAGAAGATGCATGCACATATCGACTTTGGGCACCTAAAATATCGATTTTGAGCATGTTTTGGATCTGTATTTTGAAAATACTCTAACACGGAGTAGGCATGTACAGATCGATTCTGGGACCCAAAAATATCGAATTTTCGGGTGTTTTGAGCCTGAATTTGAGATATAAACGGGTACAGAAGATGCATGCACATATCGACTTTTTGCACCTAAAATATCGATTTTGAGCATGTTTTGGGTCTGTATCTTGAAAATATTCTAGCAAGAAGTAGGCATGTACAGATTGCTTCTGGGACCCAGAAATATCGAATTTTCGAATGTTTTGAACCTGAATTTGGGATATAGACGGGTACAGAAGATGCATACACATATTGACTTTGGCCGCTAAAATATCGATTTTTAGCATCTTTTGGGCCTGTATTTTGAAAATACTCAGTCAAGGTGTAGACATGTACAGATCGCTTCAGGGACAAAAAAATATCGATTTTTTGGATGTTTTGAGCCTGAATTTGAGATATAAACGGGTAAAGAAGATGCATTCACATATCGACTTTGGCACCCAAAATATCGATTTTTAGTATGTTTTGGGCGTATAATTTGAAAATATTCTAGCACTGAGTAGGCATGTACAGATCGCTTCTGGGACCCAAAAATATCGAATTTTTGGTGTTTCGAGCCTGAATTTGAGATATAAACGGGTACAAAAGATGCATGCACATATCGACTTTTTGCACCTAAAATATCGATTTTGAGCATGTTTTGGGACTGTATCTTGAAAACATTCTATCTAGAAGTAGGCATGTACAGATTGCTTCTGGGACCCAAAAACATCGAATTTTCGAATCTTTTGAACCTGAATTTGGGATATAGACGGGTACAGAAGATGCATACACATATTGACTTTGGGCAGCTAAAATATCGATTTTCAGGATGTTTTTAGGCTTGTATTTTGAAAATACTCTGACACGGGGTATGCATGTACAGATGGCTTTTGGGACCCAAAAATATCGAATTTTCTGGTGTTTTGATCCTGAATTTGAGATATAAACGGGTACAGAAGATGCATGCACATATCGACTTTGGCACCCAAAATATCGATTTTTAGTATGTTTTGGGCGTATAATTTGAAAATATTTTAGCACTGAGTAGGCATGTACAGATCGCTTCTGGGACCCAAAAATATCGAATTTTCGGGGGTTTTGAGCCAGAATTTGGGATATAACCGGGTACAGAGGATGCATACACATATCGACTTTTTGCACATAAAATATCGATTTTGAGCATGTTTTGGGTCTGTATCTTGAAAACATTCTAGCAAGGAGTAGGCATGTACAGATCGCTTCTGGGACCCAAAAATACCGAATTTTCGGGTGTTTTGAGCCTGAATTTGAGATATAAACGGATAAAGAAGATGCATGCAAATATCGACTTTGGGCACCTAAAATATCGATTTTGAGCATGTTTTGGGCCTGTATTTTGAAAAATACTGTAACACGGAGTAGGCATGTACAGATCGCTTCTGGGACACAAAAATATCGATTTTTTGGGTGTTTTGAGCCTGAATTTGATATATATACGGGTACAGAAGATGCATGCACATATCGACTTTGGACACCTAAAATATCGATTTATAGCATGTTTTGAGCCGGTTTTTTAAAAACATTCTAGCACTGAGTAGGCATGTGCAGATTGCTTAAGGTACCGAAAAATATCGAATTTTCGGAGTTTTGAGCCTGAATTTGAGATATAAACGGGTACAGAAGATGCATGCACATATCGACTTTTTGCACTTAAAATATCGATTTTGAGCATGTTTTGGGTCTGTATCTTGAAAACATTCTAGCAAGGAGTAGGCATGTACAGATCGCTTCTGGGACCCAAAAATATCGAATTTTCTGGTGTTTTGAACCTGAAGTAGGGATATACACGGATACAGAAGATGCATACACATATTGACTTTGGGCACATAAAATATCGATTTTTAGCATGTTTTGGTCTTGTATTTTAAAAACACTCTAACACGGAGTATGCACGTACAGATCGCTTCTGGGACCCAAAAATATGGATTTTTTGGGTGTTTTGAGCCTGAATTTGAGATATAAACGGGTACAGAAGATGCATGCACATATCGACTTTGGACACCTAAAATATCGATTTTTAGTATGTTTTAGGCCTGTATTTTAAAAATACTTTAACACGGAGAAGACATGTACAGATCGCTTTTGTGACCCAATAATATCGAATTTTCGGGTGTTTTGAGCCTGAATTTGAGAGATAAATGGGTACAGAAGAGGCATGCACGTATCGACTTTTTGCACCTAAAAGATCGATTTTGATCTTGTTTTGGGTTTGTATCTTGAAAAAATTCTAGCAAGGAGTAGGCATGTACAGATCGCTCCTGGGACCCAAAAATATCGAGTTTTCGGGTATTTTGAACCTGAATTTGGGATATAGACGGATACAGAAGATGCATGCACATATCGACTTTGGGCACCTAAAATATCGATTTTGAGCATGTTTTGGATCTGTATTTTGAAAATACTCCAACACGGAGTAGGCATGTACAGATCGCTTTTGGGACCCAAAAATATCGAATTTTCGTGTGTTTTGAGCCTGAATTTGAGATATAAAAAAGTACAGAAGATGCATGCACATATCGACTTTTTGCACCTAAAATATCGATTTTGAGCATGTTTTGGGTCTGTATCTTGAAAACATTCTAGCAAGAAGTAGGCATGTACAGATTGCTTCAGGGACCCAAAAATATTGAATTTTCGAATGTTTTGAACCTGAATGTGGGATATAGACGGGTACAGAAGATGCATACACATATTGACTTTGGCAGCTAAAATATCGATTTTCAACATGTTTTAGGCTTGTATTTTGAAAATACTCTAACACGGAGTATGCATGTACAGATGGCTTTTGGGACCCAAAAATATCGAATTTTCTGGTGTTTTGATCCTGAATTTGAGATATAAACGGGTACAGAAGATGCATGCACATATCGACTTTGGCACCCAAAATATCGATTTTTAGTATGTTTTGGGCGTATAATTTGAAAATATTCTAGCACTGAGTAGGCATGTACAGATCGCTTCTGGGACCCAAAAATATCGAATTTTCGGGGGTTTTGAGCCAGAATTTGGGATATATCCGGGTACAGAGGATGCATACACATATCGACTTTTTGCACCTAAAATATCGATTTTGAGCATGTTTTGGGTCTGTATCTTGAAAACATTCTAGCAAGGAGTAGGCATGTACAGATCGCTTCTGGGACCCAAAAATACCGAATTTTCGGGTGTTTTGAGCCTGAATTTGATATATATACGGGTACAGAAGATGCATGCACATATCGACTTTGGAACCTAAAATATCGATTTATAGCATGTTTTGAGCCGGTTTTTTAAAAACATTCTAGCACTGAGTAGGCATGTGCAGATTGCTTAAGGTACCAAAAAATATCGAATTTTCGGAGTTTTGAGCCTGAATTTGAGATATAAACGGGTACAGAAGATGCATGCACATATCGACTTTTTGCACTTAAAATATCGATTTTGAGCATGTTTTGGGTCTGTATCTTGAAAACATTCTAGCAAGGAGTAGGCATGTACAGATCGCTTCTGGGACCCAAAAAAATCGAATTTTCTGGTGTTTTGAACCTGAATTAGGGATATACACGGATACAGAAGATGCATACACATATTGACTTTGGGCACATAAAATATCGATTTTTAGCATGTTTTGGGCTTGTATTTTAAAAACACTCTAACACGGAGTATGCACGTACAGATTGCTTCTGGAACCCAAAAATATTGAATTTTCGGGTGTTTTGAGCCTGAATTTGAGATATAAACGGGTACAGAAGATGCATGCACATATCGACTTTTGCACCTAAAATATCGATTTTTAGTATGTTTTGGGTCTGTATTTTAAAAATACTCTAACACGGAGTAGATAACGTACAGATCGCTTTTAGGACCCAAAAATATCGAATTTTCGGGTGTTTTGAGCCTGAATTTGAGATATAAACGGGTACAGAAGATGCATGCACATATCGACTTTTTGCACTTAAAATATCGATTTTGAGCATGTTTTGGGTCTGTATCTTGAAAATACTCAAACCCGGTGTAGACATGTACAGATCGCTTCTGGGACACAAAAATATCGATTTTTTGGGCGTTTTGAGCCTGAATTTGAGATATAAACGGGTACAGAAGATGCATGCACATATCGACTTTTGCACCCAAAATATCGATTTTTAGTATGTTTTGGGTCTGTATCTTGAAAAAATTCTAGCAAGGAGTAGGCATGTACAGATCGCTTCTGGGACCCAAAAATATCGAATTTTTGGGTGTTTTGAACCTGAATTTAGGATATAGATGGGTACATATGATGCATACACATATTGACTTTGGGCACCTAAAATATAGATTTTCAGCATGTTTTGGGCCTGAATTTTGAAAATACTCTATCACGGAGTAGGCATGTACAGATCGCTTCTGGGACCCCAAAATATCGAATATTCGGGTGTTTTGAGCCTGAATTTGAGATATAAACGGATACAGAAGATGCATGCACATATCGACTATGGGCACCTAAAATATCGATTTTTAGTATGTTTTGGGCCTGTATTTTAAAAAAACTCTAACACGGAGTAGACATGTACAGATCGCTTTTGGGACCCAAAAATATCGATTTTTCGGGTGTTTTGAGCCTGAATTTGAGATTTAAACTGGTACAGAAGATGCATGCACATATCGACTTTGGACACCTAAAATATCGATTTTTAGCATGTTTTGAGCCTATGTTTTGAAAACATTCTAGCACTGAGTATGCATGTACAGATCGCTTAAGGGACACAAAAATATGGAATTTTCGAGTGTTTTGAGCCTGAATTTGAAATATAAACGGGTACAGAGGATGCATGCACATATCGACTTTGGGCACCCAAAATATCGATTTTTAGCATGTTTTGGGCCTGTATTTTTAAAATACTCTAACACGGAGTAGACACGTAGAGATCGCTTCTCGGACACAAAAATATCGAACTTTTGGGTGTTTTGAGCCTGAATTTGAGATATAAACGGGTACAGAGGATGCATGCATATATCGACTTTGGGAACCCCAAATATCGATTTTGAGCATGTTTTGGGCATGTATTTTTAAAACACTCTAACACGGAGTAGTCATGTACAGATTGCTTCTGCGACACAAAAATATTGATTTTTTGAGTGTTTTGAGCCTGAATTTGAGATATAAACGGGTACAGAAGATGCATGCACATATCGACTTTGGGCACCTAAAATATCGATTTTTAGCATGTTTTGAGCCTATATTTTGCAAACCTTCTAGCACTGAGTAGGCATGTACATATATCTTCTTGGACACAAAAATATCGAATTTTCGGGTGTTTCGAGCCTGAATTTGAGATATAAACGGGTACAAAAGATGTATGCACATATCGACTTTGGACACCTAAAATATCGATTTTTAGCATGTTTTGGGCCAATATTTTGAAATTATTCTAGCACTGCGTAGGCATCTACAGATCGCTTCTGGGACACAAAAATATTGAATTTTCGGGTGTTTTGAGCCTGAATTTGAGATACAAACGGGTACAGTACAGAAGATGCATGCACATATCGACATTGGGCATCTAAAATATCGATTTTTATCATGTTTTGGGTCTGTATCTTGAAAACATTCTAGCAAAAAGTAGGCATATACAGGTTGCTTCTGGGGCCAAAAAATATCAATTTTTCGGGTGTTTTGAGCCTGAATTTGAGATATAAACGAGTACAGAAGATGCATGCACATATCGACTTGGGACACCTAAAATATAAATTTTTAGCATGTTTTAAACCTGTATTTTAAAAACATTCTAGCACTGAGTAAACATGTACAGATCGCTTCTGGAACCTAAAACTATTGAATATTCGGCTGTTTTGAGCCTGAATTTGAGATGTAAACCGGTACTGATGATACATGCACATATCGACTTTGGGCACCTAAAATATCGATTTTCAGCATGTTTTATGGCCTGTATTTTTAAAGTACTCTAACACTGAGTAGGCATGTATACCAGATCGCGTCTGGAACCCAAAAATAAAGAATTTTCGGGTGTTTAGAGCCTGAATTAAAGATATAAACGGCTACAGAAGATGCATGCACATATTGACTATGGGCAGCTAAAATATCGATTTTCAGCATGTTTTGGGCATGTATTTTGAAAATACTTAAACACGGAGTAGGCATATACAGATTGCATCTAGGACCCAAAAACATCGAATTTTCGGGTGTTTTGAGCCTAAATTTGAGATATAAACTGGTACAGAATATCTATGGACACATCGACTTGGGACACCTAAAATATCGAGTTTTAGCATATTTTGAGCCTATATTTTGCAAACATTCTAGCACTGAGTAGGCATGTACAGACCTCTTCTTGGACCCAAAAATATCGAACTTTTGGGTGTTTTGAGCCTGAATTTGAGATATAAACGTGTACAGAAGATGAATGCACATATCGACATTGGGAACCTAAAATATCGATTTTTAGCATGTATTGGGCTTTTATTTTGAAAATATTCTAACACGGAGTAGGCATGCACAGATCGCTTCTGGGACCGAAAAATACCGAATTTTTGGGAGTTTTGAGCCTGAATTTGAGATATAAACGGGTACAGTGCAGAAGATGCATGCACATATCGACATTGGGAATCTAAAATATCGATTTTTAGCATGTTTTAGGTCTGTATCTTGAAAACATTCCAGCATTGCGTAGGCATGTACAGATTGCTTCTGGGACCCAAAAATATCGAATTTTCGGGTGTTTTGAGCCTGAATTTGAAATATAAAAAACACGTACAGAAGATGCATGCACATATAGACTTTGGGCACCCACAATATCGATTTTGAGCATATTTTGGACCTGTATTTTGAAAATACTCTAACACGGAGTAGGCATGTACATATCGCTTCTCGTTCCTAAAATTTTCGAATTTTCGGGTGTTTTGAGCCTGAATTTGAAATATAAACGGATACAGAGGATGCATGCTCATATCGACATTGGGCACCCAAAATATCGATTTTGAGCATGTTTTGGGCCTATATTTTGAAAGTATTCTAACACAGAGTAGGCATGTAAAGATCGCTTCTGGGACACAAAAATATCGAATTTTCGGGTGTTTTGACCCTGAATTTGAGATATAATCGGGTAAAGAAAATACATGTACATATCGACTTTGGGCACCCAAAATATCGATTTTTAGCATGTTTTGAGTCTATATTTTGAAAACATTTTAGCACTGCGTAGGCATATACAGATCGCTTCTGGGACCCAAAAATATCGAATTTTCGGGTGTTTTGAGCCTGAATTTTAGATATAAACGGGTACTGAAGATGCATGCACATATCGACATTGGGCATCTAAAATATCGATTTTTAGCATGTTTTAGGTCTGTATCTTGAAAACATTCCAGCATTGCGTAGGCATGTACAGGTTGCTTCTGGGACCCAAAAATATCGATTTTTCGGGTGTTTTGAGCCTGAATTTGAAATATAAAAAACGCGTACAGAAGATGCATGCACATATCGACTTTGGGCACCTAAAATATAGATTTTCAGCATGTTTTGGGCATGTATTTTGAAAATACTTAAACACGGAGTAGGCATATACAGATTGCATCTAAAACCCAAAAATATCGAATTTTCGGGTGTTTTGAGCCTGAATTTGAGATATAAACGGGTACTGAATAAGCATGCACATATCGACTTTTTGCACCTAAAATATCGATTTTGGGCATGTTTTGGGTCTGTATCTTGAAAACATTCTAGCGTGGAGTAGGTATATACAGGTCACTTCTGGGACCAAAAAATATCGAATTTTCACGTGTTTTGATCCTGAATTTGAGATATAAACGAGTACAGAAGATGCATGCACATATCGACTTGGGAAACCTAAAATATAAATTTATAGCATGTTTTAAACCTATATTTTAAAAACATTCTAGCACTGAGAGGACATGTACAGATCGCTTCTGGAACCTAAAACTATTGAATATTGGGGTGTTTTGAGCCTGAATTTGAGATATAAACGGGTGCAGAAGATGCATGCACATATAGACTTTGGGCACCTAAAATATCGATTTTCAGCATGTTTTATGGCTTGTATTTTTAAAGTACTCTAACACTGAGTAGGCATGTATACCAGATCGCTTCTGGAACCCAAAAATACCGAATTTTCTGGTGTTATGAGCCTGAATTTAAGTATATACTGGTACAGAATATCTATGCACACATCGACTTGGGACACCTAAAATATCGATTTTTAGCATGTATTGGGCTTTTATTTTGAAAATATTCTAGCATTGAGTAGGCATGCACAGATCGCTTCTGGGACCCAAAAATACCGAATTTTTGGGAGTTTTGAGCCTGAATTTGAGATATAAACGGGTACAGTACAGAAGATGCATGCACATATCGACATTGGGCATCTAAAATATCGATTTTTAGCATGTTTTAGGTCTGTATCTTGAAAACATTCTAGCATTGCGTAGGCATGTACAGATCACTTCTGGGACCCAAAAATATCGAATTTTCGGGTGTTTAGAGCCTGAATTTGAGATATAAACGGGTACAGAAGATGCATGCACATATTGACTATGGGCAGCTAAAATGTCGATTTTCAGCATGTTTTGGGCCTGTATTTTGAAAATACTTAAACACGGAGTAGGCATATACAGATTGCATCTAAAACCCAAAAATATCGAGTGTTCGGGTGTTTTGAGCCTGAATTTGAAATATAAAAAACGCGTACAGAAGATGCATGCACATATCGACTTTGGGCACCCAAAATATCGATTTTGAGCATGTTTTGGACCTGTATTTTGAAAGTACTCTAACACGGTGTAGGCATGTACATATAGCTTCTCGTTCCTAAATATATCGAATTTTCGGGTGTTTTGAGCCTTAATTTGAAATATAAACGGGTACAGAGGATGCATGCACATATCGACTTTGGGCACCCAAAATATCGATTTTTAGCATGTTTTGGGCCAATATTTTGAAATTATTCTAGCACTGAGTAGGCATGTACCGATCGCTTCAGGGAGCCAAAAATATTGAATTTTAGGGTGTGTTGAGCCTGAATTTAAGATATAAACGGGTACTGAAGATGCAGGCACATATCGACTTTTGCACCTAAAATATCGATTTTTAGCATGTTTTAAGCCTATATTTTGAAAAAAATTCTAGCACTGAGTAGGCATGTACAGATCGCTTCTGGGACCCAAAAATACCGAATTTTCGGGTGTTTTGAGCCTGAATTTGATATATAAACGGGTACAGAAGATGCATGCACATATCGACTTTGGGCACCCAAAATATCGATTTTGAGCATGTTTTGGGCCTATATTTTGAAAGTATTCTAACACGGAGTAGGCATGTACAGATCGCTTCTGGGACACAAAAATATCGAATTTTCGGGTGTTTTGAGCCTGAATTTGAGATATAATCGGGTACAGAAAATACATGTACATATCGACTTTGGGCACCCAAAATATCGATTTTGAGCATGTTTTCGGTCTATAATTTGAAAATACTCTAACACGGAGTAGGCAGGTACAGATTGCTTCTGGGACCTAAAAATATCAAATTTTCGGGTATTTTGAGCCTGAATTTGAGATATAATCGGGTACTGAAGATGCATGCACATATCGACTTTTTTAACCTAAAATATCGATTTTGGGCATGTTTTGGGTCTGTATCTTGAAAACATTATAGCATGGAGTAGGCATATACAGGTTGCTTCTGGGACCAAAAAATATCGAATTTTCGGGTATTTTGAGCCTGAATTTGAGATATAAACGAGTACAGAAGATGCATGCACATATCGACTTGGGACACCTAAAATATAAGTTTTTAGAATGTTTTAAACCTATATTTTAAAAACATTCTAGCACTGAGTAAACATGTACAGATCGCTTCTGGAACTTAAAACTATTGAATATTCGGGTGTTTGAACCTGAATTTGAGATGTAAACCGGTACTGAAGATACATGCACATATCGACTTTTTGCACCTAAAATATCGATTTTAAGCTTGTTTTGGGTCTGTATCTTGAAAACATTCTAACACGGAGTAGGCATGTACAGATCGCTTCTGGGACCCAAAAATACCGAATTTTCGGGTGTTTTGAGCCTGAATTTGAGATATAAACGGGTGCAGAAGATGCATGCACATATAGACTTTGGGCACCTAAAATATCGATTTTCAGCATGTTTTATGGCTTGTATTTTTAAAGTACTCTAACACTGAGTAGGCATGTATACCAGATCGCTTCTGGAACCCAAAAATACCGAATTTTCGGGTGTTTAGAGCCTGAATTTAAGTATAAACGGGTACAGAAGATGCATGCACATATTGACTATGGGCAGCTAAAATATCGATTTTCAGCATGTTTTGGGCATGTATTTTGAAAATACTTAAACACGGAGTAGGCATATACAGATTGCATCTAGGACCCAAAAACATCGAATTATCGGGTGTTTTGAGCCTAAATTTGAGATATAAACTGGTACAGAATATCTATGCACACATCGACTTGGGACACCTAAAATATCGATTTTTAGCATATTTTGAGCCTATATTTTGCAAACATTCTAGCACTGAGTAGGCATGTACAGATCGCTTCTTGGACCCAAAAATATCGAATTTTGGGGGGTTTTGAGCCTGAATTTGAGATATAAACGTGTACAGAAGATGCATGCACATATCGACAATGGGCACCTAAAATATCGATTTTTAGCATGTATTGGGCTTTTATTTTGAAAATATTCTAGCATTGAGTAGGCATGCACAGATAGCTTCTGGGACCCCAAAATACCAAATTTTTGGGAGTTTTGAGCCTGAATTTGAGATATAAACAGGTACAGTACAGAAGATGCATGCACATATCGACATTGGGCATCTAAAATATCAATTTTTAGCATGTTTTAGGTCTGTATCTTGAAAACATTCTAGCATTGCGTAGGCATGTACAGATCGCTTCTGGGACCCAAAAATATCGATTTTTCGGGTGTTTAGAGCCTGAATTTAAGATATAAACGGGTACAGAAGATGCATGCACATATTGACTATGGGCAGCTAAAATGTCGATTTTCAGCATGTTTTGGGCATGTATTTTGAAAATACTTAAACACGGAGTAGGCATATACAGATTGCATCTAAAACCCAAAAATATCGAGCTTTCGGGTGTTTTGAGCCAGAATTTGAAATATAAAAAACTCGTACAGAAGATGCATGCACATATCGACTTTGGGCACCCAAAATATCGATTTTGAGCATGTTTTGGACCTGTATTTTGAAAATACTCTAACACGGTGTAGGCATGTACATATCGCTTCTCGTTCCTAAAAATATCGAATTTTCGGGTGTTTTTAGCCTGAATTTGAAATATAAACGGGTACAGAGGATGCATGCACATATCGACTTTGGGCACCCAAAATATCGATTTTTAGCATGTTTTGGGCCAATATTTTGAAATTATTCTAGCACTGAGTAGGCATGTACCGATCGCTTCTGGGACCCAAAAATATTGAATTTTTGGGTGTTTTGAGCCTGAATTTGAGATATAAACGGGTACTGAAGATGCAGGCACATATCGACTTTTTGCACCTAAAATATCGATTTTTAGCATGTTTTAAGCCTATATTTTGAAAAAAATTCTAGCACTGAGTAGGCATGTACAGATCGCTTCTGGGACCCAAAAATATCGAATTTTCGGGTGTTTTGAACCTGAATTTGATATATAAACGGGTACAGAAGATGCATGCACATATCGACTTTTGGCACCCAAAATATCGATTTTGAGCATGTTTTGGGCCTATATTTTGAAAGTATTGTAACACGGAGTAGGCATGTACAGATTGCTTCTGGGACCTAAAAATATCAAATTTTCGGGTATTTTGAGCCTGAATTTGAGATATAATCGGGTACAGAAGATGCATGCACATATCGACTTTGGGCACCTAAAATATCGATTTTCAGCATGTTTTGGGCCTGTATTTTTAAAGTACTCTAACACGGATTAGGCATGTACAGATCGCTTCTGGGACCCAAAAATTTTGAATTTTCGGGTATTTTGAGCCTGAATTTGAGATATAAACGGGTACAGAAGATGCATGCACTTATCGACTATGGGCAGCTTAAATACCGATTTTCAGCATGTTTTGGGCATGTATTTTGAAAATACTCTAACACGGAGTAGGCATGTACAGATCGCTTCTGGGACCCAAAAATATCGAATTTTCGAGTGTTTTCAGCTTGAATTTGAGATATAAACGGGTACAGAACATGCATGCACTTATTGACTTGGGACACCTAAAATATCGATTTTTAGCATGTTTTGAGACTATATTTTGAAAACATTCTAGGACTGAGTAGGCCTGTACAGATCGCTTCTGGAACCCAAAAATATTGAATTTTCGGGAGTTTTGAGCCTGAATTTGATATGTAAACAGGTAATGAAGATGCATGCACATATCGACTCTTTGCACCTAAAATATCGATTTTGAGCATGTTATGGGTCTGTATTGTGAAAATACTCTAACAAGAAGTAGGCATGTACAGATCGCTTCTGGAACCAAAAATAACGAATTTTCGTGTGTTTTGAGCCTGCATTTTAGATATAAACGGCTACTGAAGATGCATGCACATATCGACTTTTTGCACCAAATATATCGATTTTGAGCATATTTTTGGTCTGTATCTTGAAAACATTCTAGCAAAGAGTAGGCATGTACAAGTCGCTTCTGGGACCCAAAAATATCGAATTTTCGGGTGTCTTGAGTCTGAATTTGAGATATAAACGGGTACAGAAGATGCATGCACATATCGACATTGGGCACCTAAAATATCGATTTTTAGCATGTATTGGGCTTTTATTTTGAAAATATTCTAGCACTGAGTAGGTATATACAGGTCACTTCTGGGGCCGAAAAATATCGAATTTTCGCGTGTTTTGAGCCTGAATTTGAGATATAAACGAGTAAAGAAGATGCATGCACATATCGACTTGGGACACCTAAAATATAAATTTTTATCATGTTTTAAACCTATATTTTAAAAACATTCTAGCACTGAGTAGACATGTACAGATCGCTTCTGGAACCTAAAACTATTGAATATTGGGGTGTTTTTTAGCCTGAATTTGAGATATAAACCGGTACTGAAGATACATGCACATATCGACTTTTTGCCCTAAATTATCGATTTTGAGCATGTATTGGGTCTGTATCTTGAAAACATTCAAGCAAGGAGTAGGCATGTACAGATTGCTTCTAAAACCCAAAAATATTGAATTTTCGGGTGTTTTGAGCCTGAATTTGAAATATAAAAAACGCGTACAGAAGATGCATGCACATATAGACTTTGGGCACCCAAAATATCGATTTTGAGCATGTTTTGGACCTGTATTTTGAAAATATTCTAACACGGAGTAGGCATGTACATATCGCTTCTCGTTCCTAAAAATATCGAATTTTCGGGTGTTTTGAACCTGAATTTGAAATATAAACGGGTACAGAGGATGCATGCACATATCGACTTTTTGCACATAAAATATCGATTTTTAGCATGTTTTAAGCCTATATTTTGAAAAACAATTCTAGCTCTGAGTACGCATGTACAGATCGCTTCTGGGACCCAAAAATACCGAATTTTCGGGTGTTTTGAGCCTGAATTTGAGATATAAACGGGTACAGAAGATGCATGCACATATCGACTTTGGGCACCCAAAATATCAATTTTGAGCATGTTTTGGGCCTATATTTTGAAAGTATTCTAACACGGAATATGCATGTACAGATCGCTTCTGGGACCCAAAAATACCGAATTTTCGGGTGTTTTGAGCCTGAATTTGAGATATAAACGGGTACAGAAGATGCATGCACATATCGACTTTGGGCACCCAAAATATCGATTTTAGGCATGTTTTCGGTCTATAATTTGAAAATACTCTAACACGGAGTAGGCATGTACAGATCGCTTCTGGGACACAAAAATATCGAATTTTCGATTGTTTTGAGCATGAATTTGGGATATCCGTACACATATTGACTTTGGGCACCTCAAATATCGATTATCAGCATGTTTTGGGTAAGTATTTTCAAAATACTCTAACACGGAATAGGCATGTACAGATTGCTTCTGGGACCTAAACATATCAAATTTTCGGGTATTTTGAGCCTGAATTTGAGATATAATCGGGTACAGAAGATGCATGCACATATCGACTTTGTTCACCTAAAATATCGATTTTCAGCATGTTTTGGGCCTGTATTTTTAAAGTACTCTAACACGGAGTAGGCATGTACAGATCGCTTCTGGGACCCAAAAATATCGAATTTTCGGGTATTTTGAGCCTGAATTTGAGATATAAACGGGTACAGAAGATGCATGCACTTATCGACTATGGGCAGCTAAAATATCGATTTTCAGCATGTTTTGGGCATGTATTTTGAAAATACTCTAACACGGAGTAGGCATGTACAGATCGCTTCTGGGACACAAAAATATCGAATTTTCGGGTGTTTTGAGCCTGAATTTGAGATATAAACGGGTACAGAAGATGTATGCACATATCGACTTTGGGCACCTAAAATATAGATTTTTAGCTTGTTTTGGGCCTATATTTTAAAAATATTCTATTACTGAGTAGGCATGTACAGATCGCTTCTGGAACCAAAAATATCGAATTTTCGGGTGTTTTGAGCCTTCATTTGAGATATAAACGGGTACAGAAGATACATACACATATTGACTTTGGGCACCTCAAATATCGATTTTCAGCATGTTTTGGGCATGTATATTGAAAATACTGTAACACGAAGTAGGCATGTACAGATATCTTCTGTGACACAAAAATATCTAATTTTCGGGTGTTTTGAGCCTGAATTTGGGATATAAACGGGTACAGAAGATGCATGCACATATCGACTTTGGACACCTAAAATATCGATTTTTAGCATGTTTTAGGCCTATATTTTGAAAATACTCTAACACAGAGTAGGCATGTACAGATCACTTCTGGGACCCCAAAACATCGAATTTTCGGGAATTTTGAGCCTGCATTTGAGATATAAACGGGTACTGAAGATGCATGCACATATCCAATTTTTGCACCTAAAATATCGATTTTGAGCATATTTTAGGTCTGTATCTTGAAAACATTCTAGCAAAGAGTAGGCATGTACAAGTCGCTTCTGGGACCAAAAAATATCGAATTTTCGGGTGTCTTGAGTCTGAATTTGAGATATAAACGGGTACAGAAGATGCATGCTCATATCCACTTTGGGCACCTAAAATATCGATTTTCAGCATGTTTTGGGCCTGAAATTCAAAAAGTACTCTAACACGGAGTAGGCATGTACAGATCGCTTCTGGGACACAAAAATATCGAATTTTCGGGTGTTTTGAGCCTGAATTTGAGATATAAACGGGTACAGCTAAAATACATGCTTTGAGCATGTATTTTGAAAATACTCTAACACGGAGTAGGCATGTACAGATCGCTTCTGTCACCCAAAAATTTCGAATTTTCGGGTGTTTTGAGCCTAAATTTGAGATATAAACGGGTACTGAAGATGCATGAATATATCAACTTTCGGCACCCAAGATATCGATTTTTAGCATGTTTTGGGCCTATATTTTGTAAATACTCTAACAAGGAGTAGGCATGTACAGATCGCTTCTGGGACCCAAAAATATCGAATTTTCGGGTGTTTTGAGCATGAATTTGGGATATAAACGGGTACAGAAGATCCATACACATATTAACTTTGGGCCCCTCAAATATCGATTATCAGCATGTTTTGGACCTGTATTTTGAAAATACTCTAACACGGATTAGGCATGTACAGATCGCTTCTGGGACCCAAAAATATCTAATTTTCGGGTGTTTTGAGCCTGAATTTAAGATATAAACGGAAAAAGAAGATGCATGCACATATCGACTTTGGACACCTAAAATATCGATTTTCAGCATGTTTTATGGCCTGTATTTTGAAAGTTTTCTAACACGGAGTAGGCTTGTACAGATCGCTTCTGGGACCCAAAAATATTAAATTTTCGGGTGTTTTGAGCCTGAATTTGAGATATATACGGGTACAGCATATGCATGCACATATCGACATTGGGCACCTATAATATCGATTTTTAGCTTGTTTTGGGCTTATATTTTGAAAATATTCTTTTACTGAGTAGGCATGTACATATAGCTTCTGTGACCCAAAAATATCGAATTTTCGGGTGTTTTGATCCAGAATTTGGTATATAAACGGGTACAAAAGATGTATGCACATATCGACTTTGGACACGTAAAATATCGATTTTTAGCATGTTTTAAGCCTATATTTTGAAAAGATTCTAGCACTAAGTAGACATGTACAGATCGCTTCGGGGACCCAAAAATCTCGAATTTTCGGGTGTTTTGAGCCTGCATTTGAGATATAAACGGGTACTGAAGATGCATGCTCATATCGACTTTTTGCACCTAAATTATCGATTTTGAGTATATTTTGGGTCTGTATCTTGAAAAAATTCTAGCACTGAGTAGGCATGTACAGATCGCTTCTGGGACCCAAAAATATTGAATTTTCCGTCGTTTTTAGCCTGAATTTGAGATATAAACGGGTACTGAAGATGCATGCAGGTATCAACTTTGGGCACCCAAAATATCGATTTTTAGCATGTTTTAGGCCTGTATTTTTAAAATAGTCTAACACGGAATAGGCATATACAGATTGCTTCTGGGACCCAAAAACATTGAATTTTCGGGTATTTTGTGACTGAATTTGAGATATAATCGGGTACAGAAGATGCATGCTCATATCCACTTTGGGCACCTAAAATATCGATTTTTAGCTTGTTTTGGGCCTATATTTTAAAAATATTCTATTACTGAGTAGGCATGTACAGATCGCTTCTGGAACCAAAAATATCGAATTTTCGGGTGTTTTGAGCCTTTATTTGGGATATAAACGGGTACAGAAGATACATACACATATTGACTTTGGGCACCTCAAATATCAATTTTCAGCATGTTTTGGGCATGTATTTTGAAAATACTGTAACACGAAGTAGGCATGTACAGATATCTTCTGTGACACAAAAATATCTTATTTTCGGGTGTTTTGAGCCTGAATTTGGGATATAAACGGGTACAGAAGATGCATGCACATATCGACTTTGGACACCTAAAATATCGATTTTTAGCATGTTTTAGGCCTATATTTTGAAAATACTCTAACACAGACTAGGCATGAACAGATCGCTTCTGGGACCCAAAAATATCTAATTTTCGGGTGTTTTGAGCCTGAATTTGGGATATAAACGGGTACAGAAGATACATACACATATTGACTTTGGGCACCTCAAATATCGATTTTCAGCATGTTTTGGGCCAGTATTTTGAAAATACTCTAACACGGAATAGGCATGTACAGATTGCTTCTGGGGCCCAAAAACATCGAATTTTCGGGAATTTTGAGTCTGAATTTGAGATATAAACGGGTACTGAAGATGCATGCACATATCCAATTTTTGCACCTAAAATATCGATTTTGAGCATATTTTAGGTCTGTATCTTGAAAACATTCTAGCAAAGAGTAGGCATGTACAGATCGCTTCTGGAACCAAAAATATCGAATTTTCGTGTGTTTTGAGCCTTCATTTGAGATATAAACGGGTACAGAAGATACATACAAATATTGAATTTGGGCACCTCAAATATCGATTTTCAGCATGTTTTGGGCCTGTATTTTGAAAATACTCTAACACGGAATAGGCATATACAGATTGCTTCTGGGACCCAAAAACATTGAATTTTCGGGTATTTTGTGACTGAATTTGAGATATAATCGGGTACAGAAGATGCATGCACATATCCACTTTGGGCACCTAAAATATCGATTTTTAGCTTGTTTTGGGCCTATATTTTAAAAATATTCTATTACTGAGTAGGCATGTACAGATCGCTTCAGGAACCAAAAATATCGAATTTTCGCGTGTTTTGAGCCTTCATTTGAGATATAAACGGGTACAGAAGATACATACACATATCGACTTTGGGCACCTCAAATATCGATTTTCAGCATGTTTTGGGCCTGTATTTTGAAAATACTCTAACACGGAATAGGCATATACAGATTGCTTCTGGGACCCAAAAACATTGATTTTTCGGGAGTTTTGAGACTGAATTTGAGATATAAACGGGTACAGAAGATGCATGCACATATCGACTATGTGGAGCTAAAATATCGATTTTCAGCATGTTTTGGGCATGTATATTGAAAACATTATAGCACTGAATAGGCATGTAAAGATCGCTTTTGGAACCCAAAAATATTGAATTTTCGGGTGTTTTGAGCCTGAATTTGATATGTAAACAGGTAATGAAGATGCATGCACATATCGACTCTTTGCACCAAAAATATCGATTTTGAGCATGTTTTGGGCCTGTATTTTGAAAATACTCTAACACGGAGTAGGCATGTACAGATCGATTAAGGGACCCAAAAATATCGAATTTTCGGGTGTTTTGAGCCTGAATTTGGGATATAAACGGGTACAAAAGATGTATGCACATATCGACTTTTGACACGTAAAATAACGATTTTTAACATGTTTTAAGCCTATATTTTAAAAATACTCTAACACAGAGGAGGCATGTACAGATCGCTTCTTGGACGCAAAAATATCGATTTTTCGGGTATTTTGAGCCTGAATTTGAGATATAATCGGGTACAGAAGATGCATGCTCATATCCACTTTGGGCACCTTAAATATCGATTTTGAGCATGTTTTGGGTCGGTATCTTTAAAACATTCTAAGAAGGAGTAGGCATGTACATATCGCTTCTGGGACACAAAAATATCTAATTTTCAGGTGTTTTCAGCCTGAATTTGAGATATAAACGGGTACAGAAGATGCATGCACTTATAGACTTTGGGCCCCCAAAATATCGATTTTTAGTATGTTTTGGGCCAATATTTTGAAAATATTCTATCACTGAGTAGGCATGTACAGATCGCTTCTGGGACCCTAAAATATTAAATTTTTGGGTGTTTTCAGCCTGAATTTGGGATATAAACGGGTACAAAAGAGGTATGCACATATCGACTTTGGACAATTAAAATATCGAATTTTAGCATGTTTTAAGCCTATATTTTGAAAACATTCTAGCACTGAGTAGACATGTACAAATCGCTTCTGGGACCCAAAAACATCGAATTTTCGGGTGTTTTGAGCCTGAATTTGGGATATAAAAGGGTACAGAAGATGCATGCACTTATCGACTATAGGCAACTAAAATATCGATTTTGAGCATGTTTTGTGTCTGTATTGTGAAAATACTCTAACAAGAAGTAGGCATGTACAGATCGCTTCTGGGACACAAAAATATCGAATTTTCGGGTGTTTTGAGCCTGAATTTGAGATATAAACGGGTACAGAAGATGTATGCACATATCGACTTTGGGCACCTAAAATATAGATTTTTAGCTTGTTTTGGGCCTATATTTTAAAAATATTCTATTACTGAGTAGGCATGTACAGATCGCTTCTGGAACCAAAAATATCGAATTTTCGTGTGTTTTGAGCCTTCATTTGAGATATAAACGTGTACAGAAGATACATACACATATTGACTTTGGGCACTTCAAATATCGATTTTGAGCATATTTTAGGTCTGTATCTTGAAAACATTCTAGCAAAGAGTAGGCATGTACAAGTCGCTTTTGGGACGAAAAAATATCGAATTTTCGGGTGTCTTGAGTCTGAATTTGAGATTTAAACGGGTACAGAAGATGCATGCTCATATCCACTTTGGGCACCTAAAATATCGATTTTCAGCATGTTTTGGGCCTGAAATTCAAAAAGTACTCTAACACGGAGTAGGCATGTACAGATCGTTTCTGGGACCCAAAAATATCGAATTTTCGGGTGTTTTGAGCCTGAATTTGAGATATAAACGGGTACAGAAGATGCATGCACATATCGACTATGTGGAGCTAAAATATCGATTTTCAGCATGCTTTGAGCATGTATTTTGAAAATACTCTAACACGGAGTAGGCATGTACAGATCGCTTCTGTCACCCAAAAATTTCGAATTTTCGGGTGTTTTGAGCCTGAATTTGAGATATAAACGGGTACTGAAGATGCATGAATATATCAACTTTCGGCACCCAAGATATCGATTTTTAGCATGTTTTGGGCCTATATTTTGAAAATACTCTAACAAGGAGTAGGCATGTACAGATCGCTTTTGGGACCCAAAAATATCGAATTTTCGGGTGTTTTGAGCATAAATTTGGGATATAAACGGGTACAGAAGATCCATACACATATTAACTTTGGGCACCTCAAATATCGATTATCAGCATGTTTTGGACCTGTATTTTGAAAATACTCTAACACGGAGTAGGCATGTACAGATCGCTTCTGGGACCCAAAAATATCGAATTTTCGGGTGTTTTGATCCAGAATTTGGGATATAAACGGGTACAAAAGATGTATGCACATATCGACCTTGGACACGTAAAATATCGATTTTTAGCATGTTTTAAGCCTATATTTTGAAAAGAGTCTAGCACTAAGTAGACATGTACAGATCGTTTCGGGGACCCAAAAATCTCAAATTTTCGGGTGTTTTGAGCCTGCATTTGAGATATAAACGGGTACTGAAGATGCATGCACATATCGAATTTTTGCACCTAAATAATCGATTTTGAGCATATTTTGGGTCTGTATCGTAAAAAAATTCTAGCACTGAGTAGGCATGTACAGATCGCTTCTGGGACCCAAAAATATTGAATTTTCCGTCGTTTTTAGTCTGAATTTGAGATATAAACGGGTACTGAAGATGCATACAGATATCAACTTTGGGCACCCAAAATATCGATTTTTAGCATGTTTTGGGCCTGTATTTTGAAAATACTCTATCACTGAATAGGCATATACAGATTGCTTATGGGACCCAAAAACATTGAATTTTCGGGTGTTTTGAGCCTGAATTTGAGATATAAACGGGTACAGAAGATGCATGCACATATCGAATACGTGGAGCTAAAATATCGAATTTTAGCATGCTTTAAGCCTATATTTTGAAAACATTTTAGCTCTGAGTAGACATGTACAGATCGTTTCTGGGACCTAAAAATATCGAATTTTCGGGTGTTTTGAGCCTGAATTTGAGATATAAACGGGTACAGAATAAGCATGCACATATCGACATTGGGCACCTAAAATATCGATTTTTAGCATGTATTGGGCCAATATTTTGAAAATATTCCAGCACTTAGTAGGTATGTACAGATCGCTTCTGACACACAAAAATATTGAATTTTCGGGTGTTTTAAGCCTGAATTTGGGATATAAACGGGTACAAAAGATGTATGCACATATCGACTTTTTGCACCTAAAATATCGATTTTGAGCATGTTTTGAGTCTGTATTTTGAAAACATTCTAGCAAAGAGTAGGCATGTACAGATCGCTTCTGGGACCCGAAAATATCGAATTTTCAGGTGTTTTGAGGCTGAATTTGAGATATAAACGGGTACAGAAGATGCATGCACATTTTGACTTTGTGCACCCAAAATATCGATTTTGAGCATGTTTTGAGCATCTATTTTGAAAATACTCTAACACGAAGTAGGCATGTACAGATCGCTTCTGGGACCCAAAAATATTGAATTTTCCGTTGTTTTGAGCCTGAATTTGAGATATAAACGGGTACTGAAAATGCATGCACATATCGACTTTGGGCACCTAAAATATCGATTTTGAGCATGTTTTTTGCCTGCATTTTGCAAGTACTCTAACACGGATTAGGCATGTACAGATCTCTTCTGGGACCCAAAAATATCGAGTTTTCGGGTGTTTTGAGCATGAATTTGAGATATAAACGGGTACAGAAGATGCATGCAGATATCGACTTTGGGCACCCAAAATATCGATTTTTAGCATGATTTGGGCCTATATTTTGAAAGTATTCTAGCAATGAGTAGGCATGTACAGATCGCTTCAATGACCCAAAAATATCGAAGTTTTCGGGTGTTTTGAGCCTGAATTTGGGATATAAACGGGTACAGAAGATGCATACACATATTGACTTTGTGCACCTAAAATATCGATTTTCAGCATGTTTTGGGCCTGTATTTTTAAATACTCTAACACGGAGTAGGCATGTACAGATCGCTTCTGGGACCCAAAAATATCGAATTTTCGGGTGTTTTGAGCCAGAATTTGGGATATAAACGGGTACAGAAGATGCATACACATATGGACTTGGGCACCTCAAATATCGATTTTCAGCATGTTTTGGGCCTGTATTTTGAAAATACTCTAACAAGGAATAGGCATGTACACATTGCTTCTGGGACCCAAAAATATCGAGTTTTCGGGTGTTTTGAGCATGAATTTGAGATATAAACGGGTACAGAAAATGCATTCAGATATCGACTTTGGGCACCCAAAATATCGATTGTTAGCATGTTTTGGGCCTATATTTTAAAAGTATTCTAGCAATCAGTAGGCATGTACAGAACGCTTCTGGGACAAAAAAATATCGAATTTTCGGGTGTTTTCAGCTTGAATTTGGGATATAAATGGGTATAGAAGATGCATACACATATTGACTTTGAGCATGTTTTGGGCCTGTATTTTGAAAATACTCTAACACGGAGTAGGCATGTAAAGATCGCTTCTTGGACCCAAAAATATCGAATTTTCGGGTTTTTTTAGTCTGAATTTGAGATATAAACGGGTACAGAAGATGTATGCACATATCGACTTTGGGCACCCAAAATATCGATTTTGAGCATGTTTTGGGCCTGAATTTTGAAAATACTCTAACACGAAGTAGGCATGTACAGATCGCTTCTGGGGCACAAAAAAAATCGAATTTTCGGGTGTTTTGAGCCTGAATTTGAGTTAAAATCGGAAAAAGAACGTGCATGCACATATCGACTTGGGACATATAAAATATCGATTTTTAGCATTTTTTGAGCCTATATTTTGAAAACATTCTAGCACTGTTTAGGCATGTACAGATCGCTTCTTGGACCCAAAAATATCGAATTTTTGGGTGTTTTGAGCCTGAATTTGAGATATAAACGGGTACAGAAGATGCATGCACATATCGACATTGGGCACCTAAAATATCGATTTTTAGCATGTATTGGGCCTATATTTTGAAAACATTTTAGCACTGAGTAGGCATGTAAATATCCCTTCTGGGACCCAAAATTATCGAATTTTCGGGTGTTTTGAGCCTGAATTTGAGATATAAACCGGTACAGAAAATGCATGCTCATATCGACATTTAGCACCTAAAATATCGATTTTTAGCATGTTTTGGGCCTACATTTAAAAAATATTCTAGCACTGAGTAGGCATGTACAGATCGCTTCAGGGACCCAAAAATATCGAATTTTCTGATGTTTTGAGCCTGAATTTGGTATATAAACGGGTATAGAAGATGCATACACATATTGACTTTGGGAATATAAAATATCAATTTTGAGCATGTTTTGGGCCTGTATTTTAAAAATACTCTAACACGGAGTAGGCATGTAAAGATCTCTTCTAGGACCCAAAATTATCGAGTTTTCGGGTGTTTTGAGCCTGAATTTGAGATATAAACCGGTACAGAAAATGCATGCTGATATCGACATTTAGCACCTAAAATATCGATTTTTAGCCTGTTTTGGGAGTATATATTTTAAAAATATTCTAGCACTGAGTAGGCATGTACAGATCGCTTCTTGGACAAAAAAATATCGAATTTTCGAGTGTTTTGAGCCTGAATTTTGGATATAAACAGATACAAAAGATGTATGCACATATCGACTTTGGACACCTAAAATATCGATTTTTAGCATGCTTTAAGCCTATATTTTGAAAACATTTTAGCACTGACTAGGCATGTAGATATCCCTTCTGGGACCCTAAATTATCGAATTTTCGGGTGTTTTGAGCCTGAATTTGGGATATAAACGGGTACAAAAGATGTATGCACATATCGACTTTGGACACCTAAATTATAGATTTTAGCATGTTTTGAGCCTATATTTTGAAAACTTTTAGCACTGAGTAGGCATGTACAGATCGCTTCTGGAACCCAAAAATATTGAATTTTCCGTTGTTTTGAGCCTGAATTTGAGATATAAACGGGTACTGAAGATGCATGCACATATCGACTTTGGGCACCTAAAATATCGATTTTCAGCATGTTTTGGGCCTGTATTTTGAAAGTACTCTAACACGGAGTAGGCATGTAAAGATCTCTTCTGGGACCCAAAAATATCAAGTTTTCGGGTGTTTTGAGCCTGAATTTGATATATAAACGGGTACAGAAGATGCATGCAGATATCGACTTTGGGCACCCAAAATATCGATTTTTAGCATGTTTTGGGCCAATATTTTGAAAGTATTCTAGCAATCAGTAGGCATGTACAGATCGCTTCTGGGACAAAAAAATATCGAATTTTCGGATGTTTTGAGCCTGAATTTGGGATATAAACGGGTATAGAAGATGCATACACATATTGACTTTGGGAATATAAAATATCGATTTTGAGCATGTTTTGGGCCTGTATTTTGAAAATACTCTAACACGGAGTAGGCATGTAAAGATCGCTTCTGGGTCCCAAAATTATCGAATTTTCGGGTGTTTTGAGCCTGAATTAGAGATATAAATCGGTACAGAAAATGCATGCTCATATCGACATTTAGCACCTAAAATATCGATTTTTAGCATGTTTTGGGCCTACATTTAAAAAATATTCTAGCACTGAGTAGGCATGTACAGATAGCTTCAGGGACCCAAAAATATCAAATTTTCGGGTGTTTTGAGCCTGAATTTGGGATATAAACGGGTACTGAAGATGCATGCACATATCGACTTTGGGCACCTAAAATATCGATTTTCAGCATGTTTTGGGACTGTATTTTGAAAGTACTCTAACACGGAGAAGGCATGTACAGATCTCTTCTGGGACCCAAAAATTTCGAGTTTTCGGGTGTTTTGAGCCTGAATTTGAGATATAAACGGGTACAGAAGATGCATGCAGATATCGACTTTGGGCACCCAAAATATCGATTTTAGCATGTTTCGGGCCTATATTTTGAAAGTATTCTAGCAATGAGTAGGCATGTACAGAACGTTTCTGGGACAAAAAAATATCGAATTTTCGGGTGTTTTCAGCCTGAATTTGGGATATAAACGGGTATAGAAGATGCATACACGTATTGACTTTGGGAACCTAAAATATCGATTTTGAGCATGTTTTAAGCCTTTATTTTGAAAACATTCTAGCACTGAGTAGACATGTACAGAACGCTTATGAGACTCAAAATATCGAATTTTCGGGTGTTTTGACCCTGAATTTGAGATATAAACGGGTACAGAAGATGCATGCACATATCGACTTTGGATACCTAAAATATCGATTTTTAGCATGTTTTGAGCCTATATTTTGAAAACATTCTAGCAAGGAGTAGGCATGTACAGATCGCTTCTGGGACCCTAAAATATCGAATTTTCGGGTGTTTTAAGCCTGAATTTGGGATATAAACGGGTACAGAAAATGAATACACATATCGACTTTGGGCACCTCAAATATCTATTTTCAGCATGTTTTGGGCCTGTATTTTGAAAGTAGTCTAACACGGAGTAGGCATGTACAGATCGCTTCTGGGACCCAAAAATATTGAATTTTAGGGTGATTTAAGCCTGAATTTGAGATATAAACGGGTACAGAAGATGCATGCACATATCGACATTGGGCACCTAAAATATCGATTTTTAGCATGTATTGAGCCTATATTTTGAAAATATTCCAGCACTAAGTAGGCATGTACAGATTGCTTCTGGGACCCAAAAATATCGAATTTTCGGGTGTTTTGAGCCTGAATTTGGGATATAAACGGGAACAAAAGATGTATGCACATTCCGATTTTGGACACCTAAAATATCGATTTTTCGCATGTTTTAAGCCTATATTTTGAAAACATTCTAGCATTGTGTAGACATGTACAGATCGCTTCTAAGACCAAAAAATGTTGAATTTTTGCATGTTTTGAGCCTGAATTTGAGATATAAACGGGTACTGAAGATGCAGGCACATATCGACTTTTTGCACTTAAAATATCGATTTTGAGCTTGTTTTGGGTCTGTATCTTGAAAACATTCTAATAAGGAGTAGGCATGTACAGATCGCTTCTGGGACCCAAAAATACCGAGTTCTCGGGTGTTTTGAGCCTGAATTTGAGATATAAACGGATACAGAAGATGCATGCACATATCGACTATGTAAGCTAAAATACCGATTTTCAGCATGTTTTTGCCATGTATTTTGAAAATACTCAAACACGGAGTAGGCATATACAGATCGCTTCTGGGACCCAAAAATATCGAATTTTCGGGTTTTTTGAGCCTGAATTTGGGATATAAACGGGTACTGAAGATGCATACACATATCGACTTTTTGCACCTAATATATCGATTTTGAGCATGTTTTGGGTCTGTATCTTGAAAACATTCTAAGAATGAGTAGGTATGTACAGATTGCTTCTGGGACACAAAAATATCTAATTTTCGGGTGTTTTGAGCCTGAATTTGAGATATAAACGGGTACAGAATATGCATGCACATATCGACTTTGGGCACCCCAAATATCGATTTTTTGTATGTTTTGGGCCAATATTTTGAAAATATTCTATCACTGGGTAGGCATGTACAGGTCGCTTCTGGGACTCAATAATATCGAATTTTCGGATCTATTGAGCCTGAATTTGGGATATAAACGGGTACAGAAGATGCATACACATATTGACTTTAGGCACCTCAAATATAGATTTTCAGCATGTTTTGGCCATGTATTTTGAAAATACTCAAACACGGAGTAGGCATATACAGAACGCTTCTGGGACCTAAAAATATCGAATTTTCGGGTGTTTTGAGCCTGAATTTGGGATATAAACGGGTACAGAAGATGCATACACATATTGACTTTGTTCACCTAAAATATCGATTTTCAGCATGTTTTGGCCCTGTATTTTGAAAATACTCTAACAAGGAGTAGGCAGGTACAGATTGCTTCTGGGACCCAAAAATATGGAATTTTCGGGCATTTTGAGCCTGAATTTGAGATATAATCGGGTACAGAAGATGCATGCACATATCGACTTTGGGCACCTAAAATATCAATTTTCAGCATGTTTTTGGCCTGTATTTTGAAAATACTCTAACACGGAATAGGTAGGTACAGATCGCTTCTGGGACAAAAAAATATCGAATTTTCGGGTATTTTGAGCCTGAATTTGAGATATAATCGGGTACAGAAGATGCATTCACATATCGACTTTGGGAACCTAAAATATCAATTTTCAGCATGTTTTGGGCCTGTATTTTGAAAGTACTCTAACACGGAGTAAGCATGTTCAGATCGCTTCTGGGACCCAAAAATATTGAATTTTCGGGTAATTTGAGCCTGTATTTGAGATATAAACGGGTACAGAAGATGCATGCACATATCGACTATGTGGAGCTAAAATATCGATTTTCAGCATGTTTTGGGCATGTATTTTGAAAATACTCTAACACGGAGTAGGCATATACAGATCGCTTTTGGGACCCAAAAATATCGAATTTTCGGGTGTTTTGAGCCTGAATTTGGGATATAAACGGGTACAGAAGATGCATACACATATTGACTTTTGGCACCTAAAATATCGATTTTCAGCATGTTTGGGGCCTGTATTTTAAAAAATGCTCTAACATGGAATAGGCAGTTACAGATTGCTTCTGGGACCCAAAAATATTGAATTTTCGGGTGATTTGAGCCTGTATTTGAGATATAAACGGGTACAGAAGATGCATGCAAATATCGACTATGTGAAGCTAAAATATCGATTTTCAGCATGTTTTGGGCATGTATTTTGAAAATACTCTAACACGGAGTAGGCATGTACAGATCGCTTCTGGGACCGAAAAATATCGAATTTTTGGTTGTTTTGAGCCTGAATTTGAGATATAATCGTGTACTGAAAATGCATGCACATATCGACTTTTAACACCTAAAATATCGATTTTGAGCATGTTTTGGGTCTGTATTTTATAAAACATTCAAGCAAAGAGTAGGCATGTACAGATCGCTTCTGGGACCCAAAAATATCGATTTTTCGGGTGTTTTGAGCCTGAATTTGAGATATAAACGGATACAGAAGATGCATGCACATATCGACTTTGGGCACCCAAAATATCGTTTTAAAGCATGTTTTAGGCATCTATTTTGAAAATACTCTAACACGAAGTAGGCATGTACAGATCGCTTCTGGGACACAAAAATATTGAATTTTCGGGTGTTTTGAGCCTGAATTTGAGATATAAACGGGTACTAAAGATGCAGGCACATATCGACTTTTTGCACCTAATATATCGATTTTGAGCATGTTTTGGGTCTCTATCTTGAAAACATTTTAAGAAGGAGTAGGCATGTACAGATGGCCTCAGGAACACAAAAATATCTAATTTTCGGGTTTTTTAAGCCTGAATTTGAGATATAAACGGGTAGAGAAGATGCATGCACATATCGACTTTGGGCACCCCAAATATCGATTTTTAGTATGTTTTGGGCCAATATTTTGAAAATATTCTATCACTGAGTAGGCATGTACAGGTCGCTTCTGGGACCCAAAAATATTGAATTTTCGGGTGTTAGAGCCTAAATTTTGGATATAAACGGGTACAAAAGATGTATGCACATATTGACTTTGGACACCTAAAATATTGAATTTTAGCATGTTTTAAGCCTATATTTTGAAAACATTCTGGCACTGAGTAGACATGTACAGATCGCTTCTGGGACCCAAAAATACCGAATTTTCGGATCTTTTGAGCCTGAATTTGGGATATAAACGGGTACAGAAGATGCATACACATATTGACTTTGGGCACCTCAAATATCGATTTTAGCATGTTTTAGGCCTGTATTTTGAAAATACTCTAACAAGGAATAGGCATGTACAGATCGCTTCTGGGACACAAAAATATCGATTTTTTTGGGTATTTTGAGCCTGAATTTGAGATATAATCGAGTACAGAAGATGCATGCACATATCGACTTTGGGCACCTAAAATATCGATTTCAGCATGTTTTGGGCCTGTATTTTGAAAGTACTCTAACACGGAGTAGGCATGTACAGATCGCTTCTGGGACCCAAAAATATTGAATTTTCTGGTGATTTGAGCCTGAATTTGAGATATAAACGGTAACAGAAGATGCATGCACATATCGACTATGTGGAGCTAAAATATCGATTTTCAGCATGTTTTGGGCATGTATTTTGAAAATACTCTAACACGGAGTGGGCATGTACAGATCGCTTCTGGGACCCAAAAATATCGAATTTTCGGGTGTTTTGAGCCTGAATTTGAGATATAAACGGGTACAGAAGATGAATGCACATATCGACTTTGGGCACCTAAAATATCGATTTTCAGCTTGTTTTATTGCCTGTATTTTGAAAGTACTCTAACACGAAGTAGGCATGTACAGATCGCATCTGGGACCCAAAAATATCGAATTTTCGGGTATTTTGAGCCTGAATTTAAGATATAATCGGGTATGCATGAACATATCGACTTTTGGCACCTAAAATATCAATTTTCAGCATGTTTTGGGCCTGTATTTTGAAAGTACTCTAACATGGAGTAAGCATGTTCAGATCGCTTCTGGGACCCAAAAATATTGAATTTTCGGGTGATTTGAGCCTGTATTTGAGATATAAACGGGTACAGAAGATGCATGCACATATCGACTATGTGAAGCTAAAATATCGATTTTCAGCATGTTTTGGGCATGTATTTTGAAAATACTCTAACACGAAGTAGTCATGTACAGATCGCTTCTGTAACACAAAAATATTAAATTTTCGGGTATTTTGAGCCTGAATTTGAGATATAAACGGGTACAGAAGATGCATACACATATCGACTTTGGGCACCCAAAATATAGATATAAAGCATGTTTTAGGCATCTATTTTGAAAATACTCTAACACGAAGTAGTCATGTACAGATCGCTTCTGTAACACAAAAATATTAAATTTTCGGGTGTTTTGAGCCTGAATTTGAGATATAAACCGGTACTGAAGATGCAGGCACATATAGACTTTTTGCACCTAATATATCGATTTTGAGCATGTTTTGGGTCTCTATCTTGAAAACATTCTAAGAAGGAGTAGGCATGGGACACAAAAATATCTAATTTTCGGGCGTTTTAAGCCTGATTTTGAGATTTAAACGGGTAGAGAAGATGCATGCACATATCGACTTTGGACACCCCAAATATCGATTTTTAGTATGTTTTGGGCCAATATTTTGAAAATATTCTATCACTGAGTAGGCATGTACAGGTGGCTTCTGCGACCCAAAAATATTGAATTTTCGTATATTAGAGCCTGAATTTGGGATATAAACGGGTACAAAAGATGTATGCACATATCGACTTTGGACACCTAAAATATTGAATTTTAGCATGTTTTAAGCCTATATTTTGAAAACATTGTGGCACTGAGTAGACATGTACAGATCGCTTCTGGGACCCAAAAATACCGAATTTTCGGATCTTTTGAGCCTGAATTTGAGATATAAACGGGTACAGAAGATGCATGCACATATAGACTATGTGGAGCTAAAATATCGATTTTCAGCATGTTTTGGGCATGTATTTTGAAAATACTCTAACACGGAGTGGGCATGTACAGATCGCTTCTGGGACACAAAAATATCGAATTTTCGGGTGTTTTGAGCCTAAATTTGAGATATAAACGGGTACAGAACATGCATGCACATATCGACTTTAGACACCTAAAATATCGATTTTTAGCATGTTTTAAGCCTATATTTTGAAAATATTCTAGCACTGAGTAGACATGTACAGATCGCTTCAGGGACACAAAAATATTAAATTTTTGGGTGTTTTAAGCCTGCATTTGAGATATAAACGGGTACAGAAGATGCATGCACATATCGACTTTGGGCACCCACAATATCGATTTTGAGCATGTTTTGGGCATCTATTTAGAAAATACTCTAACACTAAGTAGGCATGTACGGATCGCTTCTGGGACACAAAAATATCGAATTTTTGGGTGTTTTTGAGCCTGAATTTGAGATATAATCGAGTACTGAAGATGCATGCACATATCGACTTTTAGCACCTAAAATATCGATTTTGAGCATGTTTTGGGACTGTATTTTATAAAACATTCTAGCAAAGAGTAGGCATGTACAGATCGCTTCTGGGACCCAAAAATATCGATTTTTCGGGTATTTTGAGCCTGAATTTGAGATATAAACGGGTACAGAATATGCATACACATATCGACTTTGGGCACCCAAAATATAGATATAAAGCATGTTTTAGGCATCTATTTTGAAAATACTCTAACACGAAGTAGTCATGTACAGATCGCTTCTGTAACACAAAAATATTAAATTTTCGGGTGTTTTGAGCCTGAATTTGAGATATAAACCGGTATTGAAGATGCAGGCACATATAGACATTTTGCACCTAATATATCGATTTTGAGCATGTTTTGGGTCTCTATCTTGAAAACATTCTAAGAAGGAGTAGGCATGGGACACAAAAATACCTAATTTTCGGGTGTTTTAAGCCTGATTTTGAGATTTAAACGGGTAGAGAAGATGCATGCACATATCGACTTTGGGCACCCCAAATATCGATTTTTAGTATGTTTTGGGCCAATATTTTGAAAATATTCTATCACTGAGTAGGCATGTACAGGTGGCTTCTGCGACCCAAAAATATTGAATTTTCGGATATTAGAGCCTGAATTTGGGATATAAACGGGTACAAAAGATGTATGCACATATCGACTTTGGACACCTAAAATATTGAATTTTAGCATGTTTTAAGCCTATATTTTGAAAACATTGTGGCACTGAGTAGACATGTACAGATCGCTTCTGGGACCCAAAAATACCGAATTTTCGGATCTTTTGAGCCTGAATTTGAGATATAAACGGGTACAGAAGATGCATGCACATATCGACTATGTGGAGCTAAAATATCGATTTTCAGCATGTTTTGGGCATGTATTTTGAAAATACTCTAACACGGAGTGGGCATGTACAGATCGCTTCTGGGACACAAAAATATCGAATTTTCGGGTGTTTTGAGCCTAAATTTGAGATATAAACGGGTACAGAACACGCATGCACATATCGACTTTAGACACCTAAAATATCGATTTTTAGCATGTTTTAAGCCTATATTTTGAAAACATTCTAGCACTGAGTAGACATGTACAGATCGCTTCAGGGACACAAAAATATTAAATTTTTGGGTGTTTTAAGCCTGCATTTGAGAAATAAACGGGTACAGAAGATGCATGCACATATCGACTTTGGGCACCCAAAATATCGATTTTGAGCATGTTTTGGGCATCTATTTAGAAAATACTCTAACACTAAGTAGGCATGTACGGATCGCTTCTGGGACACAAAAATATCGAATTTTTGGGTGTTTTGAGCCTGAATTTGAGATATAATCGGGTACTGAAGATGCATGCACATATCGACTTTTAGCACCTAAAATATCGATTTTGAGCATGTTTTGGGACTGTATTTTATAAAACATTCTAGCAAAGAGTAGGCATGTACAGATCGCTTCTGGGACCCAAAAATATCGATTTTTCGGGTATTTTGAGCCTGAATTTGAGATATAAACGGGTACAGAAGATGCATACACATATCGACTTTGGGCACCCAAAATATAGATATAAAGCATGTTTTAGGCATCTATTTTGAAAATACTCTAACACGAAGTAGTCATGTACAGATCGCTTCTGTAACACAAAAATATTAAATTTTCGGGTGTTTTGAGCCTGAATTTGAGATATAAACCGGTACTGAAGATGCAGGCACATATAGACTTTTTGCACCTAATATATCGATTTTGAGCATGTTTTGGGTCTCTATCTTGAAAACATTCTAAGAAGGAGTAGGCATGGGACACAAAAATATCTAATTTTCGGATGTTTTAAGCCTGATTTTGAGATTTAAACGGGTAGAGAAGATGCATGCACATATCGACTTTGGGCACCCCAAATATCGATTTTTAGTATGTTTTGGGTCAATATTTTGAAAATATTCTATCACTGACTAGGCATGTACAGGTGGCTTCTGCGACCCAAAAATATTGAATTTTCGGATATTAGAGCCTGAATTTGGGATATAAACGGGTACAAAAGATGTATGCACATATAGACTATGTGGAGCTAAAATATCGATTTTCAGCATGTTTTGGGCATGTATTTTGAAAATACTCTAACACGGAGTGGGCATGTACAGATCGCTTCTGGGACACAAAAATATCGAATTTTCGGGTGTTTTGAGCCTATATTTGAGATATAAACGGGTACAGAACACGCATGCACATATCGACTTTAGACACCTAAAATATCGATTTTTAGCATGTTTTAAGCCTATATTTTGAAAACATTCTAGCACTGAGTAGACATGTACAGATCGCTTCAGGGACACAAAAATATTGAATTTTTGGGTGTTTTCAGCCTGCATTTGAGATATAAACGGGTACAGAAGATGCATGCACATATCGACTTTGGGCACCCACAATATCGATTTTGAGCATGTTTTGGGCATCTATTTTGAAAATACTCTAACACTAAGTAGGCATGTACGGATCGCTTCTGGGACACAAAAATATCGAATTTTTGGGTGTTTTGAGCCTGAATTTGAGATATATACGGGTACAGAAGATGCATGCACATACCGACATTGGACACCTAAATTATAAATTCTTAGCATGTTTTGAGCTTATATTTTGAAAACTTTCTAGCTCTGAGTAGGCATGTACAGATCGCTTCTGGAACCCAAAAAAATTGAATTTTCCGTTGGTTTGAGCCTGAATTTGAGATATAAACGGGTACAGAAGATGTATGCACATATCGACTTTGGGCACCTAAAATATCGATTTTCAGCATGTTTTGGGCCTGTATTTTGTAAGTACTCTAAAACGGAGTAGGCATGTACAGATCTCTTCTGGGACCCAAAAATATCGAGTTTTCGGGTGTTTTGAGCTTGAATTTGAGATATAAACGGGTACAGAAGATGCATGCACATATCGACTAAGGGCAGATAAAATATCGATTTTCAGCATGTTATGGGCCTATATTTTGAAAGAATTCTAACAATGAGTAGGCATGTACAGATCGCTTCAGGGACAAAAAAATATCGAATTTTCGGGTGTTTTCAGCCTGAATTTGGGATATAAACGGGTACAGAAGATGTATACACATAAAGACTTTGGGAACCTAAAATATCGATTTTGAGCATGTTTTGGGCCTGTATTTTCAAAATACTCTAACAAGGAGTAGGCATGTACAGATCGCTTCTGGGACCCAAAATTATCGAATATTCGGGTGTTTTGAGCATTAATTTGAGATATAAACGGGTACAAAAGATGCATGCACATATCGACTATGGGCAGCTAAAATATCGATTTTTAGCATATTTCGGCTATGAATTTTGAAAATACTCAAAAACAGAGTAGTCATATACAGATCGGCTCTGGGACCCAAATATATCGAATTTTCGGGTGTTTTAATAATAAATTTGAGATATAAACGGGTACAGAACATGCATGCCCATATCGACTTTGGACACCTAAAATATCGATTTTTAGCATGTTTTGAGCCTATATTTTGAAAACATTCTAACACTGAGTAGTCATGTACAGATCGCTTCAGGGACCCAAAAATATCGAATTTTTGGGTGTTTTGAGCCTGCATTTGAGATATAAACGGGTAATGAAGATGCATGCACATATCGACTTTTTGCACCTAAAATAACGATTTTAAGCATGTTTTAAGTCTGTATTTTGAAAACATTCTAGCAAAGAGTAGGCATGTACAGATCGCTTCTGGGACCCAAAAATATCGAATTTTCTGGTGTTTTGAGCCTGAATTTAAGATATAAACGGGTACAGAAGATGCATGCACATATCGACTATGGGCAGATAAAATATCGATTTTCAGCATGTTTTGGGCATGTATTTTGAAAATACTTTAACTCGGAGTAGGCATGTACAGATCGCTTCTGGGACACAAAAATATCGAATTTTTGGGTGTTTTGAGCCTGAATTTGGGATATAAACGGGTACAAAAGATGTATGCACATATCGACTTTGGACACCTAAAATATCGATTTTTAGTATGTTTTAAGCCTATATTTTAAAAACATTCTAGCACTGAGTAGGCATGTACGGATCGCTTCTGGGACACAAAAATATAGATTTTTTGGGTGTTTTGAGCCTGAATTTGAGATATATACGGGTACAGAAGATGCATGCACATATCGACTTTTTGCACCTAAAATATTTATTTTGAGCAAGTTTTGGGTCTGTATCTTAAAAACATTCTAGCAAGGAGGAGGCATGTACAGATCCCTTTTGGGACCCAAATATATCGAATTTTCGGGTGTTTTGAGCCTGAATTTGGGATATAAACGGGTACAGAAGATAAATACACATATTGACTTTGGGCACACAAAATATCGATTTTGAGCATGTTTTGAGCCTTTATTTTGAAAATACTCTAACACGGAGTAGTCATGTACAGATCGCTTTTGGATCATAAAAATATCGAATTTTCGGGGGTTTTTAACCTTAATTTGAGATATAAACGGGTACAGAAGATGCATGCACATATCGACTTTGGATACCTTAAATATCGATTTTTAGCATGTTTTAAGCCTATATTTTGAAAACATTCTAGCATGGAGTAAACATGTACAGATCACTTCTGGGACACTAAAATATCGAATTTTCCGTTGTTTTGAGCCTGAATTTGAGATATAAACGGGTACGGAAGATCCATGGACTTATCGACTTTGGGCACCCAAATATCGATTTTTAGCATGTTTTGAGCCAATATTTTGAAATTATTGTAGCACTGAGTAGGCATGTACAGATCGCTTCTGGGACCAAAAAATATCGAATTTTCGGGTGTTTTGAGCCTGAATTTGGGATATAAACGGGTACAGAAGATGCATACACATATTGACTTTGTGCACCTAAAATATCGATTTTTAGCATGTTTTGGGCCTGTATTTTAAAAATACTCTAACACGAAGTAGGCAGTTACAGATCGCTTGTTGAACCCAAAAATATGGAATTTTCGCGAAGTTTTGACCTTGAATTTGGGATATAAACGGGTACAAAAGATGTATGCACATTTCGACTTTGGACACCTAAAATATCGATTTTTAGCATGTTTTGGGACTATATCTTGAAAATATTCAAACACGGACTAGGCATGTACAGATCGCTTCTGGGACCCAAAATTATCGAATTTACGGGTGTTTTGAGTCTGAATTTGAGATATAAACGGGTATAGAAAATGCATGCTCATATAAACATTTAGCACCTAAAATATCGATTTTTAGCATGTTTTGGGCCTATATTTTAAAAATATTCTAGCACTATGTAAGCATGTACAGATCGCTTCTGGGACAAAAAAATATCGAATTTTCGGGTGGTTTGAGCCTGAATTTGGGATATAAACGGGTACAAAAGATGTATGCACATATCGACTTTGGACACCTAAAATATCGATTTTTAACATGTTTTGGTCCTATATTTTGAAAATATTCTAGCACTGAGTAGGCATGTACAGATCGCTTCTGAGACCCAAAAATATCGAATTTTCGGGTGTTTTTAACATGAATTTGAGATATAAACGGGTACTGAAGATGAATTCACATATCGACTTTGGGCACCTAAAATTTCGATTTTTAGCATGTTTTGGGTCTGTATCTTGAAAACATTCTAGCAAGGAGTAGGCATGTACAGATCGCTTCTGGGACCCAAAAATATCGAATTTTCGGGTGTTTTGAGCCTTAATTTGAGATATAAACTTGTACAGATGATGCATGCACATATCAACTTTGGGCACCCAAAATATCGATTTTTAGCATATTTTGGGCCTAAATTTTGAAATTATTCTGACACTGTGTAGGCATGTACAGATCGCTTTTGGGACATGAAAATATCGAATTTTCAGGTGTTATGAGGCTAAATTTGAGATATAAACGGGTACAGAAGATTCATACACATATCGACTTTGGGCACCCAAAATATCTATTTTTAACATGTTTTGGGCCTATATTTTGAAAATATTCTAGCACTGAGTAGGCATGTACAGATCGCTTCTGAGACCCAAAAATATCGAAAATCGCTTCTGTGACCCAAAAATATCGAATTTTCGGGTGTTTTTAACATGAATTTGAGATATAAACGGGTACTGAAGATGAATTCACATATCGACTTTGGGCACCTAAAATTTCGATTTTTTGCATGTTTTGGGTCTGTATCTTGAAAACATTCTAGCAAGGAGTAGGCATGTACTGATCGCTTCTGGGACCCAAAAATATCGAATTTTCGGGTGTTTTGAGCCTTAATTTGAGATATAAACGTGTACAGATGATGCATGCACATATCAACTTTGGGCACCCAAAATATCGATTTTTAGCATATTTTGGGCCTAAATTTTGAAATTATTCTGACACTGTGTAGGCATGTACAGATCGCTTCTGGGACCCAAAAATGTCGAATTTTCGGGTGTTTTGAGCCTGAATTTTGGATATAAACAGGTACAGAAGATGCATACACATATTGACTTTGGGCACCTAAAATATCGATTTTCAGCTTGTTTTGGGCAACTATTTTGAAAATACTCTAACACTAAGTAGGCATGTACAGATCGCTTCTGGGGCCCAAAAATATCGAATTTTCGGGTGTTTTGAGGCTGAATTTGAGATATAAACGGGTACTGAAGATGCATGCACATATCGACTTTGGACACCTAAAATATCGATTTTTAGCCTGTATTGAGCCTATATTTTGAAAACATTCTAGCACTGAGTAGGTATGTAGAGATCCCTTCTGGGACCCAAAAATATCAAATTTTTGGGCGTTTTGAGCCTGAATTTGAGATATAAATGGGTACAGAAGATGCATGCACATATCGTCTTTGGGCACCCAAAATATCGATTTTGAGCATGTTTTGGGCCTGAATTTTGAAAATACTCTAACACGGAGTAGGCATGTACAGATCGCTTTTGGGACATGAAAATATCGAATTTTCAGGTGTTATGAGGCTAAATTTGAGATATAAACGGGTACAGAAGATTCATACACATATCGACTTTGGGCACCCAAAATATCTATTTTTAACATGTTTTGGGCCTATATTTTGAAAATATTCTAGCACTGAGTAGGCATGTACAGATCGCTTCTGAGACCCAAAAATATCGAATTTTCGGGTGTTTTTAACATGAATTTGAGATATAAACGGGTACTGAAGATGAATTCACATATCGACTTTGGGCACCTAAAATTTCGATTTTTAGCATGTTTTGGGTCTGTATCTTGAAAACATTCTAGCAAGGAGTAGGCATGTACAGATCGCTTCTGGGACCCAAAAATATCGAATTTTCGGGTGTTTTGAGCCTTAATTTGAGATATAAACGTGTACAGATGATGCATGCACATATCAACTTTGGGCACCCAAAATATCGATTTTTAGCATATTTTGGGCCTAAATTTTGAAATTATTCTGACACTGTGTAGGCATGTACAGATCGCTTTTGGGACATGAAAATAACGAATTTTCAGGTGTTATGAGGCTAAATTTGAGATATAAACGGGTACAGAAGATTCATACACATATCGACTTTTGGCACCCAAAATATCTATTTTTAACATGTTTTGGGCCTATATTTTGAAAATATTCTAGCACTGAGTAGGCATGTACAGATCGCTTCTGAGACCCAAAAATATCGAAAATCGCTTCTGTGACCCAAAAATATCGAATTTTCGGGTGTTTTTAACATGAATTTGAGATATAAACGGGTACTGAAGATGAATTCACATATCGACTTTGGGCACCTAAAATTTCGATTTTTAGCATGTTTTGGGTCTGTATCTTAAAAACATTCTAGCAAGGAGTAAGCATATACAGATCGCTTCTGGGACCCAAAAATATCGAATTTTCGGGTGTTTTGAGCCTGAATTTGAGATATAAACTGGTACAAAAGATGCATGCACTTATCGTCTTTGGGCACCTAAAATATCGATTTTGAGCATGTTTTGGGCCTGTATTTTGAAAATACTCTAACACGGAGTAGGCATGTACAGATCGCTTCTGGGACACAAAAATATCGAATTTTCGGGTGTTATGAGGCTAAATTTGATATATAAACGGGTACAGAAGATGAATGCACATATCGCCTTTGGGCACCCAAAATATCGATTTTTAGCATGTTTTGGGCCTATATTTTGAAAATATTCTAGCACTGAGTAGGCATGTAGAGATCGCTCCTGGGACCCAAAAATATCGAATTTTCGGGTGTTTTAAGCCTGAATTTGGGATATAAACGGGTACAGAAGATACATAATCATATTGACTTTGGGCAAATAAAATATCGATTCATAGCATGTTTTGGGCCTGTATTTTAAAAATACTCTAACACGGATTAGGCATGTAAAGATCGCTTCTGGGACCCAAAAATATCGAATTTTCGGGTGTTTTGAGCTTTAATTTGAGATATAAACGGGTACAGAAGATTCATACACATATTGACTTTGGGCACCCAATATGTCGATTATCAGCATGTTTTGGGCCTGTATTTTGAAAGTACTCTAACACGGAGTAGGCATGTACAGATCGCATCTGGAATCCAAAAATATCGAATTTTCGGGTGTTTTGAGCCTGAATTTGAGATATAAACGGGTACAAAAGATGCATGCACATATCGACTTTGGACACCTAAAATATCGATTTTTAGGATGTTTTAATTGCATTTAAACATATCAAAAGCATACTAAAGTAATCCCTTAAGGGGGTACGTGACTGGGGGGTGCAGGAATAAGGGGACAGGCTTGGGTGGGGACTGGGGGAGTGTGGGAATAGGGGTACAGGCTTGGGGAGGGGGGTTAGGGGGGTGCGGGAATATGGGACAGGCTTTCTACCCACCCCAAGCCTGTCCCCCTATTCCCGCACTCCCCCAGTCCCCACCCAAGCCTGTCCCCTTATTCCTGCACCCCCCAGTCCCTCCCAAGCCTGTCCCCTACTCCCGCACCCCCTTAAGGACCCTGTGATCGTGTATGAGAATTGGAGGGTTCTGATTCCTCCTGACTATGCCACGAACCAAACAAGCTCCTTCCATATATGTGTGTGTGTGTGTGTGTGTGTTTGTGTGTTTTGTGGCAATGTTTGAAGGACACATTTACCTCCAATTTTCTTACTACATCATGGTTAACATAAATAACTGATGAAGAAGACAAGGGAGTAAATAATAATAATAATAATAATAATAATAATAATAATGAAAATAATAAAGTTGTATCACCAGTATAAGAAGTGAGTTTTATTTTCATGACAAATCAACATATTTCTGATTATTTTTTCTCTGTTAATTCAGAGAGAGAGAGAGAGAGAGAGAGAGAGAGAGAGAGAGAGAGAGAGAGAGAGAGAGAGAGAGAGAGAGAGAGAGAGAAAGAGAGAGAGAGAAACATAAAATACTATCCTTTTTTTTCGTTAGAGAGAGACCACAATTTTTTTTTTTTTTCCTGACATACTCTGAGTGAATTAATTGCATTCCAAAATATCAAAAGCATACTACAGTAATCCCTTAAGGGGGTGCGGGAATAGGGGGACAGGCTGGGGGGGGGGGGGGTCGGGGTTTTTTGGGGGGGCGCGGATGTAGGGGGACAGGCTTGAGGGGGGGTAAGGGGGGTACGGGAATATGAGACTACTCACCTCAAGCTTGTCCCCCTATTCCCGCACCCCCCCAGTCCCCCCCCAAGCCTGTCCCCTACTCGCGCACCCCCTTAATAAAAAATATATGCAACTCTCTCCAGGCTAATTAATTAATCTTACCCATTTCCTGTGCAAGAGTTAATTAAGGGGGTGCGGGAGTAGGGGACTGGCTTGGGGGGGTTTGGGGGGTGCTGAAATAGGGGGACAGGCTTGAGGTGGGAAGAAAGCTTGTCCCCTATTTCCGCACCCCCAAAGCCTGTCCCCTTACTCCCGCACCCCCCCCCAAAAAAAAAAAAACTGTACCCTACTCCCGCACCCCCCTAAGCCCCCCTAAGCCCGTCCCCCTATTCCCGCACCCCCTTAAGGAACCCTGTGTGTGATGTAGTCAGAAAATTGGAAGTAAATGAGTCCTTCAAATATTGCCACGAAACACACACACACACACACACACACACACACACACCTATATGGAAGGAGGTTGTTTGTTTGGTGGCATAGTCAGGAGGAATCAAAAGTCTTCAATTTCCATACACGATCACAGGGTCCTTAAACGCACCCCCTCCCCCCCTGTCTGTCTACAAGTTATGCCCCCCTCCATCCCCCCTGTCTACAAGTTATGCCCCCCTCCATCCCCCCTGTCTGTCTACAAGTTATGCCCCCCTCCATCCCCCCAGTCTGTCTACAAGTTATGCCCCCCCTCCATCCCCCCTGTCTGTCTACAAGTTATGCCCCCCTCCATCCCCCCTGTCTGTCTACAAGTTATGCCCCCCTCCATCCCCCCTGTCTACAAGTTATGCCCCCCTCCATCCCCCCTGTCTACAAGTTATGCCCCCCACCCCTGTTTACAAGTTATGCCCCCCCCTGTCTACAAGTTATGCCCCCTTTTTTAAATTATGTGTCGAGGCATCTCGAACGAAATAAGACATGATTACTGAACCCATCCTTATTACTGTATTTCGTTTCTATAATTTCCTGACTTTCTTACATTATTCTTCTTCTTATGTTTCGTTCTCCTCTTTCTCAAAACAAGAATATAATTATTTATATTGATGTGCGTGCATGTTCATTATAAAGATACGTGTGTGTGTGTGTGTGTGTGTGTGTGTGTGTTCTTACCTATTTGTATCTTTACAGGATTGAGTCAAGCTCCTAATGTCCCGTATATTAAAATCCTATTATCATATTTTTCTTTGAAGTTATGCATGGTTTGACACACACCACTTCTTATAGATGGTAATTTGTTCCATGTGTGTGTCTGTGTGTGTGTGTGTGTGTTGTAAAAGGCAGCAGGCATACTAAGAAAAAACACCTCACCCTCTCTCTCTGTCTTTGGAATAACATCATGTAATATCCGTAGACTTATTTCATCTTTTTCACCACGTTCCATCCACACACCACATCCAAAAATGTGAGTTTTGAGAATAGGTCAAAAATGTTGTAGAATCCCACATTTGACCTATGGGTATGTAAGAATAGGTCATATAGGTGGGGGTTGCCAGAAGGGGTTTCTAAATTTTCTCCGTTTTCCTCTTATGGCCACTTTTTTTGAAAACATTTTGAACCGAAATTTGATCATGAAGATCTAAATGGATTTGGATGATATTTGGAATGGAAATACAGTTGGTAAATTGGGCGAGACGATTTTTTCATTTTGTCTCTATGACCCTCTGTTCAAAAGTTATGTCAATTTTCGTGTCTCAAAAAACGGACCAAATTAAACAAAAATAATGTTCAATTATTAATTAAGGGGGTGCAGGAATAGGGGGACAGCATTGGGGGGTTTAGGTGGGTGCGGGGTGTTTTGAGGGGTGCGGGAGTAGAGGGACAGGCTTGGGGGGCTTATTTTAGGTGCCCACAACAAACAACAAAATTAATGTCACTCAACTGTGTGTGTGTGTGTGTGTGTGTGTGTATATTCTCATGACTGTGTGTGTGTGTGTGGGACCATCGTATCAGTAGACTACCACACCATCGTATACACCACCACAGATGATGTTCTTGCATAATACATACGACCTTCATTAGCCGTGTAAATGAATAATGGCTGAAGTATTTAAGGTGGTGCGGAAATAGGGGGACAAGCTGGGGGGGGTTTAGGGGGGGTGCGGGAGTAGGGGACAGGCTTGGGGGGTGCAGGAGTATGGGGACAGGATTGGGGGGCGGGGGTTAGGGGGTTGCGGGAATAGGGGATAAGCTTTCTACCCACCCGAAGCCTGTCCCCCTATTCCCGCACCCCCCGCACCCCCCCAAAGCCTGTTCCCTACTTCCGCACCCCCTTAATAGAGTTTGTGAATATGGATACTCAGCTTTTGGAAAATAATGAAGGCTTACAAGTGTGGTTGGTTGGTTGGTTGGTTGGGAAGCTAACAAACCAATACCACTGTGGAATCAACCCATAAAGTTAGGAGTCGATTCCACAGTGGTATTGGTTTGTTAGTTTCCCAACCACCCACCCACCCACGTTTCCATTGCACCCACGCACCCACGTCTCTTTCCCACCCACCCACCCACTCACCCACGTCTCTTTCCCACCCACCCACCCACCCACGTTTTTATTCCACCCACCCACCCACGTCTCTTTCCCACCCACCCACCCACCCACGTCTCCTTCACACCAACCCACCCACCCACGTCTCCTTCCCACCCACCCACCCACCCACGTCTCCTTTCCACCCACCCACCCACGTCTCCTTCACACCCACCCACCCACCCAACCCACGTCTCCTTCACACCACCACACCCACACACGTCTCCTTCACACCCACCCACCCACCTACGTCTCCTTCCCACCCACCCACCCACGTTTCCTTCACACCCATCCACCCACGTCTCCTTCACACTCACCCATCCACCCACGTCTCTTTCCCACCCACCCACCCACCCACGTTTTTATTCCACCCACCCACCCACGTCTCTTTCCCACCCACCCACCCACGTCTCTTTCCCACCCACCCACCCACCCACGTTTTTATTCCACCTACCCACCCACGTCTCTTTCCCACCCACCCACCCACCCACGTCTCCTTCACACTCACCCACCCACCCACGTCTCATTCACACCCACCCACCCACGTCTCCTTCACACCCACACACCCACGTCTCCTTCACACCCACCCACCCACCCACGTCTCCTTCAAACTCACACACCCACCCACGTCTCCTTCACACCCACCCACCCACGTCTCTTTTTCACCCACCCACCCACCCACGTCTCCTTCACACCCATCCACCCACCCACCCACCCACGTCTCCTTCACACTCACCCACCCACGTCTCTTTCTCACCCACCCACCCACCCACGTCTCCTTCACACTCACCCACCCACGTCTCTTTCTCACCCACCCACCCACCCACGTCTCCTTCACACTCACCCACCCACGTCTCTTTCTCACCCACCCACCCACCCACGTCTCCTTCACACTCACCCACCCACGTCTCCTTCACACTCACCCACCCACGTCTCTTTCTCACCCACCCACCCACCCACGTCTCCTTCACACTCACCCACCCACGTCTCTTTCTCACCCACCCACCCACGTCTCTTTCTTACCCACCCACCCACGTCTCTTTCTCACCCACCCACCCACCCACGTCTCCTTCACACTCACCCACCCACGTCTCTTTCTCACCCACCCACCCACCCACGTCTCCTTCACACTCACCCACCCACGTCTCTTTCTCACCCACCCACCCACCCACGTCTCTTTCCCACCCACTCACCCACGTCTCTTTCCCACCCACCCACCTACCCACCCACCCACGTTTTTATTCCACCTACCCACCCACGTCTCTTTCCCACCCACCCACCCACCCACGTCTCCTTCACACTCACCCACCCACCCACGTCTCATTCACACCCACCCACCCACGTCTCCTTCACACCCACACACCCACGTCTCCTTCACACCCACCCACCCACCCACGTCTCCTTCAAACTCACATACCCACCCACGTCTCCTTCACACCCACCCACCCACGTCTCTTTTTCACCCACCCACCCACCCACGTCTCCTTCACACCCATCCACCCACCCACCCACCCACGTCTCCTTCACACTCACCCACCCACGTCTCTTTCTCACCCACCCACCCACCCACGTCTCCTTCACACTCACCCACCCACGTCTCTTTCTCACCCACCCACCCACCCACGTCTCCTTCACACTCACCCACCCACGTCTCTTTCTCATCCACCCACCCACCCACGTCTCCTTCACACTCACCCACCCACGTCTCCTTCACACTCACCCACCCACGTCTCCTTCACACTCACCCACCCACGTCTCTTTCTCACCCACCCACCCACCCACGTCTCCTTCACACTCACTCACCCACGTCTCTTTCTCACCCACCCACCCACGTCTCTTTCTTACCCACCCACCCACGTCTCTTTCTCACCCACCCACCCACCCACGTCTCCTTCACACTCACCCACCCACGTCTCTTTCTCACCCACCCACCCACCCACGTCTCCTTCACACTCACCCACCCACGTCTCTTTCTCACCCACCCACCCACCCACGTCTCCTTCACACTCACCCACCCACGTCTCTTTCTCACCCACCCACCCACCCACGTCTCCTTCACACTCACCCACCCACGTCTCCTTTAGAAAGGTTGAAATTCGCACTGCCAAAACTATTTCATACATTTCTACTTGTTGTTTATCAGCAATTACGACGTTTAAGGGGGTGCGGGAGTAGGCGACAGGCTTGAGGGGGGTTTTGGGGGGTGCGGGAATAGGGGGACAGGCTTGGGGGGGGTAGAAAGCCTGTCCCTTATTCCCGCATCCCCCTAACCCCCCTCCCCCAAGCCTGTCCCCCTACTCCCGCAACCCCCTAAACCCCCCCAACCCTGTCCCCTACTCCCGCACCCCCCCAAACCCCCCCCCCTAAAGCCTGTCCCCCTATTCCCAGACCCCCTTAACATAAAGAAACTTCAAATTTATCACCGTGATGGTTTGGGTTATCCTATTTCATAAAGAGTATTTACAGTAAGTCAGCTGTTACATTTCTCATTCCTTTCCTTTCTTCTACCACCCTTCCCATTCTTTCTTCAACCCTTCCCATTCTTCCTTCAACCCTTCCCATCCTCTTTCCAATCCTTCCCATTTTCTCAGCCAAGGAGAATAGGAAAAAGATGTACCTAATTAAAATTTCGAAAATTTGACGTCCACTTGTCATCCAAATTATAATGAAACGAGACATTGACGAGTGTGTAATCTATGATATTTGGGTTTGCTCTTGTACTATAAGGTTATACAAACCATATAACACGTGTAAAACTCGTAATGAGCTAATATTAACACTAAAATAATGTCATTTGGTTATAGCCAATCAGCGATAATCTTGAGTATTGATTTTTTGAGGTGGGTCAATTAGAGAGAGTTACAATAAGCACTTAATTTGAACTGTTATTATGTCCCGTTTTAGTATGTGGCTCCAAACTATTCCAAGCAACAGGACACCATTGTTCATCTGGTCCTGTTTCCTGGCATAGCTAGGAGGAATCATGGCACTCCAATGTAACAAAAGTGAATTACGTCCTTTAATGTGAAGTAAAATTAACACCGAGAGACACATACGAATACGACTGTGGAATTGAACCTTAATCTTGGTGTGGGGTAGTCACCTAATAGTTCATTTATTGCAGTTCTTCCTGAATAATGACCACTCTTTCCAAATAGCCTGTGTAAGAATTCCTGTGGCCAACTGTACACTCCCAATCCAAAATATGTATCCAGGCTTGCTTCAAATAGCTTGATCGAGTATTAAGCGAACTCGAGTAAATATGAAACAGAATAAGCGTGTTATTGGTTCACTATTATGTTAAATGATTCGAAACTTCAACAAGACCTAGATACAAATTTTGGATTGCGAGTGTACATTTGAGTGTTTGTTATTTGACCAATTGAGTAATAGATTGGTAGTGTCAGTACTCGGTAATCAAATGTAAACTTTTCTGTTATGTAATGATAGATATGTTGTTCAAATGTAAACGTTTATGAAATTCATCATGTAAATATAGCTGTCTGCCTTTGTAATATATAATTAATGGTTTATGATTTTCGAGTGTTAATGAAGTGTCTGTGTCAGTGGTTTATTTGATCATATGACTACTTACAGAAACAAGTTTGTAGCCGAGTAAGAATACAGTTTGGACGCCTACCTACCAGAGTGTCAACGTTCCCAGTAGACACACACAACTAGTTGGGCCGACTCACTCTGTCACTCACTCACTTGGGACCGTCAGTCCGTCACTACTATACCGTCACTTGGGCTTCTACAGTTTCAAGCGACCATTACCACCGTCAGGAGGGATACACACCCAGCCTGCTGTTTCAACCCACCTGCACTTAACGTTAAAATAGTTTCACACACATACACATGCTTATCTTCAAATTACACACACACACACACACACACACATTACCTTCAAATTAAACACACACACACATTACCTTCAAATTACACACACACACACACACACACACATTACCTTCAAATTAAACACACACACACATTACCTTCAAATTACACACACACACACACATTTTCAAATTACACACATACACATTACCTTCAAATTAAACACACACACATTACTTTCAAATTAAACACACACACATTATCTTCAAATTAAACACACACACATTATCTTCAAATTACACACACACATTATCTTCAAATTACACACACACATTATCTTCAAATTAAACACACACATTATCTTCAAATTAAACACACACACATTATCTTCAAATTAAACACACACACATTATCTTCAAATTAAACACACACACACATTTTCAAATTACACACACACACGTAGCTATATTTATTAGTGGTTTCATTGTATATATTTTATCCCTTACATATTACTATAGACATTTTGATGTAATAATGTTCGTTGTGTCACATGTAACATGGATTTAATTCTTTGAGTAGGCTGTGTTAGTTTTGTAGTCTGTGAAGTGTTATAAAGGTTAATTCTAATTATGGATAGGATTGATTACCTTGGTGGATTGTAAGAGAGAATTGGCTAAAACGAAATAAGGGGGTGCGGGAGTAGGGGACAGGCTTGTGGGGGGGGGGGGAGGTGCGGGAGTAGGGGACAGGCTTGTCGGGGGGGGGGAGTTTAGGGGGGTGCGGGAGTAGGACACAGGCTTGGGGGGTTTTGGGGGGTGCGGGAGTAGGGGAAAAGGCTTGAGGGGAGGTTAGAGGGGTGCGGGAATAGGGGACAGGCTTTCTACCCACCCCAAGCCTGTCCCCCTATTTCCGCACCCCCCCCCCTCCAAGCCTGTCCCCTACTCCCTCAACCCCTTAATTCTTAATTAACCGGCTCCGGATATTGCTAGAGACGGAGTTAGGGTAGTGATTTCCAAACCTTGATGGCTAATATTGACAAAATTGTATCCAGACAAAAGGAAACTGAACGACCGTGTGAAGCAGATAGAGATGGTCAACATATTAGTGGTGACGACAGTGTTTGACAGACGTTAGGTATAGGACTCATAAGTCTGTATACTCACTATAGAGATGGTCAACATATTAGTGGTGACGACAGTGTTTGACAGACGTTAGGTATAGGACTCATAAGTCTGTATACTCACTATAGAGATGGTCAACATATTAGTGGTGACGACAGTGTTTGACAGACGTTAGGTATAGGACTCATAAGTCTGTATACTCACTATAGAGATGGTCAACATATTAGTGGTGACCACAGTGTTTGACAGACATTAGGTATAGGACTCATAAGTCTGTATACTCACTATCTACCTCGTAGGTGGGTATTGCCTGTATTAGTGATGTGTGTAATACTTTAAGGGTTTTAGCGCCCCTTCGGCCCCAGTCACTAGCTTTCAGTTCTTAAACTGTCTCTCTTTTCTATTTCCTTCCTGTTTGCTGTCTCACCTCTCTATTACCGTTTTTTGGCGCTATATGACCTCGCTGTTGCGGTGCCTAATATCAATGAATCAATGCTCACTATCTAGTACAGTGAGGGTCACATGGGCCATGGAAGCTGCTAGGAAAGTGTATTTATTGGTGAAGGCTTAGTAAGGTACTGGAGAGAAAGTGGGTAATGGAGGAGGAGGAGTTCACGCTTCAAAAGGAGAAACAAAGGTTACATTTATAGAAGCAGAGATAGAAGAGGCCGCTGATATATAGGGAGAAGGTCTTCTCGGATTTAGAAAGTGAGGTCGGGCAGCAGTCAAAGATGGCTCCTATTCATTCCTTTCATCCTACTACTAATCTAAATGTCGAAGCAGAAACATTTAATCCTGGAAATATTGCGGTCGTAGTAATATCTTGGTAATAAAGAACAACACGTGTATGAGTTTGCAGCACCTCATAGTAATAATTGAGGGGGTTGAGTTGACGTAAGGTGTTGTATGATAATATTTTGATATGATACTGATTTATTTGCACGAGGGAAGGAAGGAGTCGGTGGTTATTTGATTGTGGCTGTACTGTTCAGTATTCCTTTGTGTATGGGAAATCCCATGTTGGCCCACTAAAACCTGTGACTATATAAAAAAAAAAAAAATTATATATATATATTTTTTTTATATAACAATTTTTTTTATAAGGTTCGAAAAACTGTGCGTCTCCCTACAACACACATTTGTTCGAATCATCAAAGCTTGGCTAGTTGCGATTCATCGTGCCAAGGGATCAGAACACAATTTCTGACCGCGAGTGTACATACCACAGGCTACAATACCTCTCTACAATAAGAAGTATTAATTTTGTATTCATAATTTACCTTTACTTATTATTATTATTATTATTATTATTATTATTATTATTATTATTATTATTAGCTTTGGTCAATATAGGGCCCATATTTACTGAAACTAATAATTATTAACTTATCAAACAGATATTTCATTATTAGATAAATTATGAATACAACGTTAATACTTCTTATTGGAGAGAGAGAGAGAGAGAGAGAGAGAGAGAGAGAGAGAGAGAGAGAGAGAGAGAGAGAGAGAGAGAGAGAGAGAGAGAGATACTTACCAGCGTGTGGGGAGAAGAGATAAGATTTGTGGACTTTTTATGTGTGTGTGTGTGTGTGTAATATGAAAATGTGTATATTCATAAACTTTTCCAACTATTTCATTACTGATATAGAGTGGTAAGTGTTCTACTGTTTGCTTCCTAAAATCAACAACAACCATTTCTTTTGATATTCCCACATTCAGCTCAAGATAATTTTCCTGAACCATATGGTAAAATCATTAACTTCCTCCCTGTAGTTTAAGGTGGTAATTCGTTTTTGTTACATTGGAGTGCCTCGATTCCTCCAAAATATGCCAGGAAACAACAGGACCAGAAGAGCAAAAATAATGATGTTCTGTTGCTTGGAATTGTTTGGAGGATTCAGTTGCTCCAGAATTACCAACACAAAACTTCCCCCTTAAGTCAGTATTGGAACACAAGTTATTGGTACTGATTAGACAGTGGCAAGTAATCTTTTTCTCTGTGTATGTCTCTCTCTCTTTCTCTCTCTCTCTGTGTCTGTTTCTCTCTCTTTGTGTATGTCTGTCTCTCTGTCTTTGTGTATGTCTGTCTCTCTCTCTCTTTCTCTCTCTGTATGTCTGTCTCTCTCTCTCTCTCTGTCTGTATGTCTCTCTCTCTTTCTCTGTCTGCATGTCTCTCTCTCTCTCTCTTTCTCTGTCTGTATGTCTCTCTCTCTCTCTCTCTCTCTCTCTCTCTCTCTCTCTTTCTCTGTCTGCATGTCTCTCTCTCTCTCTCTGTCTCTATCTGTGTGTCTCTCTTTCTCTGTGTCTTTCCAATAAAGTGCAAAAAAAATTGGCGACAGAACACATCCATTCTTTTGGTAAACAATGCATATATCCAGAGTATAATATTGGCATTAAAGGGGTGGGGAGGGGTAGGGGACAGGCTTGGGGGGTGCGGGAAGAGGGGGACAGGCTGGGGAGGGGGGGTTAGGGGGGTGCGGGAGTAAGGAACAGGCTTGGGGGGGTTTAGGGGGGTGCGGGAGTAGGGGACAGGCTTGGGGGGGGGGGGGGGGTGCGGGAATAGGGGGACAGGCTTGGGGTGAGTAGAAAGCCTGTCCTCTATTCCCGCACCCCCCTTGACCCCCCCCAAGCCTGTTCCCTATTCCTGCACCCCCCAAAAACCCCCTAAGCCTGTTCCCTACTCCCGCACCCCCCTAACCCCCCCCCCCCAAGCCTGTCCCCTACTCCCGCAACCCCTAAACCCCCTCAAGCCTGTTCCCTACTCCCGCACCCCCCTACCCCCCCCAGCCTGTCCCCCTATTTCCGCACCCCCCTAAACCCCCCCAAAGTCTGTTCCCTACTCCCGCAACCCCCTAAACCCCCCCCCCCCAGCCTGTCCCCCTATTCCCGCACCCCCTTAACCTTCATCTATATAAGTTGTCACATCAGTACAAGAGGTTGTATTGTGTTGTTGTTGTTGTTGTTGTTGTTGTTGTTCCCCAGACTGTGGTTGTATTGTGTTGTTGTTGTTGTAGTTCCCCAGACTGTGGTTGTATTGTGTTGAAGGCATTACTGAAATCAACAACAAAGAGAATTTTAGCATACCGTAGTATTTAGTTGATCTGCTTATAACACTATCTTCTACATGACTCAATACATAATTAATTAATAACCAATAACGTAGCGTCCTCCACACATCGATCGGTTCTTGACATGTACAAACTACAAGACAGTCATCCATAAAATCACTAGTTTGTTATATCAATACCTTTTTAACAATATATTCAAGTTATTTCATAAGTATTGACGTAAGTGCCACAGGCCTATATATAATCATTATGGGTAGATTCCACAGTGGTATTTGTTTGTTAGCTTCCCAACCAACCGCACTTGTAAGGCTTCATTATTTTCCAAACGCTGAGTATCCACATTCACAAAATCTATCAAACAATTAGATAATGATGATCACTGTATAGATTATTCATCAGATCCATTAAATAATTCACCCATAAGTCATTTACAAGGCTAACATTCTTTCGTTTGCGTGCTTACAAACCAATACCAACCACTGTGGAATCGACCCTTTGACAAGTAGGGTTTGGTTTCTTTGGCACTGGAACAATTTCACAAGTTTTCCATATTTTAGGTATAGCAGACTGCTGGAATATTTTACAAAGAATATTTGAGAGTTGGTTTTTACACAGTCTAAGCATCCTATCATTTATTTTATCAGGCCCTCCCGCTTTGCCAATTTTAACCCTATTTAAGCTCTCAATTACATCCTCTTCTTTTATTATAATAGATGAGTCATTCTTAGTAGACAAAGATTGGCATATGGTATTAATTTCTGCCTAAAAATCCTGTACATAAAATCTTGAATAAAAGTCATTTAATTCATTACCAAAGTCCCAAACATTGTTCACGTCTGGCTGTTCCTTCTTTTTATACATAGCCTACCAGTTAATTTCCACAAACCATCCCATGCACCTTTTGGATTACTCCAACATATTTTCAATTTTTCCTTTGTAATGGTTTTTACACTTATTAATCATAGAGTTAATATCCCTGTGTACTGATTTCAGTTGTCATGTGTCATTGTTTGCCAGGTGATGTGCCACACGGGGTGATGATGTCACTGACGTGTGTGTCCAGAGAGGTACACCACACCAGCCTCTACTATTGTACATTGGAAATCCACCTATCTACAAATTCATGTGTCAGATAAGTTGTGGAGGTACATACCAGCTGGTGAGATACAAGGGCAAAACTTATTGTTTGACAAGGTTGGGGTTCGGATTGAACTCTGCACCGAGAATTTCTAACCAAAAGGTTATTTTCCGATAGATTGGTGTGGTTGGATGAGGATGAAGGAAGACCAGACCATCCTACCCAGAAACGAGGGAGAAAAGAAAAGATAAGAGAGACAACAAACACCAAGATAACAGAAGGAAAGAAGGCACAGTAAGCATATACAACAACATGTGTGTGTGTGTGTGTGTGTGTGTGTGTGTGTGTGTGTGTGTGGTACTGATAAGACGACTCTGTTGTTTGTCTATGGAGTCATGGTATTGGTACAGCCACAATCAAATATCCACCAACACTTTCCTTCCATCGTACAAATAAATCAGTATCATATCAATATATAATCATACAACACCTTATGTCAACTCAACCCCCTCAATTATTTTTATGAGGTGCTGCAAAATCATACACATGTTGTTCTTTATTACCAAGATATTTGCTACGATGGAAGGAAAATGTTGGTGGTTATTTGATGGTGGCTGACCAATACCAAACAACAGAGTCATCTTACCACACACACACACAGATGTTGTTGTATATTACATAGAGAGAGAGATACACACACACACACACACACACACACTACAATAAGAAGTATTAACGTTGTATTCATAATTTACCTTTACTTAATTATCACCTTTAGCTTTGGTCAATATAGGGCCCATATTTACTGACGCTAATGATTATTAATTAACTTATCAACATATATTTCATTATTAGATAAATTATGAATACAACGTTAATATTTCTTATTGTTGTGTGTGTGTGTATGTGTCTCTTTGTGTCTGTCTGTCAGGGTGTGTGTGTGTGTCTCTATGTCTGTGTGTCTCTCTCTCTCGTTGTGTCTGTCTGTCTGGGTCTGTGTCTCTATCTGTCTCTGTCCGTGTCTGTGTCTCTGTCTGTCTCTGTGTGTGTGTGTCTCTCTCTCTCTCTCTCTCTCTCTCTCTCTCTCTCTCTCTCTCTCTCTCTCTCTCTCTCTCTCTCTCTCTCTCTCTCTCTCTCTCTCTCTGTGTGTGTGTGTGTGTGTACAACTAACAAACCTAACACCAATAAAAAATAACTCAATAACAACACTAATAACAATAACACTAAAAATAACTCCAATAACAATAATAATAACACTAACAGTACTATTAACATTTGTAATTATTATTAATATTGTTATTAGTAGTAGTAGTAGTAGTACATGTGTTATATATATATGTGTGTTATATATATATGTGTTATATATATATGTGTTATATATATATATATATATATGTGTGTTATATATGTGTTATATATGTGTATTTTCTTTTCTTTATTATTTCTAGGATGGACTGGGACTCTTGTTGTTGTTGAGAAGTGCTGAGATGAAGTGTTGGTTTGTATGTATGTGTGTGTGTGATTCATATGTGTCATACTAGATGGTGACATACACACACACACACACAGACAGACAGACACACAAACACACACAGTGGAGCTTCATGGTGTTGGTTGGTAAGGCTACTAATTACTCTACATAGATATTTCAGTCAACAGATTACCATTATGTTTGTTGATGGGTTGGTGTTGTTGGCCAGACTGTGTGTCCCAGCAGCAGTCCAGAGACCGAGCAGTCCAGAGTCCGAGCAGTCCAGAGTCCGAGCAGTCCAGAGTCCGTGCTGATGCTTACAACCGACCTGTGTATGTGGGCTCAGCTGACGGTATGCGCACTTGGTGTACACTCGTGATTTCTGACCAGAGACGAACGGCAGGCACCACACACACATACCCTGCATTCGACCTCAGCCTCTGTAGGTGTACTGGGTGGGGAAATGAACAATACCAGGTGATTCGAAGCTTTCTGCTCCTCACACTCTGGTCAGAAATTATGTATCACGAATGTACAGCTGGCCCACAGACCTTACTAACTCGACCGTGCTGGCACCCACAAAAGGCAGTGAGGGAGAATGGTGTTGGTTGTGTGTTATATATATGTGTGTAACTTTTTAAGCTACCAAGATATTTCAGTCAACAGATTACCATTATGTTTGTTGATGGGGTGGTGTTGTGAGGGAGAATGGTGTTGGTTGTGTGTTGTTATATGTGTTTAACTTTTTACTCTACCAAGATGTTTCAGTCAACAGGTTACCGCCTCCTTGATGGGGGGCGGGGAGATTTTGTGGCGGTTTGGCCCCCCCGTAGCTTCCTTCCTTGGCAGCCCTTGGGGGGAAGGGGGTGTCCCACGACGTAGACGCCCCCACTCCAGGACCAGTTGTTCTGTTGTTGTTGTGTGACATACAGTACTTTGGAAGAATGACAGCACTCTAATGTACAGCCACCGACACACACACACACACACACACACACAGCCCACCCAAGCCATCACAAGGCTACACACACACACACACACACACACATGTATTTCATTCCATTTATATCATTAGGTATATTTATATATATATTTATATGTCTGTATGTCCCTATATGTCTGTATGTCCCTATATGTCTGTATGTCCCTATATGTCTGTATGTCCCTATATGTCTGTATGTCCCTATATGTCTGTATGTCCCTATATGTCTGTATGGTCCTATATGTCTGTATATGTCTGTATGTCGCTATATGCCTGGACTACTGATGCACATCCCAGGGTAATGGGACCACAGCTTACTGGACCAGGGAGTCTGTATGGTCCTATATGTCTGTATGTCCCTATATGTCTGTATATGTCTGTATGTCCCTATATGCCTGGACTACTGAAGCACATCCCAGGGTAATGGGACCACAGCTTACTGGACCAGGGAGTCTGTATGTCCCTATATGTCTGTATATGTCTGTATGTCCCTATATGTCTGTATATGTCTGTATGTCCCTATATGTCTGGACTACTGAAGCACATCCCAGGGTAATGGGACCACAGCTTACTGGACCAGGGAGTCTGGGGGCTATAATATTTATACATGATATGATATGCTATAAATATACTCTATAATATGTTTATCTTTATAAACTCAATATTATTTGTGTACTTTTCAATTTATATCATTACCATATACTTTTTAATCTACATTGACATCTATATGTATTATATATATATATATATATATATATATATATATATATATATATATATATATATATATATATATATATATATATATATATATATATATATATATATATATATATATATATATATATATTTGCTATATATATTTGCTATATGTTTATACAATATTATTATTATTTGTGTTGTCTTAAGGAGAGATTGTTGTGTTGTTGGTAAATCTACAACAACAACTGTGTATTCATCCAAACAACAACAACAACAGGCCACCATTATTATTATTATTATTATTATTATTATTATCATTATTATTATTATTATTATTATTGTTAATCAGTTGGTGTTTGTTTCCTGACATACTTTGTGGGAATCAACACACTACAATGTACTAAGAGTATAAATTATATACTGTGTTCTGACATTATTAAATGTTGGAACAAAATAATTTATACTTTTCTCTTTTCTTTACAGACATACATTGGATGTGTGTGTGTTACTACTACTACTACTACTACCACTACCACTACTACCACTACTATTACTACTACTATTACTACTACAGGTTGCAACGAGGGAGCATGGCTGGCGTGTATGAGTGTGTGTGTGTGTATATGTATTGTATTTGTGTGTGTATGTATTACCAAGGATGAGAGACAGTTTTGTCTCTCATCCTTGTGTATAATTAGAATGTACAATGTCAGGATTTTAATAAAATTGTAATTGTATTTAATTATATATATATATATATATATGTATTGTATTGTATTAATAAATTGTTAGGATGTATTTGATTATATAAATATGTATGTATTGTATTGTATTAATAAATTGTTATGATGTATTTGATTATATATATATATGTATTTTACTAACACAAGGCAACTTGCACATGTATAACTAATGCAAGGCAACTTGCAACATGTAATTGCCCCCCTACAGTTGCTGTTGGCCACACCCTGTGTAGAGGGTGTGGTCATCGCCGGGTCCTCTGGAGAGGGCTCGGTGTCATCAGACCAGGTTAGTACTGTACTACCCTCTACATTACACAGTGCTATTGGTTTGTAAGCTGACCAACCAAAAGCTTTGTGTGCTTACAAACCAATACCAACCACTGTACTACCCTTTACATTACACAGTGCTATTGGTTTGTAAGCTGACCAACCAAAAGCTTTGTGTGCTTACAAACCAATACCAACCACTGTGGAATGGACCCAATATCTTTTGTTTGATTTAAGTATTTTTATGTTGATGTTTAAATCAAACATAGTTTTTAAATTAAAACTTTAAATAATTAAAACTTTATACAATTTGATCATTTATTTAGATTTTGGACTTCATAACAATTCATGATTAAACTTACACTTAATTACACTTAACAAATATTTAAATAAAACCTTTGGAGTAATTTTTTGTATTCATTTAACAGTAACAATTAAACTATGTAATAAAAATTATAGGTATAATTATTAATCCATGACATATATATTTATTTTTCACTTCGGCTGTTGGTTGATGTACTACTACTACTACTACTACTACTACTACTACTACTGCCACTACTACTACTACTACTACTACTACTACTACTACTACTACTACTACTGCCACTACTACTACTACTACTACTACTGCCACTACTACTACTACCACTACTACTACTACCACTACCACTACTACTACTACAACTACTACTACTACTACTACTACTACTACTACTACTACTACTACTACTACTGCCACTACTACTACTACTACCACTACTACCACTACCACTACTACTACCACTACTACTACTACTACTACTACTACTACTACTACTGCCATCGCCTTCACATCGTCTGTTATAAGATGGTGAGTATTTTAACCAGTAGTTCCAAAATAATACAATAACTTCTTTTACAGATTTTAATACATTTTTTACAGGTTTTATGCAATAACTTTTTTTTTTACAGATTTTAATGCAATAACTTCCTCTACAGATTTAGATACAATAACATTATTTTACAGATATTAATACATTTTTTTTACAGATTTTAATACATTTTTTTACAGATTTTAATACATTTTTTTTTACAGATTTTAATACTTTTTTTTTAGATTTTAATAAAAAAAAATTTACAGATTTTAATAAAAAATTTTTTACAGATTTTAATACAATAACATTTTTTACAGATTTTAATACAATAACATTTTTACAGATTTTAATGCAATAACTTCATCTACAGGTTTTAATACAATAACATTTTTTACAGATTTTAATACAATAAAAAAATTTACAGGTTTTAATACAATAACTTTTTTTTACAGGTTTTAATACAATAATTTCCTTTACAGATTTCAAAACAATATTTTTTTCATTTTTTTTTACATTTTTTTTCATTTTTTTACAGATTTAGTTTTTCATTTTTTTAGTTTTTTTTCAATAAAAATTAAAATATACATTGCTTGTTTCTTAATCCTTTGGTGTGAGTCATTGATAAATTTAGTTAAGAAGGTAAAACTTAAAAATAATAAAAAGTGAAAAGAATGTGGAAATAAAATGAAAATAAACGAATAATAAATGGAAGATAAAGATAAAAATAATAAAAAAAAAATAATAAAATGCAAATGAATTTTTTTTTAATATTTAAATGCTAAACAAATAAAAAATATAAATTAAATATATCCAAAACCAAAATTATGACTGTACTAAAAAAAAAAAAAACAGTTAAATATTAGGCCTATATAATAATAATAATAATAATGATGAGAAGGAAAGGAGGGGATAGAGAGATAGAGAAAAGGATGTTAGGAAGTCTGAAATATATTGGCTGGTAAAGATAGAAATGGGTGAGAGTTGAATTGACGTAAGGTGTTGTTGTTGTAAGATTAAATTTTGATTTGAGATTGGTTTATTTGTAAGATGGAAAGGAAAGTGTCGGTGGTATTTTAATAACAGCCTTCTCACAGTGGTGTCCAGTCGGCGGCAAAAGTCCTGTGGCCTCACTTGCTTCACCGAGGTACACGATGTTCATAGACTCGAGATTATTATGTGTAGAAAACATGTGTATTTCTCGAGTCTATGAACATTGTTTGTTTACCTCTGTGAAGCAGCAGGTGAGGCAACAGGACTTCTGCCGCTGACTGTCCACTACCACTACTACTACTACTACTACTACTACTACTACCACTACTACTACTACTACCACTACCACTACCACTACCACTACCACTACCACTACTACTACTACTACTACTACTACTACTACTACTGCCACTACTACTACTACTGCCACTACTGCCACTACTACTACTACTACTACTACTACTACTACTACTACTACTACTACTACTACTACTACTACTACTACTACTACCACTACTACTACTACTGCCACTACTACTACTACTACTGCCACTACTACTACTACCACTACTACCACTACTACTACTACTACCACTACTACCACTACTACTACTACTACTACTACTACTACTACTACTACCACTACTACTACTACTACTAATACTACTACTACTACCACTACTACTACTACTACTACTACCACTACTACTACTACTACTACTAGTACCACTACTACTACTACTATTACTACTACTACTAGTACTACTACTACTACTAGTACTACTACTACTACTAGTACTACTACTACTACTAGTACTACTACTACTAGTACTACTACTACTACTAGTACTACTACTACTACTAGTACTACTACTACTACTAGTACTACTACTACTACTACTACTACTACTACTACTACTACTACTGCCACTACTACTACTACTACTACTACTACTACTACTACTACTACTACCACTACTACTACTAGTACTACTACTGCCACTATTACTACTACTACTACTGCCACTACTACTACTACTACTACTGCCACTACTATTACTACTACTAGTACTACTACTGCCACTACTACTACTACTACTACTACTGCCACTACTACTAGTACTACTACTGCCACTACTACTACTACTACTACTACTACTGCCAATACTACTACTACTGCCACTACTACTACTACTACTACTACTACCACTACTACTACTAGTACTACTACTGCCACTACTACTACTACTACTAACATCCTATGTGAAAGTGAAAACATTAGACAGTAAATTCTTTGAGATACCCTTATGTGGATGATTATTATTTACCACGACTGTATGTATGTATGTATGTATATATGTGTTAGAGACACCCATATGTGGATGATTATTATTGACCACGACTGTATATACAACAGCTCCTGTACTATTAATTCACTCTCTCTCTCTCTCTCTCTCTCTCTCTCTCTCTCTCTCTCTCTCTCTCTCTCTCTCTCTCATAATAACAGTTCAAATTAAGCGCTTATTGTAACTCGCTCTGATTGGCCCACCTCAAAAAATCAATACTTAAGATTATCGCTGATTGGCTGAAACCGAATGACATTATTTTAGTGTTAAGGGGGGTGCGGGAGTAGGGGACAGGGTTGGGGGGGGGGACTGGGGGGTGCGGGAATAGAGGGAAAGGCTTGGGGGGTGCGGGAATAGGGGGACAGGCTTGGGGTGGGTATAAAGCCTGTAATCTATTCCCGCACCCCCCTAACCCCCCTCCAAGCCTGTCCCCTATTCCCGCAACCCCCTCTACGAGTCTAACACGTGTTATAGGGTTTGTATAACCTTATAGTACAACAACAAACCCAAATATCATAGTTTACACACTCGTCAATGTCTCGTTTCATTATAATTTGGATGACAAGTGGACGTCAAATTTTGGGAAATTTTAATTAGGTCCATCATTTTCCTATTCTCCTTGGCTGGGAAAATGGGAAGGATTGAAGGAAGAATGGGAAGGATTGAAGGAAGAATGGGAAGGGTTGGAAGAAGAAAGGGAAGGGTTGAAGGAAGAATGGGAAGGGTTGGAAAAAGAATGGGAAGGGTTGGAAAAAGAATGGGAAGGGTTGGAAGAAGAAAGGGAAGGAATGAGAAATTTAACAGCCGACTTAAATTCCTTTTATGAAATACGATAACCCAAACCATTATCCTTTAATTAAGGGGGTGCGGGAATAGGGGGACAGGCTGGGGGGGGGGGTTAGGGGGGTGCGGGAGTTATTGGGGGGTGCGGGATTAGGGGATAGTCTGAATAGTTTAGTAAAAGTTGGAGTCAAGTCTGGAATGGAGTCTAGTTGAAGAGGTAAGAGGTTGAGCTCTGATGGAAAAGCAGAGTTTCTATAGATCTGATATAATGAGTGACTGGGTGATGAGTGTGTAGTAAAGTTTAAGGTAAAAAAGACTTTGAGCTTTTATGTCAAAGTTGGAAAGGAGTGTAGGTAGAGGAAGAGTTGTTGGATATTCACCTTGCTGGTTTTTACTCCAGTCCTCATACTAACTTGACATTATAAATTATATATTTTTTTTTATGCAATGAACACAGGAATAACTGAAGAACACACACACACACACACACACACACACACACAATTATGAGAATATACGAATACAGACACACATACGCCTACGTTGCACACACACACACACACAGTCATGAGAATATACAAATGCACACACACATAGGCCTACGTTACACACACACACAAACACACACACACACACACACACATTCATTCATAAATATATGCGAATAGACATACGTTACTCACATAGCAACACACAGACACACACACACACACAGTTGAGTGACATTAATTTTGTTGTTTGTTGTGTGAGTGAGTCTTTGGTATTAGATAATATTCATGTTCAAACATTAATTAATCACTGAACATTATTTTTATCATTGTTATAATTTGGTCCGTTTTTTGAGACACGAAAATTGACATAACTTTTGAACAGAGGGTCGTAGAGAAAAAATAAAAAATTCTTCTAGCCCAATTTACCAATTGTACTTCCATACCAAATTTAATCCAAATCCATATAGATCTTCATGGTCAAAAACAGGTTCAACATTTTTTCTAAAAAAGTGGCCATAACTAAAAAACGGTGCATCGTAGAGGAAAACGGAGAAAATTTAGCCCCCTCTTCTGGTAACCCCTACCCGTATGACCTATTCTTCCACACCCATAGGTCAAATGTGAGATTCGACAACATTTTTTACCTATTCCAAAAACCCATATTTTTGGTTGTGGTGTGTGAGTGAATGGAACGTGATAAAGATGAATTAAGTCTACGGAAATTACACGATGTTATTCCAAAGACAGAGAGAAAGAGAGTGAGGTGTTTTTTCTTAGTATGCCAGCCGCCTTTCACAACACACACACACACACACACACACACACACACATAGAACAAATTACCATCCATAAGAAGAAATGTTGTGTGTCAAAACCATGCATACATAACTTTAATTAAAGAAAAATATGATAATGGATAGGGTTTTAATATACGGGACATAACGAGCTTGACTCAATCCTGTAAAGATACAAATAGGTAAGAACACACACACACACAGACACAGACACACACAGTCACACACACACACACACACGTAGCTTGTAGACAGACAAGGGGGAGAGGGGGGGGGCATAACTTGTAGACAGACATGGGGGGAGGGGGGAGGGGGGGAGCGTTTAAGGACCCTATGATCGTGTATGAAATTGGAGGCTTCTGATTCCTCCTGACCATGCCACGAAACAAACAAGCTCCTTCCATATAGATGTGTGTGTGTGTTGTGGGTGTGTGTATGTGTGGGTGTATTTGTGTGTGTGTGTGTGTGTGTGAGTATGTGTGTGGGTGTGTGTGTGTGTGTGTGAGTATGTGTGTGGGTGTGTTTGTGTGTGTGTGTGTGTGTGTGTGAGTATGTGTGTGGGTGTGTGTGTGTGTGTATATGTGTCGTGGCAATATTTGAAGGACTCATTTACCTCTAATTTTCTGACTACATCACACACAGGGTTCCTTAAGGGGGTGCGAGAATAGGGGGACAGGTTTGGGGGGAGGTTAGGGGGGTGCGGGAGTAGGGGACGGGCTTGGGGGATGTTTATGGGGGTGCGGGAATAGGGGGACAGGTTTGGGGTGGGTAGAAAGCCTGTCCCAAATTCCCGCACCCCTCTAACCCTCCTCCCTACTCGCGCACCCCCCAAAACCCCCCCCAAGCCCCCCCCCCCCTATTTCCGCACCCCCTTAAGGGATTACGGTAATATGCTTTTGATATTTTGGAGTGCAATTAATTCACTCAGAGTATGTCAAAAAAAAAAAAAAAAAAAAAAAAATTGGTGGTCTCTCTCTAACGAAAAAAAGATAGGATTTTCTCTCTCTCTCTCTCTCTCTCTCTCTCTCTCTCTCTCTCTCTCTCTCTCTCTCTCTCTCTCTCTCTCTCTCTCTCTCTCTCTCTCTCTCTCTCTCTCTCTCTTTTTGTGAAATAACAGAAAAAAAAAATCAGAAATATGTTTGTTGATTTGTCATGAAATTAAAACTCGCTTCTTATACTGGTGATACAACTTTATTATTTTCATTATTATTATTATTATTATTTTTAATATTATTATTTTCATTATTATTATTATTATTATTATTTTCATTATTATTATTATTATTATTATCATTTTTATTATTATTATTATTATTTACTCCCTTATCTGCTTCATTAATTAAAAGACACTGTAAATAATTATGTTTTTTTATTTTATTTATTTTTTCACTTTTTCCTTGTTAAAATTCTAACTTCAATATAAATTCTCCCTGCTTTATGTATTATGTATTAATTTGTATGAACATTGATTCCCTTGGCATTTTATTCATAGTTTTTTTTAATTTGAAGATATTTTAATTGCAGATTATTCATTATTATTATTATTATTATTATTTTTTTTTTTTTTTTTTTTTTTTTTATTATTTTTTTTTTTTGCCAGTTTCTCAATACTTTTTTTTTCTAATTTGTCTTGTATTCATAGTTTTTAAATTTGAAGATATTTTTTTAATTGTTTTACAGCACTAGTAGATTATTCATTATTATTTTTATTATTTATTTATTTTTGCCAGTTTTTCAACACTTTTTTTTTCTAATTTGTATTGTATTCATAGTTTTTTTAATTGGAAATATTTTAATTTTCTAGTATATTATTCATTATTATCATTTTTTTTTTTATTATTATTATTATTATTATTATTATTATTATTATTATTATTTTTTTTTTTTTTTTTTTTTTTTTTGGCAGTTTCTCAACAATTTTTTTTTCTCTCTAATTTGTGTTGTATCCAGATAGAGAATAATTATCATATGTGGAGCCAATCTTATTCTTGTACAGCCACCATCAAATATCCTCCAACACTTTCCTTCCATCGTGCAAATAAACCAGTATCATATCAAAATATAATCATACAACACCTTACGTCATCTCAACCCCCTCAATTATTATTATTATCATCATAATTATTATTATTATGAGGTGCTGTAAAATATAATCATACAACACCTCAACCCCCTCAATTATTATTATTATTATTATTATTAAGAGGTGCTATAAGATATAATCATACAACACCTTACGTCAACTCAACCCCCTCAATTATTATTATTATCATTATTATTATGAGGTGCTGTAAAATATAATCATACAACACCTCAACCCCCTCAATTATTATTATTATTATTATTATGAGGTGTTGCAAAATCATACATGTGTTGTTATTTATGACCAAGATAATTACTACCATGGAAGGAAAGTGTTGGTGGATATTTGATTGTGGCTGTACAGTTACTTAATTAACTAGGATTATTTAAGATTATTCAAGGAGGGTAGTACAGTGTAGGGTTGTAAATCTGGAGTAAATGATTCCTTCAAACTATTCCCAGCAACAGGCCAAAGGAAAATATAAACAGCATAGATTATTCTACAGTATTAAAGGTGTAATTCACTTTGGTTACATTGGAGTGCCTTGATTCCTCCAAAGTATGCCAGGAAACAACAGGACCAGATGAACAAAAATAATGGTGTTCTGTTGTTGCTTGGAATAGTTTGGAGGATTCAGCAGTTGCTCCAGATTTACCAACACTGAACTTCCCCTATAAGGATACAATAAATTATTCACTTCAGTATAAAGTTGTGTTGTAGTTTTATTATTGTCCTACATCTTGTGCGTTTGTTATGATATCTTGAAACCAACAGCTTGTATGAATGAATACTTGTGGTCAGTTGTATAGCCACAATCAAATATCCACCAACACTTTCCTTTCATGGTAATAAATATCTAGGTAATAAAGAACAACACGTCTATGATTTTGCAACACCTCATAATAATGATAATAATTGAGGGGGTTGAGTTGATGTAAGGTGTTGTTGTATGATTATATTTTACAACACCTTATAATAATAATAATAATAATAATAATCATTGAAGGGATTGAGTTGACGCAAGGTGTTGTTGTTGTATGATTATATTTGGATATGATACTGATTTATTTGCACGATGAAAGGAAAGTGTTGTAGGATATTTGCTTGTGGTTGTTTTAAGTCACCTTTACTCCCAAGCACATGATTTCTTTGTCTTTCCTTCAAAATACAGTAGTAAGTTCTGGCTTTTAAGGAGGTAATTCACTTTTGTTACATTGGAGTGCCATGATTCCTCCAAAGTATGCCAGGAAACAGACCCAAAATGAAGAAAAATAATGGTATTCTGTTGCTTGGAATAGTTTGGAGGAATTAGTGGTTCCAGATTTGCCAACACTGAACTTCCCCCTTAAGATTACGGCCGTATGCAAAAAAAAAAAAAAAAAAAAAAAAAAAGAAATACGGTAAATCAATAAAAAATATTCTTGGTGTTGACTTTGTTTTGGTAACAATACAATGACCCTTCACACCACACATTGTATAGGTATGTACAGTCGGCAGCATAAATTCACGTCCATCTCATCTTGAACCAGTTTTTATTCCAACAACATACATAATTTACCATATGAGAACTATATCTGTCATCTCTGTATTAAAATTGTATTACCGTACATCACTATAGCTAATACTGTACAGCCACAATCAAATATCCACCAACACTTTCATTCCATTGTGCAAAATAATCAGTATCATATCAAAATATAATACAACACCATATGTCTTCTCAACCCCCTCAATTATTATTATTATGAGGTGCTGCAAAATCATACATGTATTGTTCTTTATTACCAAGATATTTACTACGATGGTGAGAAAGTGTCGGTGGTTATTTGATTGTGGCTGTACATCTAGTCAGAAAAAACAACATTTGGGAGAACAGAAACAATGGATGGAGTACATTTATTAAGTGAAGAAGCATGTATTAATAACTGAGTTTAAATAAATGTAACACCATACCCCCCACCCCACTCCCCTACCCCCCCTCTTGATTATCATATAATGACGTCATGATTTGGTGGAGAATGTAGTTCACGTTTTGGTTCATAATTCATTTTTTATTAATTAATCAGAATTCATTATTATATAATTAAATTCCCCATAATATTCCCTATATTTTGATATAATAATTTCTTTAATTACGCAATTACTTAACGAAATTAGCGAATATTTTATATTTATAATGTCCAACCGTGACTAATTGGTACATTGGAGCACTTTGGGTGCTCCAAGGTATCTCAGGCAACACAACTTAATGCAGGAATAATACAGTTTGGAGGAATCAGTTTGCTCCACAATTATCCTATGGAAATCTGGGTTCCTTTATAGTACTTTGATTCCTCCAAAGTATGCCAGGAAAGAGAATTAATTAATAAATATAATAGTATCAATCCTGTTGTATGGAATAGTTTGGAGGAATCCAATTGGTCCAGTATTACCACAACCAACACCACAGCTTCGAATGAATTAGCTTCGAATGAATCAACTTGGTGAACTATTTTAGAGGGGGTGGAATATTAGGGGGGTATGGGGGGTGTAGGGAGAGGGTGGTGTATTAGTGGGGTATGGGGGGTGTAGGGGTGGTAGCTTCGAAGCTGATTCACTCATTCGAAGCTGGTTCATACTAAGCTATCACCCCTACACCTCCCCAATCACCCACTTTCAACCACTCCCTACACCCCCTCTGAAATGGTTCACCAAGTAGATTGTAATCGAAGCTGATTCACACATTCGAAGCTGGTTTATTCAAAGTTATCCCCTCCCCACCCTTTACACCCCCCCATACCCCCCTAATATTCCACCCCCTCCCTACACCCCCCCATACCCCCCTAATATTCCACCCCCTCCCTACACCCCCTTTAGAATGGTTCACCAAGTTGATTCATTCGAAGCTAATTCATTCGAAGCTGTGGTGTTGATTGTGGTAATACTGGACCAATTGGATTCCTCCAAACTATTCCATACAACAGGATTGATACTATTATATTTATTAATTAATTCTCTTTCCTGACATACTTTGGAGGAATCAAAGTACTATAAAGGAACCCAGATTTCCATAGGGTAATTGTGGAGCAAACTGATTCCTCCAAGCTGTATTATTCCTGCATTAAGTTGTGTTGCCTGAGATACCTTGGAGCACCCAAAGTGCTCCAATGCACCAATTAGTCACGGTTGGAAATTATAAATATAAAATATTCGCTAATTTCGTTAATTAATTGCGTAATTAAAGAAATTATTATATCAAAATTTAGAGAAAATTACGGGAAATTTAATTATATAATAATTATTTCAAAATAATTAATGATAAATGATTTATGAACCAAAACGTGAACTACATTCTCCACCAAATCATGACGTCATTATACGATAATCAAGGGGGGAAAGGGGAGTTGGGTGGGGGGTATTATGTTAGGGGGGTTAGGGGCATGGGTGGGAGGGAGGGGGTATGGGTAGAGTGGATGGGGGGTAGGGGGGAGGGTAAGTCAACTCAGTAACCCCATTTATGGACTGCCATTCAAACATTAATTTTCAGCCAACATTCTCTCTATAAGTGATGCCAAGTATGGGAAATTTTCACTAGACATGGGGAATCAGAGGTACAGTTGCGGAAGGGAGTTTCTTTATCACTCTGGGCTCCTCTATAGCCTACCCCACAAGGAGGTGACGGAGGTGTAGAGAGTTGAACATATAACGACGGAGATGATTGGTCGATAAGTTGCTAGGAATGTTTAGTGATAATATAACCTTATTATATCTAAACAAGAGAGCATTGTGGTGAACTAAATATATTATGTTTATTTGCCATATATACAGTATATGAAGAACAGTAGCATACATTGTTAATGAGGAACTGAATTTTAACGCATACTGGAATAACTCGTATTTTATTCTCATTTGTGGTTGTCATACATCAGCCAACTGATGGTGATGGGAGGGGATCTGCCTGGCATTGCTTCACGGACTCACGGCTCGTGCTGCGATTCGTTTTAAGGCTTCAAATATTCATTTCTACCTTAGTAATAGGGATAGGTTATATGCTTTTTATATGATTATAGACAAATTTATAACGATTTACATTTACAGATAGTGAAGTAGTGTTATCGTTTGTTGTTAATTTTGTCATCTGTTTTCTTATTTATTTTCAGTACGAACTGTTAAAATTTATTTTGATAGAGCATAGTGAGATGAAGAACGTTGAGTTAAAATAAGCATTTGCTTGACAAAATGGTAAGAACAACAGTCTATGACGAGGAGCCTTTATTGACGACGTTTCGCTATTGCTTCTTCAGGTCAAAGGCACATCTATATAACATACAGTACTGTGTAACTTATAGTTCTATTTTTATTTGTATGTGACTGTATTCTGTTTTGTTCCACTTCCTCCATTACCATTCCATGTATTTTTTTTAATTTGCCCCATGTTCTTTCCTTTCCCATTATCAGCTCGTCCTCTCCGCCTCTCCCCCTCCCCCCATTCTACCTCCGTTTCCTTCCTCCTGCGTGAATTCACCCACCCCTACTCTCTTTCCCCCTTCCAACTTCTCTTTCCCCCTCCTCCCGCCTCCCGCCTATCACGTGACCCTTCCGCCTCTATGAGCGGTATACATATATATTCGTTTACACTACCTGTCCTCACTCATACCTGAAGAGGGCTACGTGATGTAAACGAAAAGTCGTATATCTTTTTCAATAAATTACAAATAAATGTGGGTTTTTCACTAGACTTCTGCATTCACGGCATTGTAAATTTTTCTTCTTCATTATACAGTACTGAACCTTAAATATGCGCGCTCCATGGGGAAGGGTAGAGGCGGAGGTGGTAGGGGGGGAGGTTGCGGGGGAGTATACAGGCGGGGGTGAGCGAGGGAACTGGGTGTGTGTTGGGGGTGCTTGAGGAGAGGTTGGGAGGAAACGAGAGCAAAAAGGGGTGGAGATAGCCAGGTTGCCGTTAAGGCTGACAAACTATATATAATAACAGAAATGATGACAGAATGAAGCTAATTACAATTGCAATGTTTACATTGGAAACATGGCAACAATGAAGATAAAACAAATATACTGGTATTCAGTATCCCTAAGAATTCTCATTCAGGTCACATGGTAAACCCTCAAACATAAACCGCAATATATAACTATAAACCCATTCACATCAATATTTTTATACATATGACCCTACATATTAAGCAGCTGGTCTCCATTCTCAGAGAGAGAGAGAGAGAGAGAGTTTGAGTGAGCCTGTATACTCCCCCGCAACCTCCCCCCCTACCACCTCCGCCTCTACCCTTCCCCATGGAGCGCGCATATTTAAGGTTCAGTACTGTATAATGAAGAAGAAAAATTTACAATGCTGTGAATGCAGAAGTCTAGTGAAAAACCCACATTTATTTGTAATTTATTGAAAAAGATATACGACTTTTCGTTTACATCACGTAGCCCTCTTCAGGTATGAGTGAGGACAGGTAGTGTAAACGAATATATATGTATACCGCTCATAGAGGCGGAAGGGTCACGTGATAGGCGGGAGGCAGGAGGAGGGGGAAAGAGAAGTTGGAAGGGGGAAAGAGAGTAGGGGTGGGTGAATTCACGCAGGAGGAAGGAAACGGAGGTAGAATGAGGGGAGGGGGAGAGGCGGAGAGGACGAGCTGATAATGGGAAAGGAAAGAACATGGGGCAAATAAAAAAAAATACATGGAATGGTAATGGAGGAAGTGGAACAAAACAGAATACAGTCACATACAAATAAAAATAGAACTATAAGTTACACAGTACTGTATGTTATATAGATGTGCCTTTGACCTGAAGAAGCAATAGCGAAACGTCGTCAATAAAGGCTCCTCGTCATAAGAGTGTTGTTCTTACCATTTTGTCAAGCAAATGCTTATTTTAACTCAACGTTCTTCATCTCACTATGCTCTATCAAAATAAATTTTAACAGTTCGTACTGAAAATAAATAAGAAAACAGATGACAAAATTAACAACAAACGATAACACTACTTCACTATCTGTAAATGTAAATCGTTATAAATTTGTCTATAATTATATAAAAAGCATATAACCTATCCCTATTACTCAGGTAGAAATGAATATTTGAAGCCTTAAAACGAATCGCAGCACGAGCCGTGAGTCCGTGAAGCAATGCCAGGCAGATCCCCTCCCATCACCATCAGTTGGCTGATGTATGACAACCACAAATGAGAATAAAATACGAGTTATTCCAGTATGCGTTAAAATTCAGTTCCTCATTAACAATGTATGCTACTGTTCTTCATATACTGTATATATGGCAAATAAACATAATATATTTAGTTCACCACAATGCTCTCTTGTTTAGATATAATAAGGTTATATTATCACTAAACATTCCTAGCAACTTATCGACCAATCATCTCCGTCGTTATATGTTCAACTCTCTACACCTCCGTCACCTCCTTGTGGGGTAGGCTATAGAGGAGCCCAGGGTGATAAAGAAACTCCCTTCCGCAACTGTACCAATGGGGATATTATAGAAATTTCGTCAAGCAGACCTGGCAACACTGCTCTCTCTCTCTCTCTCTCGCTCTCTACACATAACCCCTCCTTTACACCCCACACCTCTCCCCTACCCTCACCCTCCTCTATTACCTCTCTCTCTCTCTCTCCCTTTGTAATGATGTCATAATATGGTTTGAACGAATCAGTTTGCTCCAAAATTACCCTAGAGAGATCAGAGGTCCCTTGTAGTATCCTTGGAGTACATTGATTACTCCAAAATATGTCAGGAAACAGGATTAATTAATAAATATCATAATGGTATCTATCTACCCTGTTGCCTGGAATAGCTTGGAGGAATCAAGTTGCTCCAATATTGCCACCAAACCCATTTATTTCATGGGATAATTATAAGTATTTATATATTTCGTTTTTACCAAGGAAATTGAAACACATCATTATTATTTATTTATTTATTATCATTATTGGACAGCAAGCACGAAGAGAGAGAGAGAGAGAGAGAGAGAGAGAGAGAGAGAGAGAGAGAGAGAGAGAGAGAGAGAATAGAAGGAAAGGAGGAACAGCAAACACAAATTTATTTTTATATCTTTATTTTCTTATATATAATATTCATTTATTTATAAATTGTTTATAAAATTTCATGCATATTTTTTATACACACACACACACACACACACACACTCTCTCTCTCTCTCTTTCTCTCTCTCTCTCTCTCTCTCTCTCTCTCTCTCTCTCTCTCTCTCACACATACAAACATCTCTCTCTCACATAAATGTAATCTCTTTCTCTCTCTCTCACACACACACACACACATATATATATATATATATATATATATATATATATATATATATATATATATATATATATATATATATATATATATAAAGACAAAAAACATACATATAAACAATATTTCAGTAAACTTCAGTATGCTTCAGGAGACTTCTGGAGGCTTCAGCAGGGTTCTGGAGGCTTCAGGAAGTGAAAGAAAGAGTTTAAAATTATTATTATTATTATTATTATTATTATTATTATTATTATTATTATTATCATATCTATGAAGAAATTATATATTGTATGAAATTTATGTTGATTATTAAATGAAATACAATTATGTATATGTATTAGTGATGTTTTAATACAATTGTAATTCAGAGATGACAGATATAGTTCTCATTTGAAAAATTAAAGAATAATAATAATAATAATAATAATAATAATAATAATAATAATAATAATAATAATAATAACTATAATAATAATAATAGTTCTCATTTGTTGATTTAAATAATAATAATAATAATAATAATAATAATAATAATAATAATAATAATAGTTCTCATGTGGTAAATTAAATATGCTGTTAGAATAAAAACTGGTTCAGAATGCAACTATCTGGTCATATTAACATTATTAAGGTGGTAATTCACTTTTGGTACATTGGAGTGCCTTGATTCCTCCAAAGTATGTCAGGAAACAGGACCACTGATGAACAAATATAATAGTGTTCTGTTGCTTGGAATATTTTGGAGGATTTAGTTGCTCCAGATTTACCAACACAAAATTTTCCCTTTAAATATGTACAGGAGATGGATGCGAATTTATGTTACCGTCTGTACTCTCTCTCTCTCTCTCTCTCTCTCTCTCTCTCTCTCTCTCTCTCTCTCTCTCTCTCTCTCTCTCTCTCTCTCACACACATACACACACACTTAATTAACTTAATTTTATTAAGTTTGGAAAAAGTGAGAGAAGACCAAATTTTCAATATAAACTTGGAAACAAAATATTAAATGAAGCAGAGAAAGAAACAGACTTAGGGTTAATGATAAATAAGAAATTGACACCAGATGATTATATAAATGAAAAAGTGAGAAACATGTATGCATTGTCAGTAAATATGAAAGTGGCCTTCACTTATATAGACGAAGAAATGGTCAAGAAAATAATAACATAATATGCTGCAGTAGTATAGAACCCACATTACAAGAAACATATCACCAAATTAGAAAAAGTACGAAGAGCAGCAACAAGATGGCTACCAAGTCTAAGAGAACTAAGCTATGAAGAAAGACTAAAGAAACTAAAATTACCTAAACTAGAAGAAAGACGAAAGAGAGGAGATATGATTATAATTTACAAATGTGTCACAGAAAAAGAAAAGATAGATATAAAAAAACTTGTATCAACAAGGAATACCTACAATGAGAGGACATAGTATGAAATTAATTAAAAGAAGAGGAGATAAAGATGTACAGAAATATAGTTTCCAAATAGAGTACTAGACGAATGGAACAAATTACCAGAAGAAGTGGTGTGTGCCAAAAACATACATACACACACACACACAAAACATACATACATACACACACACACACCAGAAGTAGTGAGTGGTGTGTGTCAAAAACATACACAACTCTAAAGAAAAATATGATAATTGTGTTTTAAAATACGGGACATTACGAGTTTGACTCAATCCTGTAAAGATACAAATAGGTAAGAATAAATAGGTAAGAAAACACACACACATACACACGTACACAAACTTGAGAAAGGTGAGATAACAACATACATATACCAGACCTTCATCTCCACACTGAAGGTAGCCTCGGCACGTCGCACACCCTCCCTAACAAAATGCCCAAACATAGAACCCCCCCCTCCCCCCCCCCCACACACACACTCTACATCTCAATCCCCCAATCCCTGTTGGAGGAGGGAGCCCCCCATCGCATCTCCTTGTGTGACTACGAGGAGTACAGCTATGTTTACATCCATAGCAAGGCCCGACAGCAAAAGCTGGTTTACCCCTGCCACTTCACTACCGGGCAAACTCCCCCTCCAGCATTCAGCCAGCCATGGGCCACACTCAATGCAGGCCCCTCCTCCAAGGACTGTGAAACCTTGTCCACTTTTCAAGCATTCACCACACTCCTCCACTCGTTTCTATCACCTTGCACCTAAGATATAACTCTTCTACAGAGCTCCTTTCACAGCGTCCATCCATCTCCTCTGTGGCCTTCCTCTCCTCCTTACACCTCCCACATTTGAGCCACCTATCCTCTTTACCATTATATTCTCCTCCTTCTCTCCACATGTCCAAACCAGCTTAACACATTCTGCTCTGCCCCACCTGTTAGCTCTCTCACTACATCTGTCCTTCTCCCCACTTCCTCATTCCTGACTCTGTCCATTCGAGTCACACCACACATGCTTCTCAGACATCTCATCTCTACTGCATTCAACCTTCTTTTCTCACTTTCTCCCATATTCCATGTTTCCGCTCCATACAGTACAGTAGGCACTGCTATCCCTTCGTACAACTTCCTCTTTACGTCCATTCTAAGTGACTTACAGTCAAACATCCTATTCATTCCTCCCAGCACCTTTCCTACCTCATTTACTCTACATTTTACCTCTGTCTCTATTTTACTACCCACCATCACCTTTGACCCCAAATACTTAAAGCACTCCACCTCCTCCTATATTTCACCATCTAGCATTATATTCATCCTTCTATCCTTTGCTCCACTCCTAGATCTCATTACCTTGCTCTTTGCCTCGTTCACTCTCAGTTTCCTCCTGCACACCCGTCCAAACTCTTGCACTAACATACTCAGTTCCTTTTCTGACTCTGCCACTATCTCAGTCCTCTCTCCATCACCCTAGCATTTAAATACCTCTCTTACCACTCTGTCCATAAAAAATATTAAACAACCATGGTGGCATCACACAGCCTTGACAAAGTCCTACCTTTACTTCCCACTGTAACACATGCTCTACTGTTCACATAGAAACTTTTCACCCCTCTCAATAATCCCTCCCCCCTCCAGCCCGTACAACTGCAAAACCTTCCACAATCCATTTCTATCAGTTCTATCATATGCTTTCTCGAGATCCATAAATGCCCATACTACTTCTTTACTTTTATCTAATTATTTTTCACACACCTGCCTTACTGCAAATATCTGGTCCACACAACCTCTTCCTCTCCTAAAGCCACCTTGCTCTTCACTAATCACAGCCTCCGTACCCTCTCTGACTCTCTTTATCAGCACCTTCCCATACAGCTTTCCTACTACACTTAACAGGCTTAAACCCCTGAAACTCGTACATTGGTATCTATCCCCCTTTCCCTTATATAGAGGTACTACACAAGCACTCACCCATTCTACAACCACTCCATCATACTTGTTCCACCATATTTCAGTCATTCTACAGTGCATCCATCCAAACCTGAAGCTTTCCCTGTTTTCATCTCTCTCATTGCCTCCTCTACCTCCATCTTTCCCTGTTTTCATCTCTCTAATTGCCTCCTCCACCTCCATCTTTCCCTGTTTTCATCTCTCTCATTGCCTCCTCCACCTCCTTCTTTCCCTGTTTTCATCTCTCTCATTGCCTCCTCCACCTCCATCTTTCCCTGTTTTCATCTCTCTAATTGCCTCCTCCACCTCCATCTTTCCCTGTTTTCATCTCTCTCATTGCCTCCTCCACCTCCTTCTTTCCCTGTTTTCATCTCTCTCATTGCCTCCTCCACTTCCTTCTTTCTTATCGGCTCCTCATTTAATCCCTCCAACCTGTTTACTCCATTTCCCCTTCCAAGCACAACAATTAAGTGTTGTGCATATATTACCTCCTAGTGAAGACCTGTTAAGGACTCTGGATTGTACACGTGTACCATTGTGTTGTTGGTGGTCGCCCTCAGTGTTTTAGCCCCACCCCTTCCTCTCTCTCATTTACTATGGCCACGTGAGAACAAGGGATACTACTGCTGTGTATTGTGTATATACTGATGTGTTAGTGTTGTGTATATCGTATCCCCTGGTGAAGGACTGGTACACTTTACATTTACTATGGCCACGTGACAACAAGGGATACTACTGCTGTGTATTGTGTATATACTGATGTGTTAGTGTTGTGTATATCGTACCCCCTGGTGAAGGACTGGTACACTTTACACATGTGCCACTGTGTCCTTTGTGCTTGCCACAAAGTTCTAGCACTCTCACTCTCTCATTACATTGGCCACGTGAGAAAAAGGTAGGGGTGAGCAGTGTACCTGTGTTACCGTACTGTCTCGTCTGGCCGCCGCCTTGCACTCCACACACACGTACGACACAATTTATTTTCCTCCACTTGTGCTACACCTCATACTCACCCTCCATCCACGCCAATATTTTCTCCACCAATACGTAATACCATCAATTCAATTCAATTCAATTCGATTCAATTTATTATGTTTTGTTATACCTGAGTAATATTACAAGAGAGTTGTTTTGGTGACAAACAGCCCTTTATAAGCATGAGCTTTTGGGGCAATGGTAAAGTGTAAATCCTTGACTAAGATTATTTACATAGAAGTACTAATGAAACAATTTGTAATAATAATAATAATGAAAATAACAATAACAACAATAATGACAATAATGATAATAATATAATAGTAACAATAATAATAATAATATTAATAATAATAATAATATTGATGAAAATGGTAATAATAACAAAGATAATGACGACAACAACAATGATAATGATAATAATAATATAATAGTAACTATAATAATGAAGGTAAAAAAGTTGTAATAACAATAATAATAGTGAAAATAATAATAATAATAATAATAATAATAATAATAATAATGATGACAACAACAATATTAACAATGATAATAATAACAATAATAATTGTAGTAATAATAATAATAATAATATCCACAATATTATTTATAATACTGCTAAAGATAAACATGACAACATTGTTAATGCAATGAAATAATATAAAGCAATGATATTAGTAATGATAAAAGTAATGATAATGACAATGACAATAATAATACTAATAACAATAGTAATAATAATTATAATAAAATACAATGTAAGTAATCATAATAATAAAAATAAATGCAACAGAATTATATCAAGACAAATAAAGAGAAAGTATTAATTAAGAATACAGGGATAGTAGGAGTTTCTTGTAGTTATTTTGAAAGGATTGTAGATTGACAGATTGTTTAATATTGCTGGGAATATTATTCCATGTTTTGGGACCAAGGTATAACAGTGAATGTGCGAACAGTGTTAGTTTGTGTCTGGGTATAGGTAGTAAATCTTGGTTACGAGTATGATAAGTGTGAAGGGGTTGTAGATTGTATAGGTTTGATTTTATTTGTTTGTACATATAGGATGCAATGTTCAGTTTAGAGATGTCTGTTAAGTTAAGGATATTTAGTGATTTGAATAATGGTGGTGTGTGTGTACAAAAGTCACTATTAGTCATTATCCTGATAATTTTTTGTGTAGAATGTTGAGGTTATATAAATGAGTGGAATAAGTATTTGACCAAATTGAATTGCAGTAGTTTAAATGAGGATATATATGAGAATAATAAATACATTTGAGAACTTCTGGTGGGGTGTAATGCTTAACTTTGAGGAGGAGTGGAATCATTCTGGACAGTTTCAAACAAAGATCAGAAATGTGGTGCTTGAATGTCATTTTCTTGTAAAAAACTACGCCAAGAAATTTAGTTTTGTAAACCTGTTGGATATCATCATTTAATATTGTTAGATTTGGCAATGGTTGGTATTTAGAGATAATGTTGCTGAATATCATATAATATGTTTTTGTGGTATTTACTGTGAGTTGGTTAGCCAAGCACCAATTTGAAAATTTTTCAAGCTCTAGATTTGCACTGTTGATTAAATCAGTAGGTTGATCTCCTATCATATAAAGTGTTGAGTCGTTGGCAAATAAAATTGTTTCTAAAGTGTTAGTTATATTACAAATATCATTAATGTATAAGATAAACAAGATCGGTCCAAGGATACTACCTTGTGGAACTCCAAGGTGTACTGATTTAGTTGGGGAAGAACATTTATTAAGAATTACATATTGACTTCTATTATTTAGGTAGGAACTGAACCAATCATGTATACACCCTCGTATACCGTAGTGATACATTTTGTCAAGAATAATATTGGGTTGAATGGTGTCAAAAGCTTTACGAAAATCAATGAAAACTGATAAGATAAATTTGTTTTTGTTAAGAGCAGAATACACATCTGATGTAAATGTGTTGATAGCCTCAAGAGTGCTTCGACCAGACCGAAAGCCAAATTGCTTGTTATTTAAAATGTTATGTTTATCTAGGAATGACATTAAATGCTTTTTCATAAGTGCTTCAAATATTTTGGAAAACATTGGTAGAAGAGAAATTGGTCGGTAATTTGATATATCAGATTTATTGCCTGCCTTGTGGATGGGTATTACTTTTCCGATTTTGAATCTGTCTGGGAAGATGCCTGTATTTATGGATTGATTAAACAATATTGAGAGTGGTATAGAGAGTGTATCTTTGTTTTCTTTGATAATGTTTGGTGGGATCTCATCAAGATGTACTGACTTATCTTTCAAAGTTGATATTATCCTCATGGTATCGTAGTTAGTTATTGGAGGTATTGCCATAGAGTTTGGATAATTACCACGGAGATAAATATTATGGGAGTTTATTTTAGGTGGCAGTTTGCTAGCGAGTTGAGGAGCAATGTTTACAAAATACTCATTGAATGCTTCGAAGATATCGGTAGGAGTGTTTTTAATTATATTATTGTGACTAATAGAGTAAGTGGTATCATGTTTTTTAACAGGATAATTAGATAATTCATTTATAGTTTTCCATAAGTGTTTAGTGTTAATTTTGAAGTTACTGAATTTATTAAGATAATAATTTCTTTTTGTCTGTTTAATGGTAGCATTGAGTTGATTTCTATAAGTTTTGTAAACATCCAAGGTGATTATTCCAAGTTTGAAAGATTTATAGAGAGCAAATTTATGTTTAATTGCTTTAGCAATTTCTTGGTTTAGCCATGGCTTTTGCAGTCTTTTAGAGGATATATGTTTAGTGATGAGCGGAAAGCATGAAAAGTATAAACTATATATTGTATCAAGAAAAAGATTACAATTAGTGTTAGTATCTTGATATTTCAACAAGGACACCCAATTAATTTCCGAAAGTTTGGCTTTTAATTTCTGACGATTTTCGTTTGATTTAATTCTGAATGTAATCTTATGTTTAGTGTTAAGTCTGTCGAAAACTGGAATGTTAAGGAATACAGGAAGATGGTCGGTGATAGGAAAAAGGATGATTCCCGAGGAGGAGGGAATATTATAGTTAGTCCATATATGATCTAATAGTGAAGGAGAAGCATTAGAATTATCATCAGAGAATCTTGTGGGTCGTGATATTATATGAGGAAAGAAATTATAGGATTGCATCATTGTCAAGAAATTATTTGTAGGTGGATGAGAATCATGTTCCAATAAATTGATATTGAGGTCACCAGTAATGATAGTATGGTTATTAGTAAAAATGGCTTGAGATAAAAATTTATCCATAAATAAATTAAATTCATTAACTTTATGGTGTTTATCATGGTGACGATAGATGGTACATATAATGAACTTTGCTTGATCAAAATTGATTTGAATAGTACAAATTTCAGCGTTATCATCATGAATACAATAATCATTTAATTGTGTACAAGAGATGTTACTATTCACAAAAATAGCAACACTCCCATAGCCTCCGGATCTATGTGTATGGAAAGAATTGAAGCCAGCAATATCATTATATGGTGCAGTATTTGGGGTGAGCCAGGTTTCACTAATGCATAGTAAGTCAGGAAGTTTGGGAAGGGATTGAATAAGAGTAGTAAGGTGATCATAGTTCTTGTTCAGGGACCGAGCATTGACATGTAGAATGCTTAAATAGTCAATTACATTAGATGGAATACTTAATTTATATGACTGTAAGTCATGATACTTACATATATCATTGATGTTTAAAGTGTTATATATAGAATTAATAATTTCAAGATCAACATTGTTTTCATTTTGGTTATCATCAACATATTTTAGGAGCTTGTCAAATAAATTACTATTTGCTATGTTCATTAATAAAAAGTTATATTAAGTTAAAGGTTGTAGTTTGTCAGAGAATTAGAGGTAGGGGAGGAAGGGAGAGAGGAGATTCGAGAGAGAGTTGAGAGGGGAGTAAATTTATCAATAACAACAAAAAATTGTAATAATAAAGGAAGAAAAAAAAAACTTATTAATAAATATATATGAGACTGATAAAGGCCAGTCTGTAACGGGTATGCATGTGTTGTACCTAGTTTAGCAGGTAGAATAGTTTATACATGGTATATAGTAATAGCAGCAAACGGACAAAATTAACCAGGGAAAACAAAATAGGAGTATATATACCATAGATGAAACAATTTGCTTATGAATATACCATTGTACATATTGTAAAGAATAAAAATACTAGTAGTAGTAGTAGTAGTAGTAGTAGTAGTAGTAGTAGTAGTAGTAGTAGTAGTAGTAGTAGTAGTAGTAGTAGTAGTAATATTAGTAGTATTAATAGTAATAGTAGAAGTAGTTGTGGTTGTAGAAGTAAAAGAAATAGTAGTAGTAGTAGTAGTAGTAGTAATAGTAATAGTAGAAGTAGTAGTAGTAGTAATAGTAATAGTAGTAGTAGTAGTAGTAGTAGTAGTAGTAGTAGTAGCAATAGTAGTAGCAATAGTAGTAGTAGTAGTAGTAGTAGTAGTAGTAGCAACAATAGTTTTAGTGGTAATAGTATTAGTGGTAGTAGTATTAGTGGTAGTAGTATTAATAGTAGTAGTAGTAGTGGTGGTAGTAGTAGTAGTATTAGTTGTGGTAGTAGTAGTAGTATTAGAGGTGGTAGTAGTAGTAGTAGTAGTAGTAGTAGTAGTAGTAGTAGTAGTAGTAGTAGTAGTAGTAGTAGTAGTAGTAGTAGTAGTAGTAGTAGTAGTAGAAAGTAATAGTAGTAGAAGAAAGTAGTAGTAGTAGAAGAAAGTAGTAATATTAGTAGCTCTATTTGAAAGAAAAAAAAAATACATATATACGGTATGGTAACATAAATATTAATGGTGTCATTAGAAATATTAACAGTAATAGTAATCACATTGCAAATAGTAGTGTTATTAATATCAACAATCGTATGAATCCAAATAAGCGTTAGTTCATGTTTTCAGCTGTATTTTTGAAGATTGGATGATTATCAAGGAATAGAGCAAGTGACTGGTCATTGGTTATGGTGTGCTTAACTGTGGAGTTTCTAAGTTTCACTATTATCCTACCATCAGAAGTGTGACATTGTTGGAAAAGGTGTTTATGTTGTGTCCTGATTCTACGAATTACAGTATATATCTCACAGCGTTTAGGGGTCAGTGATTCATTAATATACAGTTGTGGTTTTACGGTTATACATGTGTGTACTAGTTCTGATTTTTTTATGCGGTTTTGTAGTTTCACTATTATTGGTCTTGTTTTCCCTTGAGTTTTACGGCCAATGCGATGTGCAACATTAATATCTGTATGTGTCATGTTAACATGGAGGTGGTGTTTGATGGTGTTCACTATGAGGTCACAGGGGTTTTCATTGGTTAATTCATCAGGTAATGAGAGGCCACTAATTATCACTGTGTCTCTACGTTCGTACTGATCCACGTCATCTATTGTTGTTTCTAAATTGATTATTTTATTTTCCAGTTCATTAATTTTAGTTTGCATATGGTCAATTTGTCTGTTATTGGTAGTGATTAAGTTGTCGACCTTGGAGAAATATGTGTCAAATTGTGTTTGAATAACTTTGCCTATGATTGTCACAAGTGCCTGCATATCACCTGGTAGATTGGTGTTGGATAATTCCTGGTTGATTATTTCTGTTACGTCAGGCACTGAGGTGGTGGTGGTGGTGGTGGTCGTTAAGGTAGTAGTGTTGTGTTTACCGGTCCCGCCAATGGTTGTTATTACATTTGCGTCTTGTGATAAGGCGCCTTCTTCACTAGTAGAAGCTTCCTCAGGCTTCTTATTCCTCCTCCCGGGAGCCATCACTGCTGTAATAATATTATAGCGCAGAAAATAGGGCACTGAGACAATTGAGGAAATGGTTGTTTGGAGTGTAGAAAATGAAGATGGCGCTGAGGTGGCGGGTGTACGGTGGGTATGTTGTTAGGCCAGAATGTTATCACATTTCAATTAATTTCAACACATTATGGCGCTTATCTGGTTTAGATTAAGGTTGAAACATACCTCTAGCAGCCAGCAAGAATACTGGCTGCTCAAACAAGTGATCGCGGGGACAAATGAAGGAAATGTAGGAGCTCTGTTAAGCACGTCTTCCCTCCACCGCTGCCCAAAACACTCTCTCCCCAGATAAGAGCAGAATATTCACCTGCCGCCTTCATCAAGCTCGGCCAGTGTTCACCATTGGAGGGACTGTCATTCCTATGTGTTCCCAGTATCGCTACCTGGGCGCGCCAGTCAATATTTGGCCGATTGTCCCTGTCAGATCTCAAGACCATCCCATTGTCCAGGACTTATTGGGTCGTCTCCAGCGCCGACTTACGCCACTTCAATGGCTCACTAACAACTCCTCGGGCATCTCCATCCCAGTAGCCAGGACTATCTATATTGCTTTTATCCGTTCAGTTGTTGATTACCTCTCCCCTGCTCTGATTCAACTTCCCAGAGCTACTCTTGAAACTTTAGAAAAAATTGAGAATAGAGAAATGAGAATAATTCTCGGTTGTCCAATGTCGACCAGGATAGTGAACATGCAGCGTGAGTTGCGTCTTCCCCCGTTAGTGGAGAGAATTTATTCTAATGTTACTTGCTTCACTGTCAAGTGCCTCCATTTCCCACATCTTTCACCCCATTACTCTCAGTTAGTCAGGACTTCTCTTAGACCAAACTACCCGGTCCCTCCCATACTGCCTGCTGGACGAACTCTTATAAGGTCTGTTTCCTCTATGCTCCGTAGTCTTAATATAGATATAATAGTAGCAGACGTCCCCCCAGGACCCCCTCCGTGGATGCTACCAACACCTGATGTGAGCTTCACACCTACTTCCAAGTCGGAACTGCCTTCTCTACAGCGGCAGTTGGCTCTGGAACACATAGAAACAGTGACGTTCTCCATCACAGATCCATACTGCCTCTACACTGATGGCTCATTGCAGGTGGATGGTGCAGCAGGTTGTGCTGTTTTCTCACCTGACATGGAGTCACCTCCGGGGGGCTGGGTTTGCCGTCGTCTTTGTAACCACTCTAGCTCAACATTGTGTGAACTGTATGCCATTCTGGATGCTGTTAGTCTTGTTTGTCAACATGGAGTGAATGCTGCCATTTTTTGTGACTCTAGACCTGCCCTTCATTCCCTCTCCAGTGTTCAGCCCACACACTCTACTGTTGTTCAGCAGATTTTATCGTTTTTGGCCTTATTGCGTCATCGTAACTTGACTGTCAAATTTTTATGGGTGCCATCCCATGTAGGTTTACGTCACAATGGTACAGTTGACAGACTCGCAAAGGAAGCCTGCCATCTGCCTCCTCGTGGTGTTGGACGTCCTCTCTCCCTGACATGTTACCTCTCTAAAGTCCGCTCCGCCGCTCTCCTCCCTGTACGGCGACGCAGGGATGCAGAGAGGCCCTTCAGCATCTCCATCACACATTACGAGTCTGTCTGCCGTCACAAATATTCCTACCGTCGTCGAGGCCTCATGGTTCGGAGGCACAATGTAGTCTCTGCTCGTTTGAGGCTCGGCTACCGTACACCGTGGCAGGTTGCTAGGATGCAGGGTGAGCCTCCCTTCACTGAGTGTCGCTTGTGTCGAGCGCCTCGTGCTAACACTATAGAGCACTATTGCCTGGCCTGCTCCACTGTCCGACACTTGCTGCCCCGGGGCCTCTAACTTGATGTGGTTTGTCGACACCTGCTGAACCACCAGGTTCTGGAGGAACTTCTGGTACGCCATCCTCGTTTTGGTGGATTTAAGTAGGTCATAATGTAAATATTTGTCTGTATGCTTGTGCTCCATTCTGTTATGTTTTCGTGATGTGTGTGTGTGGTGTGTGTGTGTGTGTGCGTGTGTATGTGTGGTTGTAGTCATTGTATTCTCATGGGTCCCGCCTACCCGTATGTATTGTTGCCTGCCTGTTGATTGACACTACGGCGCAATTAATTTAAAAAGAAAAGAAAAAAGGACAACCTGAGTAAGCTGTTAGCAGTGTTTAATGAGATTTGGACGTCTCAAACGTTGCCAAACTCATGCAACTACGCGCATGTCATACCGATACTTAAACGAGACGGTCGCCTTACGAATCCCAGTTCGTTTCGTCCTATTGCGCTGACTGACTGTCTATGTAAGGTCATGGAACGTATGGTAAATAAAAGACTGGTTTTTGTTTTAGAGTCGAAGAATGTGTTAAATGTTCAATAGAGTGGATTTCGTCAACATCGGTCCACTCTAGACCATTTAATGCATTTGGAGCATTGTATTGCCGAGACATTTGCTCGGAAACATTTCATGATAGGTATATTTTTGGATATTTAAAAAGCATATGACATGACATGGCGTTACGGACTACTACAGAAACTTTACGCCTATGGCTTAGAGGGTAATTTGCCTATATTTATCAGTAACTTCCTTGCTGATAAGACATTTTCTGTCAGGTTGCCCTATAACGTAACATCCGACATATTTGTCCAAGAAAATGGGGTGCCCCAAGGAAGTGTACTTAGCACGACTCTTTTCAGTATTGCTATTAATGATATTCTGTCATCAGCTTCTGTTCCCAGAAAACCTTAAATACTCACTGTATGTTGACGATTGTGCATTGTTGCACTCATCCCCCAATGTTCAGTTTTCGGCGAGGCAGATTCAATTAGCACTTGACTCTGTCCATCAGTGGGCCTCAAAGTGGGGTTTTAAGTTTTCTGTTCCTAAGTGTGTCGGCATTGTTTTCACACGTAAACGTAGAGTACATGATTTGCATATTACTTTAGATAATCAGCTGATACCTTTTCAAAATTCAGTAAGATTTCTAGGCCTACATTTTGACAGTAGGCTTAATTGGAAAAGTCATATTAATTATTTGCTTGTTTGTTGTAGAAAGAAATTAAATGTCCTTAAATATTTATCTGGTAAATCTGACAGAACATCTTTATTGATGGTGTATAAGTCCCTCATACGTTCAAAGCTTGACTATGGCACACAGGTGTATGGGTCGGCATCTGAGGCGACACTCAAGAGATTGGATGTATTTCAGAATGTATGTTTAAGATTATGTCTTGGAGCTCTTCGATGTACTCGTGTGGAGCGGATGGAAGTAGAGGCTGATATACCTCCCCTCCGTATTCGTCGTGACCATCTATTATTATCATACGGTATTACCACCTACCGAAAACGATCGCTGGCCATCCCAGCTTGTGGGATCCTCCTGCAGTGGGAACATCTGCTGCATGGGGCCCTCAAGTCGGTGGCTGTGCGGCTTCACTTCCTCTGTCAAGCGTTAGGGTACGACCTGTCTAGTGGGGATCGACTCATCATGCTAAATATAGCGCCCTGGGAGTCTAGTCCCACCACTGTTATTACTGACTGGCTCCCCACTGCCAAGTCCCAGTCGCCGGAGGTGGAGGTCAGACAATTGTTCCGGAAGATCCTCATTAGAAACCTAGCGTCATTCCACTTGTACACTGATGGCTCTAAATCTTGCAAAACGACTAAAAATGAAATCTTGGGCAATATTATCAATAAATTCCATGTGTCTGCTAAGTCCTTCTCTCTGATCTGGGTGCCTGGTCATTGTCGAATCTTCGGTAATGAACAGGCTGACTTACTTGCAAAGTCGGCGGTAGAACTTGAGGAGATGTGGGAAGTCCCTCGGGAGCTACAGTCGTGTCTCTCTTTCGGTAAGAAATCAATTAATCTTCTGCGGCAAAGTCAGTGGACCGACCTGGCTATACCGACCATCAAGACCACAATTGAAGACTGGCCCTCAGCATATCGCCAACATCGCCTCGAGGAAGTAGTACTTGCAAGATTAAGAATGAATAGCACACTTTTAACTCATATGTTGCCTTATATCAATCATAGTTTCCCACCACAATGTAACCCCTGTGATGTGGTGCCATCAATCAGTCACATCATTTTGCACTGTAGTATGTATGTTGGGGAGCATCAGCCTCTGGCTGCCTATTGCAGGGTAAATCAAGTCCCCATGAATCTGAACTCTGCCTTGGGTGATGGGGATCCTGGTGTGACTGATAAATTGATGATTTTCTTGAAAGAGACCGGACTAGTCAGAGTGTTGTGACTTAGATTTTATTATAATTTATGCGTGGGATGGGTATTGGGGTTTTTATACATATTTATACATATATGTATTGTCAACTGCCTTAATCAAAAATAAATCACCACCAAGCACCACAGTCCTCTGCCAAGTGGCGTCCCTCCTGCCAACTAATGACACTTTCACTCCTATACAGATCAACTCCAACCTTTCATCGCATTCCCAATATGAATCTTCCACTCCGTTCCTTCACCTCAATCCAGTGCACTTTCATACTCAACGTCTCATCCCCATACGCTCCATATGAACAAACTACCAGAAGATGTTCGTTTTCACACTCACCATTGCATCCACATCCACACCATATTGCTCACGTCAACATATTTCACCATATAGATCAACATGTCAATATATCTCACCATGTCACTTTATTCACTACACTGTTAATTCAATAACAAAAAAACAAAAAAAATTGTATATATATAAACTATGTACAATGTATATAACTATCAGGACAAACATTAAATGTATTTTATATATATATATATTTATTTGTGTATATTAGATTTATCTTTTATATACATTTAGTTTTATATATGAGATTAGATTACTATATACTGTAAATTTTTATATTGTTTTGCCTTTGAATTAGCATAATGATGAAGGATTACAAATGACGTATGCGAGGAGGTGCTTTTCCTGAGGCAATTCTCGCATACTGATGTGTCCTTCATTGTTCACATGAGCCAGCATCTATGACTGGAGCAAACTACTGGGTTGGCTTATTTGTTTACATTTATGTCATCTCCATCAGGGGTGATGGCTTTTTAACGTAAAAAAAATAAAAAATAAAATAAAATAAGTCTTAAAAAATGTTCAGTCCAGATCTCGTCATCTCGTAGCACAGCAACAACAGAATACAGACCCGCAGTACTCGCTGCCTCAGGGGAAACTCTGTGGTAGGGAGGCCCAGTAGTTGGTGCGTCATTTGGACGCCTCTTTCTCTTAATCTACTCTTTCTTCCATATTTTCCGTGCGACCTCCTGGGCCTACGGTTGTCTCTTGGCTGAGCAACGGTATTCGCTTGAAAGGTGGGTTCTGACTACACCACCCCTCGCATTAGGCAGGTTCGGTGGTGGGGAAGTTCCTTCCGCATAAACTCTGATCCCCTAGCTGGTACTGGAGAATGCCGCCAGGCTACCACTAGAGGGGGGGGGGGAGTAAAGGCAACTTTTATTTCCCTAAATTATTGTCCTGTTTTGGGGGTTGATACAATAGTAAAGGTAATTAAGTGAGTGTGATAGGAGAGGGGTCGGATGTAGTCCGATGCCCCGGATAGATGATCCCCCGACTAGTCTCCATCCTCCTCAAGGAGGGAGGTTAACGACTAAGGACCAAACTAGAACAATGGCTGACAATAATGGAGCTCCTAAGGCAGACAGACAACGACAACTTGATATTAAAATTCCTCCAATGAATACTCGATACGTAAATATTAGATGTGTAGACGAGGGTCCAAAAAGGTCCTTGATGGTCAAGCAGGTGGCAGTCTTGATTGTGCTAAGAAGTTACCTGATGGTAGTCTTCTGGTGAAAGTACTGAAGGCATCCCAGGTTAAGGATCTCCTTAAACTGACGCAGATTCATGACCTGAAGGTGAAAACCACTATTCCAGTGGGGCCAAGTACCTGTAAGGGCGTCATTTTCCATAGGGATTTGGCCGCTCTGAATGAGGCAGACATTTTGGAGGGAATGAAGGACCAAGGCGTTGATGATGTTCAAAGTATGACCAGGATGAGAGAGAGAAATTTGGCTTATGTTTTTTTTACTTTTGCTTCAGCCCAGATTCCGGACACAGTTAAGATTGGTTACGAAATAGTTCATGTAAGACCATACGTTTAGAAACCGATGCGTTGTTTCCGTTGTCAGAAATTCGGACACACAGCATTGAGGTGCTGCAATAAAGATTCATTCACTTGTGGTAAATGTGCAGATAGTCACGAGACAGAATTGTGTACAGAGACAGTCTTCAGGTGTGCTAATTGTGGCGGCCCCCACCAGGCAAGTGCAGGTGACTGCAGGAGCCTTAAAGTGGAGACTGAGGCAATGGCATACATGAGGGCTCATGATGTCAGTTATGGTGAGTCAAAGAGGAAGGTGGAGGGGGTTAACCAAACTCCCACAGTTTCCTATGCTGCAGCAATAACTGGCACCACTGCTCCTGCTAATGCAACTGATGTCAACGTGACTATCCAGGCTAAGGATAAAGAAATTAAAGAATTAAAAGATCAAGTAAGCAAACTAATGCTTCAAGTAGAAAATTTGGCTTAGAAATTAGAAGAAATATTTGAATCAACCCTACAAAAGAAGCACCACAAGGCTGATGATACCGTATCAGCTTCAAGATCTTATGTTCTCGCTCAGGTGACTCCCATGAAGCCTACATCCGGGAGTCGTCCGGCTCGTCGCGAGACGAGCCGTTCGAGGACTGGCTCTGTACCTCATGGAGAGGAACAGGCGATGGAGGCTACCGTCGCGAAACCAGCCTGCGGGAGGTCCCCGGGAAGTGCAGGGGAGGAAGAGGGTCTTCCCTTCCAGCACAAAAAGGTTCGGCCAGACGAACAAGGCCCCAAGAAACCACATAAACAGCGATAATCTTCGCGCTAACCATACTCCAATGGAACTGTCGAAGTCTTAGAGCTAGATTAAATGAACTCAAACTTTTGGCTTGTTCTTAAGCTGCCGATATTATTGCCCTTCAGGAAACTCATCTGAACGACCAAGTCGAAGACGAGGTTGTTCAGCTTCGGAACTGCATGTTAATTAGGAGGGACCGTGGGGGGAGGGGTGGAGGTGGAGTGACAATCTACATCTGCCATAACCTCCCTTTCACTGATGTGCCCTGTAATTTTCCTCTGGAAAGTGTCGCTTGCAGAGTAAAATTCGGTGGCATCTATCTGACTAACTGTTCTGTCTACTGTCCTCCTGACACAGTAACTTATGATGATGTTTTTGATCTACAGGACAGTCTGCCCTGTAGAAAATTAATTGTATTAGATTTTAATGCTCATCATACGTTATGGGGTTCCCTGCAGGATGACAGAAAGGGGGAACAGGTGGCTAGGCTAATCAGTGATTCCTAGTTGGTTCTTCTTAACGACGGTAGTCCGACGAGAGTTGATGATAATACTGGTAATTTTAGCGTCCTTGACCTATCTCTGGTCTCCCCATCAATTGCAGCCACTTGCCAGTGGCTACCCGTTGATGACTCATTGGGAAGCGACCATTTTCCTATTTTGATTATATTTAAAAGCGACACTATTAAAGAGCCTTCAGCACCTAAATTTAACGTAAAAAACGCAGACTAGGTGTCCTTCACAAAGGGTGTCAGTATTGAAATTGTTCGAGAAACCATTGATTATAAAGTAAATAATATTTAAGATAATATCCTCAAAGCCGCAACGGCAACAATTCCTAAGACTTCGATAGATAGCGCAAAGCATAGAGTTCCATGGTGGACGCCAGTTTGCCGCAGGGTACTGTGAGAGAGGAATAGAGCCTACAGGCTTATCAAAAATCACATTGGTGATGAGAACTTTCGCAAGGATAAACTTGCGAGAGCTAGGGCTCGTCGAACCATCAGACAAGCCAAAGGAGACTCCTGGCGATGCTTTGTCTCTAATATTAACAGTGAAACATCAATTTCCCAAGTCTGGTCCACTGTAAGAAAATTAAATAAGAAAAAAATCTCCAATAAAATGACCAACATCTCTTTTAATAACATCAACTATGACGAACCTAGAGACATTGCTAACGCCCTCGCCAGGCAGTTCTCTTTTGTTAGCAGCTCTGAAAATTACCATCCAGCTTTCCTGCCCATCAAGGAAGCATCAGAGCTGCAGCATATTAACTTTGCCACAGGAGATGAATTAGATTACAACAGTGAACTAACAATGCAAGAGCTTGACCAAGCCCTAGGAGCCAGTAGTGGGACATCCCCAGGACCCGATGAGATTCGGTATGAGATGATAAAGCATCTTGATTATGATTCCATGATCAAGATGTTGCAGGTGTTTAACGAGATTTGGAGTGGTCACACCTTTCCAAACTCGTGGCACTTTGCACATGTCATTCCCATACCGAAAGGAGGGGGGACCCAGATCGACTTCATCGTATCGGTCTATTGCGCTCACAAGTTGCTTATGCAAGGTAATGGAACGAATTGTTAATCGTAGGTTATTGCATTTTTTAAATTCCAGGAATTTGCTGGTTGACGAGCAGTGTGGCTTCCGAAAAGGTCGCCAGACGCTCGATCGGCTAATAAACCTGGAAATTCAAATTCAAGAGGCATTTGCCAAAAAACAATTTTTGATTGCAGTATTTTTAGACATTGAAAAAGCCTACGACATGACTTGGCAACATGGCCTCCTCAGGAAACTATATGTGATGGGATTACGCGGTAACCTGCCCTTTTTTGTTAAGAATTTCATTTCTGACAGAACTTTCTCTGTCAAGCTTTTTTCGGACACAGTCACTTTCTCGGACATATTTGTCCAGGCAAACAGGATCCTTTAGGGGAGTGTTCTGTCTCCGACCTTATTTCTATGTATGATCAATTACATTCTACCAGCTCCTCCTCGAAATCTTAAATACTCACTGTACTTTGATAACTGTGCGATATGGCACTCCAGCTGTAGTGTAGAGTTTTTGGAAACTCGGATCCAATTGGCACTGGATTTGATTCACAACTGGGGCCTCCAGTGGGGTTTTAAGTTTTCAATTAGAAAGAGTGTAGGGGTGATTTTCACTCATAGGAAGAAGCCAGACGTCCGGCTGACTATGGGTGACAACCCCCTACCTATATTATATTCAAATAAATTTCTTGTACTGCATTTTGACAGTTGAATGACATGGCGATCTAGATCTAGAGTAGATTATGGGTCAATAGTGTATGGTTCGGCATCTGAGTCTGTCTTGAAAGGTTTGGATGTTGTACACAATGCGTGTTTGCGTGTGTGTCTTTGAGCCCTATGTTGCACTCGAATCGAGCGTCTAGAGGTGGAGTCACAAGTACCTCCCCTCCGTCTAAGACGAGATCAACAACTTCTAATATATTGTGCTAAAAAATCCAGGGTGCCGAGTCATCTTCCCGGGAATGCCTTTCTACGGCAACTGCACCCGGGGGGCCATGGCGCTAGGCCCCTGGCAGAGGGACCAAGTCATCCGTCCAGGAACCCGTGCACCCCAGGGGGCACTGGCGTGAGGCCAATGGGGACCAGGCCCCAAGTTCAGGTACCCGTGGAGCCTAGTCATCCTCCCGGTAATGTCTTGGTGATGCATTTGCAGCCGGGGGGCCATGGCGATAGGCCCCCGGATGGGCCGAGTTATCCGCCTGGGTGTCGCATGGTTCTGGAGGGCACTGGCGTGAGGTCCCTCAGAGCAAGACTCCACGACCTCGTAGAGTGTGTCGGTATAGAATTATCAACAATCGATTCCCTGGTTTTAGTAAACATTGCACCCTGGGTAACACCCCCCTTCACTATTGTGGATTCCTGGCTGCCAGGGGTTAAATCCCGGGTGCCGGAGGTGGAGGTACACCAGAGGTTTCATGAGATAATTGTTAAACATCTTTCATATTTCCATCTGTATACCGACGGCTCCAAGACGGATGAATGTGTGGGTGCAAGTGTGTGGTCGACTGAATGCCAGTTAAGATTCAGACTGCCGAATCATACATCGATTTTTCTTGCAGAACTTTTTGCTATTAATAAAGCTTTGGATTTTGCCCTATCGACGACCCACGGTAGGATAGTTATCTTTACTGATTCATTATGTTCACTTAAAGCTATTAAATCCTTAAATAAAACTAACAACGAAATACAGGGTAATATCATGAGTAAGCTGTTTTGTGCCAATAAATCAATCAAGCTAATATGGGTACCTTCACATTATGGTATCTATGGCAATGAACAGGCTGATATACTAGCCGGGTCAACTGTTGATCTGGACCTGAGCATAGTCCGTACGGATCTCAGGTGTTTTGTTTCCCTCATTAAGTATCGAATTCATCTCCTGTGGCAAAGGCAGTGGACCAGATTAGACATCAGAAATAAAGTCAAAGAAGTAATGGAACCCTGGGCTACGTCATCATGACGTAGCCGCAGGGACGAGGTGGTGTTGGCTCGTCTTCGGGTCAACGCCACCAAAATAACTCACTTAAAGCCATAAATGAACAGAAGTTTTCCCCCTCAGTGCCCCTCGTGCAATACAATAATGTCCATAAGTCATTTACTAATTTTTTGTAATAAATTTGACAGTCAAAGATGTAAAATTAAACAATACTTCCAACTTAAAAACACGGCTTCCACCATCTAAAATATTCCATCAGATGACAAGAATATTATAAACAAACTAATGAGTTTTCTGAGGGAGACAAAACTTTATGACCTAATACAGATTGATATAATAAAATGGAATCATTGGTTTAGTGACCTTTGGCTATATGCCACTGGTTAATAGCCAATAAATCCAACAAGTGAGTGAGTGAGTCTTGCTTGCTCTCGGCTGGTGTCTCTTCCCTCCTGGTAGCGGTGGTGTTATAAACGGACTTCACCTTACTTACATCGATGTGGTAATACCAATTGTCAGTTTTCAGAAGGCAGAGTCTTGGAAGATATACTAACTAACTTGTTCTTTCATTACTGGGATAATTTATATGTAATTGTAATCTTGGAAGATGTATTCACTAACTTGTTCTTTCATAATGGGATTATTTCTATTTATTTGTAAATTATTGTATTATTTTTATGTCAATGTAAATTTTTGTGTTTCATTTAATTTGTTGTATTGTAAGCTAATTGTTAAGTATATGATTATTGAATTCAATGACTTGGCTTTTCATATCCTTTCTGTGTTTATTTTTAGTGATGCGTTAACCTGCTAAAAACCCTAGACATCAGTAGTGGTCATTACACAGTCCATATCACGCCTCCTTCCATTCCTTCCCACAACACACTCTTCCCTCCATTCCCACACTCTTCCACTCCCTATCCTTTCATATGAGTTTCAGACACCCTACACACACCTATTTAACTCTTTCAAGCACACTCCACAATCTCTCTCCTTTTCACCTCATTCACCATTCCATTCACATTAATCGCTACTACTCTCAAACATTCTTTCCCTTTCCTGTCCCCCACAGGGCAGACTGGAGACCCCTCCCCGCCACTGGCCCATTGGAGGGCCACTGTTGGCTGGCAAGGCCAACGCAGCGCTCGGTGCTCACCTCCTGAGGGACAAGGGTCATCAACATTGTCAAGCTTTTTTTTTTTTTAAGTACCTAATAATAATAAAAGACAGAAAAAGGAAAAAAAATTGCACACTATACACTTAAAAAAATAATTATAATTATAATTTAAAAACAATTTCGTCACTAATAATATTAAAAGGGAAATTAAAATCTATATGTGGGGGAACCTATTGTGCCCCCACACCGCCTCCCCCTTCAGCTTCACCTTCAGCTTCTATAAAGTAAAATACTGATAAAAACAGGGAGGTGTCCCCCGAGGTCACCACGTGGAGGCGGGGTGAGACTTACCTACCCCTCCTGTGGAGGGGTAGGTCACCGAGATTCTTTATAAAAGAACTTCCCAATTCTTAATGGTAGCCAGTGTGCAGTGGCTGCACCTTATACCACATTGGTTACGATACTGCCACTGTGTAAAACTAACAATGACTCCACTAAAGGTTCATATAACCTACGAGTTGGACCCCTTGTCTGTCAGAGGTCTTGTACTGGTGCTGGAGCCTCACCACCCATGGAAATAAAGGCAATTGGTGCTGGAGCCTCACCACCCATAGAAATAAAAGTAAATGGTGCTGGAGCCTTACCATCTATAGAAATTAATGTAAATGGTGCTGGAGCCTCACCACCCATAGAAATAAAAGTAAATGGTGCTGGAGCCTTACCATCCATAGTCATGAAACTACTACTGTACCTGGATTATTACTACTATTATTATTCTGTCATTAATTATTATCATCATTATTTGTGTACCACAGCTTGGATGCATGTAGGTTGGAGTATTGAACACATACACACACACACACACACACACACACACAAAGTAAGTAATAGCTGATTTAAATTAAAGGGGGGAGGGTAAAATGTTGGTGGTCAACCTGGAGCACACACACACACACACACACACACACACACACCTCTAACCAAAGGTACAGTTGAGCAAGTAGAAAGTGCAAGAAAAATATGGCTGTTTATGGCAACATCTGGCAGTTCTTTGTAGTAAACCCTCGTATCTTAATGAATGAATCACTGGGAACCCAGAGCCAATATAAGGTGGAACGTGATTGGCTGAACATTGAGTGGTGGTGAAGTAAATCTTATCATCCCATTTTACGTAAAGTAATATGTGGTAGAACAAATTGTAGGAAGTAATACTACAACAGTTATGTATTGAACAATGTTAGAGTAACAATGGTGTAATTTGCATTATTGATCTGTAAAACGTTAATAGCAACACAGCACAGGAAAGCAGCATTGGTTTGTTGGTTGTTTCGTGTTTTCACGATATTCGAATATGAATCAGATTCGAAGGGAGAGAAACGACATTGCTCCTGTAATAAATCGGATGCTGAGCATATGTTTTGTCAATTTCTGTGGCCATTTGCTCTGGCACACAATGACTGTTATAATGATTTGGCAATAAATTAACAATTAACTTTTTCTAGCTGCTAGGAACACAGAGAGTTAGTACTTGTTATTATTACATTAAAACAAGTTAATAATGATACTGAACGAACGACTTGAAGTTCATTCATTGTGCTACATCAGTAAACGAAGGTAATGAGGGAACCTCATATCGCAGCATACAAACAGAAGCACAGGAAGTTCTGACAGTGTAAGATGGACCGTCGTAACGTCATTGTGTGCCAGAGCAAATGGCCACAGAAATTGACAAAACATATGCTCAGCATCCGATTTATTACAGGAGCAATGTCGTTTCTCTCCCTTCGAATCTGATTCATATTCGAATATCGTGAAAACACGAAACAACCAACAAACCAATGCTGCTTTCCTGTGCTGTGTTGCTATTAACGTTTTACAGATCAATAATGCAAATTACGCCATTGTTACTCTAACATTGTTCAATACATAACTGTTGTAGTATTACTTCCTACAATTTGTTCTACCACATATTACTTTACGTAAAATGGGATGATAAGATTTACTTCACCACCACTCAATGTTCAGCCAATCACGTTCCACCTTATATTGGCTCTGGGTTCCCAGTGATTCATTCATAAAGATACGAGGGTTTACTACAAAGAACTGCCAGATGTTGCCATAAACAGCCATATTTTTCTTGCACTTTCTACTTGCTCAACTGTACAGGTTACTATTATCATCATCTGGAGCACACACACACACACACATACACACACACACACATACTACATCTCTAACCAAAGGTACATGCTACTATTAATATCATCTAAATGTACAGTCGGCCTCAGGAATTCGTACACAAAGCATTAGTTAAAAGGAGTTTTTATTCTGCACATACTGTAAGCATTGTTCTGCTGACTGATTCAAGTATTACCTAAATAACATTAATAGAAGAATTTTGTGTTAGAAAATTAATATACTATTTTTTTTAGTTGTTACGAACCCTTGATGTCACAGTGGTGTATACGAATTGCTGATGCCGACTGTACCTCAAATATGTCTAACAGGATATTACACAACACAATAAGATAAGCTGTTTTAATTAAGTGGAGAGTATTGTGCTGGTGGTGGGAAATGTGGAGCAACTGATGCCTCCAACATATTCCAAGTAACAGAACACTAATATTATTGTTATTCTCATCCTGTTGTTTCCTGGTATACTTTGGAGGAATCAAGGCACTCTAATGTACCAAAGTGTGTGTAATACACCCTTAATTTGTTTGTGGCATGTTGGAATGTTACTGATTCACCCAAACTATTCAAAACAACAACAAAACATAAGACACTAGACCTAAGCCATCCCACCCCTATAAAATTCTTACTAGATTCAGGCCACCATTAATTTTGTTCATCTGGTCCTGTTGTTTCCTGGCATACTTTGGAGGAATCAAGTTGCCTTACTGTACATTCATGATACATAGGGCCGTATGCAATTGGTGGTGTTGACGGTAGTGTGTGTGTATGTGTTGTGTGTATGTGTGGTGTGTGTGTATGTGTGTATGTGTGGTGTGTGTGTATGTGTGGTGTGCAGTGACAGAGTGGATAAAAAGACGGACTGCGGATGTCAAGGACCCGGGTTCGAATCCACGAGGAAACGTCTGAGATTTTTCAGAGGTGAACTGGGTCCAGTTGTTCGGCAATTATCCTGGCTACACCGACACATCAAGAAAATATCCCCTACATCGTCGTCAACTCACCATATTCCAAGATGCTGTGAGTGACGGTGTAGCTGCTCTCCCTTGATAGTGACGTGTATAAATAAGGTGTCGTCATCTAATGGGACAGAAGAGAAGCTATGATACAGTACCAACATCACCACGAAGCTCCACTGTCTCATCTGGTGCGACACCCAGTAATCTCGGGGCCTCGCAAGAGTCACGGGCTATGTGTGGTGTGTGTATGTGTGGTACCGGTACAATGGCTCTGTAGTATATGTGTGTGTGTGTGTGTATTTGTGGTATGTGTATGTGTGTATGTGTATATGTGTGGTACTGGTACAATGGCACTGTAGTGTGTGGGTATGTGTGTGTATGTGTTGTGTGTGTGTGTATGTGTGTGTATTTGTGGTATGTGTGTGTGTAGTATGCATGTGTGCATGTATGGTGTGTGTATGTGTGGTATGTGTATGTGTATATGTGTGGTACTGGTACAATGGTTTTGTAGTGTGTGTGTATGTGTGGTGTGCGTATGTGTATATGTGTGGTACTGGTACAATGGCACTGTAGTGTGTGTGTATGTGTGTGTATGTGTGGTGTGTGTTAGTGTGGTACCGGTACAATGGCTCTGTAATGTGTGTGTGTGTGTTTATGGAATCATCATACTGGTATCACACCATCGTCAACATCATCAATGGGTGGAAAATCACACTGACGTGATCATGAATGTAAGTAATAAAACCCAAACTGGTAGACAAAATATTTTATTCCAGAAGTTTCGGTGACCTCTGTCGCCCTCTTCAGTAGGAATACAGGTTAAGAGTGGTACTGTACATCCATTACTTTCGAGTGAGTTTATATACACTACGTTGTGACCCGCCAGCAACCTCACTTCACCACCTAATCCGTCGTGCCTGTTGCCCGAGGCGCTTCACTGATGGGTGGTGGGAGTACTTTTGGCGGCAAACACTTACTGACTAACCCTTTCATGACTGGGTCTAACTTAAACATACCCTCTAATAGGTTAAAATTATTGTACTTATTAATACATACTAATTCAACAATCCTACGTTTCTTAGAATTGCTACATTTGTACAACATTTGGCACGCATTCCAATCTATTCTATGGTTCTTTTCATATGAATGAACAAGGATTGCAATGTTGTTGTTTCCTACTTTGCAGGCATATTTATGTTCCTTTATATGGATGTTCAAATCCCTGCCAGTTTCTCCCACATAAACTAAATCACAATCTTGGCATGGGATTTTATACACACCGGCAGTGACTTCGCTCTTGGGCTTACTCTTAACTAACAAAGATTTTAGCCTATGGTTGAATTATACCTAAATGCAATGTTTACATCTAAATCCTGACTCACAGCTTTGACAACATCAAGGCTTGACACATAGGGCAATGTTATGTATGGTTTCTGTTTAACAGGGGATTTTGGCACGAAAAATGATTTCCTAGCTTTGAAGTAAGCTTTCCTTATGAACTATTTGGAGTATTTTATGTCCAATAATATTTGCCAGATTTTAGCATTTTCCGGATCTAGGTGCTGGGGACTAGAAATTCACAGTGCTCTGAGAAACATAGAAGAAACCACTGACATTTTGGTTGAAATATGGTGGTATGAGAAAAAATGAATATACAGATTACACTGAGTAGGTTTTCTATAGACTGAAAAACTGAGAGAGTTAGCATCTTTTTGTACCAGTACATCTAGAAATGGAAGGGAGTCATTTGTTTTCCACTCTACTTTGAATTTAATGGAGGGAACCAATACATTGAGATTTGAGAAAATATCCTCAGAATTGTTAAGGGTATTAGGCCAAAAGGAAAAAATGTCATCAACGTATCTGAACCAAGTAAGATCTGGGTGAGAAATGGTTGTAAGGATGGGAAGTCTCAAAATATTCCATGTACAGGTTACTCATAATTGGAGATAAAGGAGAGCTCATCCCCATGCCAAACTTTTGCTTATAAAACTGGGTACCAAAGGAGAATGCATTACAATCTACACACAGGCTAATTAATTGGAGAAACATATCTTGTGGCATTCCTAAGTTAATGTTACAGTCAGGCAATTTCTCTGCTAAAAATCTTAACACATCATCAAAGGGAACTTTTGTATATAAGGAATCTACATCAAAACTTACTAACTTTCCATTGGAGAAATTTAGGGAATGAATTATATATATGTGAACTGGAGAAAGTGCCAACCAAAGGTGCTAGTTTACTGGCCAGAAATTTCGATAATATATAGGTAAAAGAACCTGTCTGGGCGATGATTGGTCGTAGAGGAACATGTTGCTTGTGTGTCTTGGGTAATCCATAGATGTAGGGTAGTCCGGGATTGATTTGTATGAAATTGCTGGCATCCACGTCTAGCACATCTTTTAAAAGGTTTCTTACTTTTTTGTTGAAGTCTGAGGATAACCGCTTTAGAGGCGAGGACACAAGTTTCTCAAACGTTGAACGATCACTGTCTTAAAAGGTTATCCATCTTTGTAAAATAATCTGGTTTATCTAAAATCACCACTGAATTACTTGGTTTGATCAGTTGAATTGTGAAGCAACTATGGATATCCATCTAGTATATTTTTAATCATGGAAGGTAAGGGCTATGGTGTAGAAAATTTCCTTGCTAACCCCTCCCCTGACTGAACCACCGGGTTTTGGAGGAACTTCTGGTACTCCACCCTCGTTTTGGTGGATTTACGTAGGTCATAATGTAAATATTTGTCTGTATTCTTGTGCTTCATTCTGTTATGTGTTTGTGTGTGTGTGTGTGTGTGTGTGTGTGTGTGTGTGTGTGTGTGTGTGTGTGTAGTCATTGGATTTTCATGGGTCCCGCCTACCCTTATGTATTGTTGTCTGCCTATTGATTGATTCCATGGCACAAGGAATTGAAAAAAAAAAACTCCCTGAATACATAAATATCTTTTGGAAGAAAGAGTGGATTAAAATTGTCAGATCCCTTTACCTGATCACCCAGGTAAACTCACTAAGTCGGTAATTAAGGATGTTGTTGTAAAATATTTAGTGAAGCAGGGAATTGTGGACACCCCTGCTCTACCCGACACTGAAGATGAGGAATAAGTCCCTTTTAACCTTGACACTATCCCTCCAACTCAGTCTGCTAAAACATCGGGTGGTAAGAGTAATAACAAACCTGAAGTTTCTCAGGTTGAAAAGCTCCGGGTAGAGATGTAATACCAGCTCGAATGGGAGAATATTTAACTAGAAAGAGAAAAACTAGAACTCGAAAGGGAAAAGTTGGCAGTGGCTAGAGAACAAGGTAGAGAAGGAAGCAGAGTGGAGGAAAAGGAACTATCCTTTAATTAACATGTCTAGTGTAACTACAATGATATCTGCTTTTGATGAAGGTGATATTGAGGGTTCATTCAGCCTTTTCGATTGATTAGCAACTAAAAACGAGGGGCCTAAAGATGTCGCTGATTGCCCCTAAACAAACAGGTAAATCATTTTGTACTTACACTTACCTAGATAGACCCAATGACTATGAGTTTGTCAAGCAAAAGATTCTGTATGTCCATGTGGTAACCCCAGAGACGTACAGAGATAAATTCAGGAAACTGGTCAAAAATAAGCATCAAACATATGTGGAATTTGCATGTGATAAGCTTAAATATTTTAAGAAATGGCTAAATGTTCTCTCGGTCACCACCTATTCAGAACTTATTAATCTCATTGTCCTAGAGGAATTTAAAAGAAAAGTGCCCTTACCTATTGTGAAATACATAGAGGAGAGGGGCGAGATGGAACTATTGAGGGTGGCGGAACAAGCAGATGTGCAGGCTTTGAGGCTCCAGATCTAGTCGAGGCGTGAGGGAGACCTCACTCTTTCTGTAAAAAGTTCCTCTGACGATTTCAAGTACAAAGATGCTGAGGGGTAGCGGGTTCACTACTAGCCAATTAACATGTGTATACTGTAGGAAGCCAGGCCATACTATTGCTTTTTGTAAACACCCCAAATGTACAAGTAGTAGGAAAAGTTTCATCTCTACTGCATCAGGTTCCTCTACCTCATCAAATCCTGTAGCTTCTAATAGTAGTGTTGTCCAGTCAAAACAGTTGTTTGATGACTTTATTTTTGATGGTGACGTGGCTTTGACAAAGGAGGGTCAGACCTATCCTATTAAGGTCTTACGAGACACGGTGGCTTCTCAGTCCATACTGCTAAGTGATGTTCTTCCCCATCTAGAAGATAACTTTACTGGAGATAAGGTATACTGTATACTAATTTCCAGTCTCACCTCTCAGACTCAGTCTCGCTCCAGAACAGGTGGAGTGTGGACGTTCTTGTGGCGCTCTGCCTCCATTCTCGTTTGTGTTGTTGTTTTGTGTTGTTTTGGAGCTCTTGTTTGTGTTTTTTGTGTTGTTTGTGAGTTCTTGTTTGTGTGTTGCTGTTTCTGTGGTGTTGCTGGTGTTGTTTGTCTGTTGTGGTTCTGTGTATAGTTTTGTTGTGATTTTCTGTGTGTGTGTGTGTGTGTGTGTGTGTCCCTGGCTGATTGAGTGTTTAGTTGTTTGTGTTGTTGTTTCCTTTCCATCTAGGCCTTGCCTGGCCTGATGGAGAGTGCGGATTCCTGCTTGGAGGCCGACTTGGCAATGTCGGAGGAAGACGAGTCTCCAATTGAGGATCACTGGCCTGAGCTGCCTTCTCGCAACCCTCCCCCCCTCTCCTCGGTCACTCCGCAGCACAGGTTGCAGCCGTCCACCTCCTCAACCTCTACCAAGCGACCTGTTGATGCCTCGTCCGACTCCTCGCAGGATTCCGATGGTGTAGACTGTTTGCCTCCAGCTGCCAAGACTGCCAAGGGTGCTTCAGCTGTGCACGACGTACCTTCTCTGCCTCACCCTGGTGTTTCTTCTTTGTATACCAACTCCTTGCCCTCGTCCAACCTTCCTGCTTTTGCCCCGAGAGATGCCTATGTCAAACTCTCCTTCTCTGGAAACCCATCTACGGACAAAAAGCTGCGTTGGTTGTCTGATGTCAACAGGGCCTTCCAGTTGCAGCGTGAACTGGCTGAAGTCAAGATGGCTGCTGTGACCTCCCGGTTTGTCTACATCTCTAGGAAGCGTCAGGACATCATTGATAGAGTGAAGGCTGGTGAATTTTTATCTCTGCCTCTCATTCTTGAAGACTCACCTGAGAGGCCTCGTAAGTTCCCCAGCTACATCCTCACCCGTTTTCCTATTGATGTTGACCCGAAACTTGCCAAAGGATACCCTGGTGTGTACTTTGCCCGTCGTTTTTTCCAAGATGGTTCCCCCATTAGCCGTATTGTTGTTGTCTGGAGTCAACCCGATCCACCTCCAAATGAGATTTCCTTTGATTTCCTCCCTTGTCTTCCACCGTGTGAGGTGAGGAAACTTCATAATGACCAGCCTTGGTGCTACAGGTGCTGGGGAGTTGGGCATATCTCCCGGTACTGTTCTGCCAGGCTGAAGTGTGCATGGTGTGCGGCCGACCATGATTCCAAGACGTGTCCTGTCAGGGGTGAACCATCACGTCCTGCTGCCTCCACCTCTGAGCCTTCACCTCCTGAAGATACGTCTCGATGGAAGTGTCCACGATGCCTTCAGCCAGGGGTTAACGTGTGGCATGGATGTACTTGACGTCAGGTCCAGGCTCGTGTCTCTACTATTGCTCCGCCTCCACCACCACCACCACCACCACCACCACCACCACCACCTCACCAGTCTGTTCCTCCTACCAACCCTGCCTCACCTCCAGACCTGGCCCTCCGCAAGTCTGTTGCTACCCTCATGGCACGATGTACGGCTCTTGAAAACCGCTTTTCTCCCCTTGAAGCCAGGATTGATGAGCTGGTTGCCGCTCAGGCTGCCAATGACTCCAAACTCTCCACCTTGGTCGAGGCTCAGCAGGCCATCATCTCAACTGTCACTACCCTTACCGAAAAGATGGATACTGTTGCATCTCGCCTTGAAAAGCTTTTCGAGTCAGTCCCTTCTCCTGGTCCATCTTCTTCTCCAGGTCGCTCATCTGCCCCCACTCACCGGACTTCTATCTCCAAATACAGAGTTCGCTAGTGATTGCCGGCTGGATGTCATCTCCTGGAATGTATGTGGTATCACCAGTTATGCTAAGCTCACTCAACTCAAGGCCTATGTATTTCGTCATCATCCCAGTGTTTTTTTTCTCCAGGAAGCATTTCCAGGACGGCCGCTCGCTGCTGGGCAAGCTCCTCCCCTCTCAGGTTATGTGCCATATGTTCATCTGGTAAGGAATGGTCTCCTGACTTACATACATAGCTCCTTGCCACATCGCCTTCTCCGTACCTCCACTGATCCTGACATGACCTTTCAGCTATTTGAGGTTCTACCTGGGAATGGAGTACTCCAACTATGTAATGTCTATTCTGCCCCAGCTAGACTCACTCTTGAGGCTCTTCCTTCTCCAACAGTGCGTGGTATGGTGTATATGGGAGATTTTAATGCTCGGCATTCTGATTTGGGTGATGGTACTGGCTCTATTAATCGTAATGGTGTTCGTCTCCTTTCATACATCCGCAAGCATCATCTGACACACTGGGACACTGGCGGTGCCACTCATTGCCGGGGAGGTACTCTGGATTACATCCTCTCGTTTGGCCTGATATCATCTCAGGTCCAGTGCTTCTCCGTGCCAGACTTATTCTCTGATCACATTGCTCTTCGGTTTCATTATTCTCTAACTGCTGGGTCAGGTGCTTCAGCCACTCGTTTGCGTATTGCTGTGCCCCCTAAATATTGCCCGACTTACATCTTATTTATGGCCCATGTATTCCCTACATTTGACATATCATCAGCTGAACAGTTGTACTCTGATCTTGTATCTGCTACTCATGACTTTTATAGGCTATACGTCTCCCGGCCACACCTCCAGCATCGCCATACTGCCCACTCCTGGACGCTGGATGCACGTATACAGGAGGCAAAGGAGGAGGCTGAACGTGATGGCCTATTGTTTCAAGCCAACCCAACCCCTGTACTACTCCATCATTACCAGATGTCTAGGGACGCTTTAGTTGCCCTGCAGGACTGTGCTCACACTGAGTCTTGGCAGCAGTTCACGGACAGCATCAACCAGCAAACAAGTGTGGCTTCTATGTGGCACCTCATCCGTCAGGTTGTTAAAAAGACGCCGGCCACTGCTCGTCATCACACTCCTGCCGACTATGCCAAACAACTTGTCGATGCCTGGTCAGAACAATCTACCCCAGCCAGTCTACCCATCCACATACAAGATGCACTCGCTTCCCGTGCTGCTGTCCATCTGCTACGTCTAATGTCTGCTCTGTTACAAGATGATGACGATGATGCAGAGGAGATAACTGAGGAGGAGTTGCGCCGTGCTCTCATTCGAGGTAGAGCTTCTTCCCCTGGTGATGATGGTATTACTTATGCTGTGCTGCGCCTACTTCAACAAGTTCTTGGGAACCCTCTACTTCGACTGTACAATCTTTGTCTTAGTGACGGTTGTGTACCACGAGCCTGGACCAGCAGCACAATAATACCCATCCTTAAGCCCGGCACTTCGAAGTTCAGGCCTATTTCCCTTACTTCCTGTTTCTGTAAGGTTATGGAGAGAATCTTACTCAATCGTCTCATGTACAGACTGCAGGATTGCCTTTCTCCATGGCTGTTTGGTTTCCTTCCCCAGCGGAGCACACATCACTGCCTAGTCGACCTGTACTCTCGCCTTTCCAGGGACAGTGTGGTGGCCTTCATTGACCTTCGAAGTGCCATCGATGTTGCTAATAGAGACGTCATTTTGGATCAACTGGTTGACTTTGGGATAAAGGGTAATCTACTACGGTGGATTCGGGGCTACCTGAGTAACAGGACCTCCCGTGTGTTTTTCAGTGGTGCACTCAGTCCTTTGCGCAGTTTTCATCTTGGTACGCCTCAAGGTGGTGTTCTCAGCCCATTGTTATTTAATATTCTGATGCATCGGTTGCTCACTTCTCTCCCTGATATTCCTGGAACTACAATTACGTGCTATGCTGATGATATCTGTGTTCATTCTACCTCACCAAGGGATCTCCAGCGGTTTCTTGACTCCTTCTCTGTGGCCTCCTCTCACTGTGGCATTATTGTCTCCCCAGATAAGAGCAGAATATTCACCTGCCGCCTTCCTCAAGCTCAGCCAGTGTTCACCATCGGAGGGACTGTCATTCCCATGTGTTCCCAGTACTGCTACCTGGGTGCGCCATTCAATATTTGGCCGATTGTCCCTGCCAGACCTCAAGACCATCCCATTGTCCAGGACTTATTGGGTCGTCTCCAGCGCCGACTTACACCACTTCAATGGCTATCTAACAACTCCTCGGGCATCTCCATCCCAGTAGCCAGGACCATCTATATTGCTTTTATCCGTTCAGTTGTTGATTACCTTTCCCAAGCTTTGATTCAACTTCCTAGGGCTACTCTGGAAACTTTAGAAAAATTTCAAAATAGAGCAATGAGAATTATTCTCGGCTGTCCAATGTCGACCAGGATAGTGAACATGCAGCGTGAGTTGCGTCTTCCCCCATTAGTGGAGAGAATTTATTCTAATGTTACTTGCTTCACTGTCAAGTGCCTCCATTTCCCACATCTTTCACCCCATTACTCTCAGTTAGTCAGGACTTCTCTTAGACCAAACTACCCGGTCCCTTCCATACTGCCTGCTGGACGTACTCTTATAAGGTCTGTTTCCTCTGTGCTCCGTGGTCTTAATATAGTTATAATGGTTGCAGACGTCCCCCCAGGGCCCCCTCCATGGATGCTACCAACACCTGATGTGAGCTTTACACCTACTTCCAAGTCGGAGCTGCCTTCTCTACAGCGGCAGTTGGCTCTGGAACACATAGAAACAGTGACTTCCTCCATCACAGATCCATACTGCCTCTACACTGATGGCTCATTGCAGGTGGATGGTGCAGCAGGTTGTGCTGTTTTCTCGCCTGACCTGGAGTCACCTCCAGGGGGCTGGGTTGGCCGTCGTCTCTGTAACCACTCTAGCTCAACATTGTGTGAACTGTATGCCATTCTGGATGCTGTTAGTCTTGTTTGTCAACGTGGAGTGAATGCTGCCATTTTTTGTGACTCCAAACCTGCCCTTCATTCCCTCTTTAGTGTTCAGCCCACACACTCTACTGTTATTCAGCAGATTTTATCGTTTTGGCCTTATTGTGTCACCGTAACTTGACTGTCAAATTTTTATGGGTGCAATCCCATGTAGGTTTACTTCACAATGGTACAGTTGACAGACTCGCAAAGGAAGCCTGCCATCTGCCTCCTCGTGGTGCTGGACGTCCTCTCTCCCTGACATGTTACCTCTCTAAAGTCCGCTCCGCCGCTCTCCTCCCTGTACGGCGACGCAGGGATGCAGAGAGGCCCTTCAGCATCTCCATCACACATTATGAGTCTGTCTGCCATCACAAATATTCCTACCGTCGTCGCGGCCTCATGGTTCGGAGGCACAATGTGGTCTCTGCTCGTTTGAGGCTTGGCTACCGGCCACCGTGGCAGGTTGCTGGGATGCAGGGTGAGCCTCCCTTCACTGAGTGTCGCTTGTGTCGAGCGCCTCGTGCTAACACTATAGAGCACTATTGCCTAGCCTGCCCCACTGTCCGACACTTGCTGCCCCAGGGCCTGCCACTTGATGTGGTTTGTCGACACCTGCTGAACCATCAGGTTCTGGAGGAACTTCTGGTGCGCCACCCTCGTTTTGGTGGATTTAAGTAGGTCATGATGTGAGTGTGTGTGCGCATGTGTGTGTGCTTGTGTGTGTATGTGGTCATTGGGTTCTCGTGAGTCCCGCTTACCCTTGTGTACTGTTGTCTGCCTATTGACTGACGCTACGGCGCAATGAATTAAAAAAAAAAAAAAAAAAAAAAAAAAACTCAGACTTCATACCTTGTGGCCCATATTTATCTTAAGTGTTCCCTTGTCGCCTCGTGTGTCAAAGTGGCAGTACAGGAAGGAAACCTGTCTGTTGAAGGAATTCATTTATTGCTTGGTAATGACATAGCAGGTAAACTTGTGGTACCTAATGTTCTAACTGTAGAAAAGTGTTTACCTGTATTCCCTTCTGAACCTTCTGATGTTTTTCCCTCCTGCGTGTTGACTTGTTCACAGGTCCAACAAGCCTCTCAGAAGCAATGTCAGTCTCCGTCACTTTCCATGCCTCCTTTTGATATTATCTCTAAAGTAGATTTGATACTGGCACAGGAAACTAACCTTTCTTTAGCTGCAGGGCGACATGCTGCTCTAGACAAGAAGGATGTAGACATCCTACCTGCCTTCTATTATGATCAAGGTGTACTCATGAGTGCATACCGGCCTCTAACACTATCAGCCAATTATTATTGGTCAGAAACCCATCAGATTGTGTTACCTAGTTCAGTACACTCAGATGTATTAAAGCTAGCTCATGACGGTTACAGTGGACATCTTGGGTTTCGTAAAAGTTACTATAAACTTACTAAAATCGCGCGCCAAATGTACCGCTCGAACAGAAGTTAGAACTGAAATTTTCCGTTACCCAATGCCTTAGCCAGGCCCATGACTGATGTCATGGTTGAATAGTCTGGACATGACACCCATATGCATGACACCATTGTATCCGCGGCTGATCACGTTCGCGATACATGATACACCTATGGTGGTGGAACATACCGTTAGGCCAAAGCAGTTCAAGCTAGTTTCATTAGATACAACATCCTTTGAAAAGTGCTGAGTAGCAGCGTGAGGGAATCTTCCATGCTGAGCTACTGATTGCTAGATTCACTCTGTAATTATCTATATGTTAATCTCTCTACTATAATCAACTCCATATTGTCATCTCGTATGTAGAGAAAGGGACAATATATATTTACTCACTTTATTCTTATATAAACTCATATCTAACTTATCCAGATTTCATATGTAAGCTTAGCATTGTAAATAGCATCATCGACAACCTGTCATCTGAGAAAGGGTGTTGCAGTGTATACCACGAGCGGGGACTACCAGAGAGAGAAGGCGCATTACAAGCCCTGCCTTGGCTACAACAGGTTCACCTCCTACCTTATATTAGAGAGACACGAGTTGTCTGTATAACCTGTAACCTATACATAATATATTCAGTAAATAGAGACAAGTCCACGAGTTTACTCTAAACCTTGAGTAACTAACTTAGTTCCCCAGGAAGACTAGAGTGGTAGTTCAGAGCAACGGTAAGTTGGCTGAAACCAGAGGTCTACATCGGCGTAGTAAGTAATACTAGCCCGAGAGAGTAAGTGAGAGTTTCCAGCAGGTGTTTCCGAGAGAAGCTGTTGCTGAGCTTGGACGACTCCATGAGTACATAATGGTGGCAGCGGTAAGGGATACGTAACATTCACAGTGTCCTGTATTAATTCTATATTCCAAACAGAATAATTGTGTATGTGGGTGGCGGCTTGGGCGTTTTTCCTCGTTGGTAACACTGACGGAGCGAGAGCGAGCCTGAGCGATACCAGCTGGGGGTTGCCAGCTAATGGTGGCTGCGTAACCTAACCTACTTTAATCAGGCATTTTTCCCTGTGTGCTTTTCCCAGGGAAAAAGAGGATTTGTCTGTTGTGGGTATCTCATCTGAAAAGGAACAAGGACGGACTTAGGAGGGTGAACCAGAAGAGTGAACGGGAGCTGTGAGAGGAACGACTGGCCAGCGTTTACTCTGGGTGTGTGTGGCATCTACACATTCCTTTACTACGTGTGCTGAACATCTCTGTAATTTCTCCATCGGTTAGTTATTTTAATTCTATACACATACACAGTGAACATTAAACACACAATAGTAACATGTTTTTGAGGTATTTTTATATGCCTATGTATTTTTTATAATTTTTATTATATGTTGTGGTGAGTGTATAGGAATTATTTCTACAGGACATGTTTAAGAAATTTAGAACGACAAAGACTATAATCCCAGGGGATTCATCAGAGGATTCAGACAGTAGTAGCAGTTTTGAGGGGAACTAAACTTTCCACCTACTCCCAATACCACTAATATACATGAGCAGTTAAGGGGACTGAATAGTCCAGTGCCAGGGCAGTTAAGAAGTGGATATCAATTTCGTGTAGAGGGAAGTGACGAAATAGAGGAAACACGGGAAAACGTGTTTAAGTTACCGCCAAAAGGGCGAGGAAAGGGTAATAAAAATACTACTGTTGTACAAGCTACAATTCCAATGGCGACTGCAAGCATCAGTGCTGTTGGGGAAGCAGCCCAGGCGACAGGGCAGAATGTCACTAACCCTAGTATACAAGGCAATTTGGTGGGTAGCGCCCACGGAAATCAGCCAACGAATATTATGAGAGTGTTTACAGGTGAGGATTCAGTACCAAAGTTTGATGGGGATCCAAATAAGAATTATACAATAGAGGAATTTATACGGAGACTTGAGCAGTCTTTCGTGGAGTATAATATTACCGGGGATAGAGGTAAAATAGGATATGCAGACTCGAGGATTGAAGGGGAGTTTGCAAGGCAGTTATTAAACTGTAGTTGTCTGTTGGGGAGGTCGTCAAGGGAACAACAGACGTGGGAGGAGTTTAAAAAAGCATTAATTACAGTGTACCGAAGGTCGGCTCCAGAGGGATGCTCTGCGTGGGCACATAGAACATTCACGGACTTAGGTTTAAAGGCGTGGATTACACCACTAGAAGTAGCAGTATCAAAGGCGGGTGCTATACGTAAGGATATACAAGATTGTATACAGGACAACAATTGGTCTAAGGATGTTAATGGGGAACAATGGATGAAGGTAAACGACGCCTGTGAGATGTTTGAATATCTCTTGATGTATATAGGTCTATCAGAGGAGGACCAGAGGAGAGTCCGGAAAAAAAAGTTGGAGTGAGGTAAGGGAATCTGGCATTTGATTAATGAGTTAAAACTGGAAATCAGAGATCCCATGGTTGTTAGACCATTTCGCAACCAAAATGTTACGAAGGTACAGACTTCGGTATTGCAAACGGAAGTAACTGACAGGAGGTCAGAGGGCGAGCCGCAGACAGGCGTAAATGCGGTCGCGGGGCAAAGGAATACAAGGGGTGGAAATTCATCTGCGAGGTACCAGGTAGAATGTTTCCATTGTCGTAAGTGGGGCCATGTAAAGGCCGACTGTCCTCAATTACAGAATAGATCTCAGGGGGATCAATATAGAGGTTCAATGAACAGGGGTCAGGCATACCCTAGAGGCGCAGCCAGGCGGGCGCGTGGAGGACAAGCTAGAGGACGTGGTAGAGCGTACCACTATGCACATCAGGATAATTATCAACAAGGAAGAGGTTATGTACCTCCCGGACAGAGTAAGCGGTGTGAAATCCATGAATGGTCGAATCATATAACGGCAGACTGTGGAGTAATAATACGAGCTATGCATGAGGAAAAATCCCGTATGGAGGTCCGGCGATCAGGGTCGGATGAGGCATTACGACACAAGGACGAGAGGAAGAGAATGTCTAGAGATATAGAATTCTCCATAGTGTCAGCAGTCAGTAGAAGTAATCATTTAGCCGTAGGAAATGTAACAATAGGGGGAATATTAGAAAACATCATTCTGAGAGGAGTTATGCATTGCAAGAGCCACAATACCAACTGAGTGGGGTGTCATGAACTACAGTGGATGTTCTTGGAGTTGTGAGGTTGCCAGTTCACTTCCGGGGTAGTTCAAGTTTTGCTGCACATATCGACTTTGGGCACCCAAAATATCGATTTTGAGCATGTTTTGGACCTGTATTTTGAAAGTACTCTAACACGGTGTAGGCATGTACATATAGCTTCTCGATTGTTCATGGAAATGTACCTTATATGTGTATGGCAACCCCGCAACCCAAACACTCAGACAAAGAGGTTAAAACGGTGGGTTATGTAAGGGGCTTTGAAGAGAAGTCAACCCAAAGGGTCAAACAAGATAGACTATGCGACACTGCTGGGGAGGAAGTCACGCATTGGACTGTTGTTACTGCTATTGTACCTGATGAGCACAGGCTGCAACCGCAGGAAATGATTCAGTTCAAGGTGTGTTTGAAAGGAGTGAAAGAAGGCGTAGATGTGGTATGCATGTCTGAAACATGTAAGTTGAAAGGGGTGTCGCTAGAGTCTACCTTGACTACAGTAAAGTCAGGGGGCGAGACTGTGGTGCTGGCTGTAAATAATACAGGAGTAGAGATTGAAGTTAAGCCAGGCAGTCAATTGTGTGATTTTCTCGTATACCATGGTATGGTATTAGAGCCAAAGCATAACCTACCAGTTGTGAGTGTTGTTGGTTGTATTGGTGCATCTCCTTCGTCAGAATTGAGAAGTCAAGTTAAAACTGGGGGAAACTCAGAAGGGAAAGAAGAGTTGTTACAGTTACTTCAAGGGTATAGGAAGGCTATAGCTCTTGCAGGGGAACCATTAGGTAGTACAGACCTAACTTCACATGTGATTAAGTTAAAGCGAGAAGCGCAACCCAGTTACATAAAATCATATAGGCTTCCCCATTCACAAAGACAGATAGTGGACGATACGGTGAAGGATATGTTAAAACAGAAGGTTATTGAACCTTCGACCTCTCCTTGGGGTAGTCCCATATTTTTGGTTCCAAAGAAGGATGGAACATATAGACCTGTTATTGACTATAGGAGAGTAAATCAGCAGACCGTCCCTGATAAATACCCAATGCCTCACTTGAATGACCTGTTGCAGGCTATAGGTGAGGGAAATAAGGTGTTTTCTACCTTGGATTTGCTGTCAGGATATTGGCAGGTGCCAATTCACGAGCAGTCTCGTGACATCACGGCTTTTTCCACTCATCAGGGTCATTATCAGTTTCGCAGGATGCCATTTGGGCTCTGCAATGCCCCTACGACTTTCCAAAGACTAGTGAACAATGTATTGGCGGGGTTAATTGGGAAAGATGCATTAGTATACCTAGATCACATAATTATTTTCTCAAAGGATGTGCCTACGCACTTGGAGAAATTAAGAAAGGTATTGGAACGTTTAGCATCAGCGGGTTTGAAGCTAAAACTTAGTAAGTGTGAATTCTTGAAACAAAAGATTAAGTATTTGGGGCATGAAGTAGACGAGTCAGGTATACATGTGAATCAGGATAAGATAAAGGCTATCTTAAAGTTTCCAACACCGACCAAGGCAGATCATGTACGATCTTTTCTGGGACTAGCGGGTTTCTACAGGAGTTTTGTGTATCAGTTTTCTAGCAAGGCAGCACCTTTGATTAAACTGTTGAAGCAGACAAATAAGTTTGAATGGGGTCAACCACAAGAAGAGGCAGTTAGTATATTAAAGGAGGCTCTGACGCAACCACCTGTTTTGGCTTTCCCAGATTTCAAGAAACCTTTTATTTTACATACAGATGCATCGGGGGTTGGACTTGGGGCAGTATTGGCACAAGAAGATGAGGGGGGAAAGTTAAAACCCATTGGCTACGCAAGTAAGGAGTTAAATGATACAGAGAAAAAATATAGTGTTACACATCAGGAGGCATATGCCATAGTGTGGGCCTTGAAACATTTTCATCCTATTATTTTTGGTTACTCTATTACAGTTTGTACTGATCATCGCCCATGTCTCGAGTTGTTCAAGGGGAAGAATATGACCGGGAAGTTAGCACGATGGCACTTGACTATTCTGGAGTTCAGTCCTACTTTCAATTTTGTACCTGGTAAGATTAATGTAGTTGCAGATGCATTAAGTCGACAGACTGTGAACTCTGTAACCACATTGAGTACAATATCCCCACAGAAGTTAAAGACAAAGCAGAGGGAAGATACTATGTGGAAGAGGGTAATTTATGGTCTAGAGTCAGGGGAAGAGGTAGAAGTTCCAGGTCTACCGCTAAGAACAACAGAGTTTATCCTGAGGGATAATATTATTCATAAGGTAACTGTAGTTAAAGGGGAAGAAACATACAGAATAGTAGTGCCAGGGTCTCTGATAGAAACAGTATTAAGGCTTCTTCATGATGCACCACAAGCAGGTCATAAAGGGAGGAACGCTTGTCTAGAAGAAGCTAGGTCGAGGTATTTCTGGTTGAAAATGCATAAGGACATAGAAAACCATATAAAGAAATGTGTATCGTGTGCGAGGAACAAAGGAACTACGGGACCACCCGCTCCTCTGCAAACATTTCCAAGTCCTGCTAAACCTTGGGATGTGGTAGCCATAGATGTGTTACAGCTACCTACAAGTTATCAGGGATCAATGTATTTGTTGACTTGTGTGGATCACTTCAGTAGGTTTGTTGTGTTAGCTCCTCTACAAGATAAATCAGCTCAGTCCATTGCACATGCATTAGTAAACTTATTGTTTTGTACATACACTATACCCCGTGTGCTATTGTCAGACAATGGGACAGAATTTAGAAATAGTGTCCTAGAAGAAATCTGCAAGCTCTACAATATTAAGCAGGTGTTCACGGTTGCATACCATCCTCAAAGTAATGGTATGGTGGAGAGAGTAAATAGGAAGATTTTGGAGGTACGTAGACATCTGGCAGGTTCAATTCAAGCAGGCTGGGAAGATTGGTTATGCCAGGTAACAGTATGTATAAATAGTTCCATACATTCCTCACTGGGAAAGACACCACATTATATTATATATGGTGAGGATAAGGTCCTACTATATGATATATTGGTTGGAAGACCAGGCCCAGTGTATAAGGTAGACGACTATGTGAGTGTCCAGGGACACGCTTTTGCAACTATTCACCATGAAGTAAGAAAGCATATGGAAGCCTCACGGGAAGAACATATTGCAAGGCAACATAAGTTTGCAAAGAAAGTAGAAATTGAGGAAGGAGATGTGGTGATGGTGAAGACTCCAGAGAGACAGAGCAAACTATCTCCGAAATTCAAGGGTCCCTACATTGTAAAAAGGGTATTGGGAAATAAATTAATAGTTCAGGATAATATAACAGACAAGGATCAACAGGTACACGTGGATAGAATAAAGAAGGTTCCAAAGGAAACGATCCAAGTGGGAAAAGAAACAGAGTCTGAACCTGAGCAAAGAATGCAATTGAGATCAGGGAAATATCTGGCAAAATAATTTAATGTTGATTTTGTTCGCAGACAATCATGAGGACATTGGGAGTGTTCTGCGTGATGTTGGTTGTGGCGTTCGTGAGTTCCAAGGGTTCGACTAACCAAATAAAACCGGGTGCCTTAGTGGGTACCGATGGGAGACTTGAGGTGGTCACGGACGTAATAACAGTAAGACTCAATCTTGGATCTCTGTTGGACCTAAAGACAAGGGTTGATGATTTCCAGCTGAAATTTCATAACGCCATAGAAATGTCGTCTGCTAAATTAGGTAAATTGACGAACTCGAGCTACCCTCTGGAACGGCAAATAAAGGTACAGTTGGAAGACAGATATTTTTAAATAAAGAATATGATGAAGTACTCAGAACAGAATTTACCCAACTTTTCAAGTGAGGTTAGAAAATTAGCTCATAATCAGATTACAAATAGCAGGGCTAAAAGAGGATTATTTGACATTGGAGGGGTAATTGCTAAAATTCTATTTGGAACAGCTACTAGTGACGATGTAGAAGATCTGGGACGCAGACTAGAAATTTTAAACAAGGTGATTGTAGAACAAAATAGGGTAATAGATAGTACGTTTTCCTTGGCAGCTAATGTGGCAGAAGAAGTAAATGGAGTTATTGAAAAGACTAATGAGGTAATTAAGGAATTAGACAGGTTAGCTAAACATTTGGATTTTACAATGTTTGTGTTAAACCTAGATCAATATTTAAATATTGTGGAAAATTACATAAATGGACTGAATGCTCAAACCAGAAAACTACTCCATAACCTAAGGAATGCAGCGCTGGGTAAGGCAGACGCTGACCTTCTGTCAGTAGTTGATCTTCAAAGGGTGGTTGATGTGGCTAGAATTAAGCATGGTTTGAATCCTTTCTTTGAAGGTGAATCTGTATCTTACTACTATCCACTTTTGGAATCATGCTTAACGACTAAAACTATTCTTATTCACATTCCCACAAAACATCAGGTTCATTTTAACATATGGTCAGTGAAGCCATTTCCTATGAGGTTAGGGGCGGAGATCATGATGTTAAATGTGGATTATGATTATATTATTGCATCTCAGGATCGCTCACTGGTGGTTGCAGTTACCATGGAACAGCTAGAAGATTGTCATACAGCATATTACTATTTGAAGGTGTGCCCAGCTCTAAATTTTATTTTTACAGGACCCGAGGAATCCCAGTGTGAATTGTCATTAATCCAGGCTGATGCTTCAAGCTCCATTAAACATTGTGAGTACCTGAGACCAAAAAGGAAGTCAGATGTTTATGTAACGTATTTTCAGGGCATTGCGTATTATACATTCACTAAGCCCGGAAGAGCAACTATTATTTGTGAAGATGGCCCTTCAGGAGCAAAACATGTGTCTGAGGTGGGTACGTTTGTAGTTCCACCTGCGTGTTCATTTTTAAGCAATACTAAAACAGTTCTGGCCACGAAGCATCATCTTGGATTGGTCCTAAATAAATCTGTGGAATTTGTGAAAGTCCATCCTCCTCTCCCAGCAAACTTTTCTACTGTTAATATGGATTCTGAGAAAATAAGATTGATGGAATTGTTAAACATGTCTGATATTCATCCTGTAATTGAATCTGCTCTACCTTTCCATCTGCAACGGGTAGCTGTGTACCCTTGGTCCGGAGTGACTACTTTATTATTCATATTATATTTCATGTTCTCTTGTTACCTGTTCAGGAGTTTGAGGGTTTTGAATGGTGAGGTTAAAAAGAAGAAAAACAGAAGATCAAGAAATATAGAGGTCCACCATACACAACCTAGGGAAGATGAATTGTAAGGATAATTTTAAGGACACCCCAACAACTAGGTAGTACACTACACGGTTAGTTTTAGGGATTTAGAATTAAGGAATTGTATGAATGTGTATTATATTTTATTATCCATGTATAATTACTTAATTTAAGGAAGTATTATTAATTATCCATTGTATCATTCACGAGCTCAACAATTTATTTTTCTTTTATGTTAATTCATCCAATGTGTATATATTTCATCTTGTATATATTATATATGTATGTTACCATGTCAAGAGTGAATCTAATAATCAGGAAGGCTAAGCATTGATTAAAGTAAATTTAATGTTATTGTGAACTGCAGGGACGCAGTTGTTTTAGCGTGGCCGAGCAATGTATCCGCGATTGATCACGTTCGCGATACATGATACACCTATGGTGGTGGAACATACCGTTAGGCCAAAGCAGTTCAAGCTAGTTTCATTAGACACAACATCCTTTGAAAAGTGCTGAGTAGCAGCGTGAGGGAATCTTCCATGCTGAGCTACTGATTGCTAGATTCACTCTGTAATTATCTATATGTTAATCTCTCTACTATAATCAACTCCATATTGTCATCTCGTATGTAGAGAAAGGGACAATATATATTTACTCACTTTATTCTTATATAAACTCATATCTAACTTATCCAGATTTCATATGTAAGCTTAGCATTGTAAATAGCATCATCGACAACCTGTCATCTGAGAAAGGGTGTTGCAGTGTATACCACGAGCGGGGACTACCAGAGAGAGAAGGCGCATTACAAGCCCTGCCTTGGCTACAACAGGTTCACCTCCTACCTTATATTAGAGAGACACGAGTTGTCTGTATAACCTGTAACCTATACATAATATATTCAGTAAATAGAGACAAGTCCACGAGTTTACTCTAAACCTTGAGTAACTAACTTAGTTCCTCAGGAAGACTAGAGTGGTAGTTCAGAGCAACGGTAAGTTTGCTGAAACCAGAGGTCTACATCGGCGTAGTAAGTAATACTAGCCGGAGAGAGTAAGTGAGAGTTTCCAGCAGGTGTTTCCGAGAGAAGCTGTTGCTGAGCTTGGACGACTCTCTAATATAAGGTAGGAGGTGAACCTGTTGTAGCCAAGGCAGGGCTTGTAATGCGCCTTCTCTCTCTGGTAGTCCCCGCTCGTGGTATACACTGCAACACCCTTTCTCAGATGACAGGTTGTCGATGATGCTATTTACAATGCTAAGCTTACATATGAAATCTGGATAAGTTAGACAAGCGGGATCAAAGTCACACTAGAATATAGACAATTATGTTGAGTAAAATAATTGAAAGTACAAAGATAAAACATGATTACCAAAGCATAAATATGGTAGTAATATACGACAAGTACATCAATACATTTTGTCCACAGACCGTCTCTCACCACACGTCTGTTTGGTGTGTGTGTTGCTACATGCAACTCCTATACTCGTGTGTGTGTGGTCAATGTATCACCTGCTTACACTCGTGTGTGTGTATGTGTGTGTGTGTGTGTTACTCCTATACTCGTGTGTGTGTGTGGTCAATGTATCACCTGCTTACACTCGTGTGTGTGTGTGTGTGTGTGTGTGTGTGTGTAACTCCTATACTCGTGTGTGTGGTCAATGTATTACCTGCTTACACTTGTGTGTGTGTTAGCTTGGTTATTATATGTGTGTGTGTGTATGTGTTAGCTTGGTCATTATCTGTGTGTGTGTGTGTGTGTGTGTGTGTGTTAACCGTATGACCACAGCCTCCTCCTTCTCCGCTTCTTCCTCCCTCCTCTACTCAAACATAATTATATCGTATTGACAAAGTAATGTAAATCCACACACAAGTTATATACACATTCACAAAATATATTATAATGATCAAGACTTTGTGTGTAGTGACGATTCTATCATTTGTATTGACTACTGGGTTGGCTTTCCCACTTTTTGTTCACATATCTAAATTTGGAATATGTTAACCCCTAGAGACCGACTTTTTTTTTTATTATTTTCACCCCCAGCCGACTTCTGGGGGTCAATTTTCAACTTTCATGTAGGCAAATTTTGTTCTTACAGAATGAAAGAGCTTGAATTTACGCACCAGGAACTGAAAACGGGAGCCTCCTAGGTGTACGCGTTTGCGTATGACAGAGCATAAAAGTCCGAAAATAAATAAAATGGTATCTCCTGAAACGCATGAAAGAAAACCTCATACGCTTTGCGTACGCTCTAAACATGTAAATAAACACCTAAACAATGCGTCTAAGTGGTTTTCAATGATAATAAAGGTATTTCAGTGTAATTTTGTCTGTCTAGACTCTCCTGGAGTATAGTAGACAGCAGCGAGATACGACAAACATAAGAAAACACCATGTAGTGGTGAGATGGGGTCCTTGTTGGTGGGGGTAGGTCTAGGCTCCACCCACCAGCATATGCAGTTGCCAGACACCACTACCACAGTCAAACCTTTTCTCAAGGACGTTAGCTTTCCATCGTTACCAACGCCAGCTCGCTAGCTACTCGCTACAGTTTTTTATAGGTACGTCGACATATCGGTTATTCGGAGCGAACCATTAATTTTTTTATCACCGACATGTCGGTTGATCGGTCTTAAGGGGTTAAATACAATATAGTTTAGTACCGGTACAGTCAATGAAGTAGTGTACATTATATGGTGGTGCGTCTTGTCATGCCCAGTGTGTCCCTCCTGTTACCTAATTATTATACTATTATCAAACTCGTTTTTCACTCACTCCAAATAATTATCAGAGGCAAACCAAACCTAAATGATAATGTTGTTCAAATTATGCCCTCAAACCTATAGAGTAATGGTGATGTTGCCTTCTTCCATTGGTGTAGTGACAATGTTAGAAGGGGAGAGTATTCTTGTTGTCATGTTAACCCTTAAATGCCTATTGACCAAATATCACGTCACCGCGAATTTAGGCCTTGAAGCTGATTGACGTAATATAAAGCCTGCAGAAAAAAAACTACTTGGGGTATATCTAGCCACTTCATTGGTAACACTGGTTAGGTTGGGCCTTCAGTGAGTGGTGTGAGAGGGGAATGGTTCACTTGTCATATATACGCAATGAAAATACGCTCGCTCACGTTTTCTAATTTTTAGGTTTTTTTTTAGGGGTAACTACTTTATTACTCATGGCGCTGCTGTACGCAAACCAGTAGACCTAGGAAACTTTAGTTTACAGATTCTGGTGTGTAAAATCAAGCTCTACAAATTTGTAATAACAAAATTTACCTAAACGAAACTTTAAAAATCACCCTGTTTTTGCAGTTCACGCACCAGTAGCGGTAGGGGGATTGCGGTTCTTAGGGGTTAATAATGGAGAACAAGAGGGAAACCGACTCGTGGCAAGCACTGTCCATTGATGCTTGTCATACCTTCTGCATCCGGCCTCGTCAATTTTCAAAGAGGACATTTTCCCCTACATTAAGGGCATAGTATACTTTGGGTTCATTAGAGCGCCTTGATTCCACCAAAGTATACCAGGAAACAGAACCCGATTAACAAAACTAATGGTGGTCTGTTGCTTGGAATGCTGTAGTTTGGAGGAATCAGTTGCTCCAGATTTACCAACACTGTAACTATCCCCTTAAGAGAGAAAGACCCGCCTCTTATGTTATGAATTTTAGTCTTTTGTGTGTATGAACTTGAATATGATTATTTTATTAAGTCGCCCAAAATGGATATTTAAACCTTAAAGGAACTTCATTAAACGGCAGGGAATTATAGAGGTGCTGGAAATATAATAATAACAATATAAATAATAATAATAAACTATGGAGCAAGATGGGTGTGATGGTTGTGTAAATGATGGACACGGCTCATGATGCCTCGGGAATAAACAAACCATTTCTCAGTATCCATCATCGTCTGAGGTGTTAGAATGTTTCACACCAAAACTGCACCCATAGTTGTTTGATGGTGTGTACAATGGGTCCTAAAAGGTACGAAGGGATGGCAAGCTGCAGTAGTAGTAAGCAAGCAGGACAAATAATGGGGTCAGAAAATATAATGAACTCAATATTAATAAGAATGTAATATCGGCCACAAGAATTCCTACACACGCTGTTGTTTTCAAAAGTTTACAACATATAGGTCATGTACGACTATGTAACTATAAGACAACATTATTATTAGGTTTGTTGTTTTGTAATCACCGAGTCACTTTGTAGATGATTCATTACAGTACTTCCACAATAAAGACCTCTCTTTCCATATTCCCTGTGTAAGAATTGGTGTGGCCAACTATACAAAGGTATGTTGTGTAGCCAGCAGTACAAGTAATGGTCCAGACAGGTGTGTTGGTGGTGGTGGTGTTTCTGGGGCCACAAGTTTTGAACTAATTATTAAACTGTCTGCTGCACTATTACAGGTTTATGATCACAATAACAATAATATCATCTAGGAGACGTGTAATTACACTCCATGGCAAAGAGGATTTGTGGTGCTAATGAATGTTGGGTAAGCAGATTATTATTGGGGCTAAGTTAAGTAAGGTATTTCCCACCAAGTGTGGCTTGAGATGACTTTGCTAATGTATATGTACTATACAAAGGAAGATAGAATCAGTATAATAATAATAATAATAAATTAAAATGAACTAATGAAAAGAGTAAGGATGAGGATGTGAGTTTGAAGGAATGAAAATGAAGATGGACAGAAGTCAAGATGAGAGATGAGGATTTAATTAAAGGAGGCAGAGGAAAGGCACATAGATGAGTATGAGAGCTAAAGGAGATGAGAATGAGGAGAGAAAATAATAGAAGTGAGAGTGAGAAAGATGATGGTGACAGAAGGGAAGGGTATGAATGAAAGTTTGAAGTGACGGAGATGAGAATAGCGAGAGTTGAATAATGTAAGATAAATTTCAGTGACAGAGGTGAAGGGTGTGAAGGTAGATATAGATACCGAGGAGAATTAAGGGGATGGTTTAGTCTTTACATTATTGGAGGTAGTGATTCCTCCAAACTATTCCCAGCAACAAACCACCATTATATTTGTTAACTTAGTCCTGTTTTCTGACATACTTTGGAGGAATCAAGGCGCTCCAATGCACCAGATGTATACTATCCCCTTATGGTCGTCATCAGCTGTGGGTAAATTATTGAAAGATTAAAAACTGTCTTGAAGACACTTAATATTTTATGGTGGATTCTTTTGTTGGTAGATTGGTGGGCTACTGATTCCTCCAAGCTATGCCACCAAACAAATCCCCCATGAAAGTAACATTCAGGTCATCTGTTTCCTGGTATAGTTTGGAGGAATCACAGACCTTCCAATTCACCAACAAGATAATCTCCACTTAAACTGATGACAACAATGAAGTGAAGAGAAGGAGAATGTGAAGGAGGAAGAAGGAGAAGGGAAGTGTCTCGTTGGTGAGATAATAAAACTTCATTATATTCAGGGAAAGTTTCACTCTCAGTATTGGAAAAAACTTATTCGCATTTCTTTACCATTAGAGAAATTTAAAGTATAATCGTAAGATTTGCCCCTTTCTAATGCTGAAAACTCAGCTAATCCACACCGTAGTTGCCAAATGGTATATAATGTTTTCTTTCTTTTTATTTATTTTATTGTATTTTTACTTTTTTTATATATACCCCTACCTCGGGACAAGAGGCCATCAGTCGTAGCCTGAGACTGAGGCCCCGAGATTATCGAGTGAAGCTTTGAGGTGTTGGTTTCTTCACATATTTGTTTATACACGTCACTTTCTGGAGAGGGTAATGTCTGTTTGTGTTAGTTTACAAAATCTTATTTAGTAGTATGAGAAGAAAAAGCAAAAGCCTACTTAATCCTACCCTATGCTATAACTGCATTATATTTAAGACAAAATACTACAGTTACAGCGAATCTATTCAAAGATTTTTTTTTGGTTAAAATCCGATTGGGTAACTTTATTCTCTGGGTCATCATTCTCATTATATTCAATAATTCAGTAAATTCCCCCTCCCCTAAAACCATCAATCATTAAAATCACATAACGTATATCTGTAAAAATGAAGTCACAACTCTTACTCAACAACTTGCCTAATGCATGAATTATGTATGCTAGAGGATTTCACGTTAGTACAGAAATGAGAGTCAACTCACTGCCAGCAAGAATACCAACCCCACAGTACAGTCATACATGTAGCTTCGATCTTTTCTCAGCAGGATCTAGCCAGCAATGCCGGTACTTTTTTGGGAGAGTGTTCCACCCATTTTCTTGATGGTAACTCAATTGTTGGTACTGAGACTGTACTATACCTTCGTAACACACAGGATGTCAAAGGTGGCTCAGAAGGTCAGTGTGTGGGTGACTGGGTGTGTCAGTAAAATTGTATAAGTGTAAACGCGTTTGGGAATGCCATCCATTATTGTGGTGTTCACTAATGGAGTGTTTTCATGGGTTTGCGTGCGTGTATGATTTCATGCAAGTGTTTCATGAATGTGTAAATGCATAGGCGATAGTCTGAACGTGTTATGAAGGAATGTGTGTGTAATAATAATAATAAATGTTAAAGGCTGCAAATAAATGGCAGTCAATGGGACAGAGTGAAGCACACACAAGACTGTTTGAAACACAACTATAGCACACATCACAGATGAGGAGTGGCCCAGAGACCTCACCACCCACGTGAGACCCGAGTCAGCTTCGGCTATGGCTCAGTGTTGCCGCGTTTTCTACACAACACTGAGGAATACTGTTGCCAGCAGGGCTTCCATTCTAGGGTAAAATACCCTAAACTAGGGTAATTGGACCCTTCCTAGGGTAGTGTTTAGGGTAATGCATAAACTAGGGTAATTCTAGGGTAATCTGCCGTCAGGCTGGTTTTTATTTAATAGTGTCCGATTAATGTACTGTACATATTATCATCCCCGTGATTTGTATGTGCATACCCGCCGGGCGCCAGGGATAGGGAGGTAGGGAGGTGGGTACCAACCTACTGGAACTCATGTCACTTTGATCCTTACGTAAATAGTTCGTAAGGATGAATATTGCTTATAATCATGAGGATTTTTCCGCCTTTTCTTTTCCTTCTGAACTGTTCCCGTTCGATATTGTGTGGGTGCAACCAAGAGTCATCCATAAGTAATTATGTTGTACGTACGAATATTCTAAGCATAACCATGAGTGCTTTTACGGCTTTTATATTATCCTTTTTCGTCCCGTACGCGTTCTCTTCTGAAATCTGGAGCGTGAAGCTGTTCTCTTGATCTCTTCACAAGTTCACACACACACAGTCAGACACTTGCGAGGACGAGTCCACACAATACAGCAGCTGCAATAGTGCTCCTACCAGCTATATTCTACTTGAAGGTGGCCTCCTCCCATATAAACAGTTAACTTCATATCCATTCTATAAGGTAATTTATTATTTTATATATGCATATTTTTCTTGAACTAAGTTATGTTAACTGCGAATAAGTGAAAGAAAATGAAAATGCTATTGAGGTATATTTAGCCGAAAATAGCCTATGCTATTTAACCCTTACACTGCCGCCGACAGCATATGCTGATCGCTACAGAGCACTCCCCAGTGCCACCGACAGCATATGCTGTTTTCACTTGTAATAATTGTTTAAAAGTGGGAATGGTAGGTTTAGGTACTTGGTAGTTACTGACAACTCACCATGGTTTGGCACCAAACACAGTTGTTGGAGTATAATATGAGACATTAGGTGGTAAACTTATGTTCATTGGAGCCTACTAGCCAGTATTCTGGGAGCTCGTTTTGGTTTATAACCGACCGGCGGCCGTGGTTTTTGTTATTTCGTCGTAATGCATCAATAAATTATATGAATGGAACTTTTTATATTAGTATTTACTATTTATTATTTATATGGTGTACAGTAGGCTATATTTATATGTTTGAAAAATTTGTGTTATTGAAGACAAATTTTCTAGACCTTACTTAGAATTCCTAGACTACAACTTGGGTAAGTTTAATAGTTACAACACACTTTTCCAGTCTGAGGCTCCAAATTTCTTCACATTAAAAACTGAAACGTGTAAACTCATTAGAAGTTTATGTTCAGACTTCATGGATGTAAGTTTTGTTAAGAAAGCAGACATTTCTCTCCTTACTCCTGCTCATCCCATGTTTTCTAGTACTTTCGTCCCAACTGAGAATATTTATCTAGGAGTGAGTGCATCAACATCAGTAAATAATATGAAAATAGCAGGAGCAGGCTACTAAAGAAGAACTTTCTCAGTTTCAAAAGTCATGTCAGTCTTTCCTGATAGAAGCTGTACTCCAAATCCAAAAAAGATATTCCTTGAATGACAAAATTCATGACATAGTAGCCTGCATCAACCCACACTCTGCTTCTACCCTTAACCCTCCCTCCCTAGCATTTTTATTTGATGAACTGCCCCAGTTACAAAAATTTGCTGACAAAAAGCTTGTGGATGAAGAGTGGAGACTACACTACTTGGATGAGGAACTATCTAAACAACTAAATTTCATGCAGTACTGGAAGATAGTATTAAATAGGAAAAATGATGCAGGCCTACAATGTTACCCTAATTTATCAGATGTTATTTCCACTCTCCTCTCACTACCTTTTTCAAATGCTGCTGTGGAACGTTTTTTCAGTCAATTAAACATAACAAAAACCTCATTAAGAAGCTCTCTAAAAAATTAAATAATATGTGGTCTCATGCATGGAATTTATTACATGAAACGCCTTGCTTTGATGACAATATGCTAAAAGCAATGAATAATGTTTAATAAGAGTGATGCTACATGTTCTCAGGCTGCAAATATGTAAGTCTCCTGGAGGTGTTACAGTGTTAGCAGATAGAGTATACAACTGCATATTTCTAAATAAAATACCCTTTAATTTATGCGGCATTTGTTTTTTTCCTGTGTGTGTGGGGGGGATGTTTGGGGGGGGGGCAATATATAAACTTATGTATGATAGTGCATGAATCAACAATTTTATGAAGAACTTCGACAATCTAGGGTAAAACACTCGAATCTAGGGTAATATCGACAAAAATCTAGGGTAGGATTTCATCAACTCATGGAAGCCCTGGTTGCCAGCTAGTACGCGGGCGGCGGCCCAGCCTTGCCGCCGTGACCACACCGAGTGTGGTTGAACGCTTAGTGAACGAACCATGATGAGTCTTCTTGTTTAATGTTCTTCCTGTTTATAGAGAATGGCATTACAAGAGGTACGACTAATGTACATAAATGGTCGCTTTTTCTCAATTGAATAGCTAATATTTCCGACTCGGAATATAACTGATGTTCCAGTATTTACATTTTATTATGGTTTGGAAAATTTTGTTTTTCCTTCCCTAGTTGTCCCTCATTTTCTCCCGGGAAATACAGTAACGATTGATTTTATCCATACCTTGAATGTGCGTATTTTTTTATGCAAATGCAGTATTTAATTAAAATCACAACGAAAAGATCATGTAAAAAAAGAAAAATCTGTAACAACTCTTTAATTACAAATAATATCATAAACCTTGAGTTTCACAAATATACCATTAATATGTATGACAAATGTAAGAAAAATAAAGTACAATTTAGATATGTATTTGAATAATTGCATTTAACAACATTATCAACAGGAGAAGTGAGTAATCAAATATATACTTAAATTATTGAATAAACAAAGAAACGAACATTAATGTAGTGAGACCCGACGGGTGTGGGGTATGGGTATAGGTCTGGTAACAGTGGAGAAACCTGCCAAATGTTCAATAAACTGTACTTGTTTAATACCTTCTTAGCTGTTTGTCATTATCATTATAATTGATAATGATCAAAATTGTAAGAATAATAATATATAATAAAGGAATCAACAGCTACAGCACTGAAGGCTACGTTTGGCAGAAAGTTTTTCCACTGTTACCAGACCAGCACCCAAAACCAACACCAGTCGGCTCTCAGCAAATTTATGGAAAATAATAACAAAAATAATTATGACTTAAGAATAGCATTTATCATATCATCTGTTGGCTTGAAATTATAGCATGCCCCGTGGACTTTTACTGCCTCAGAAACGAGAGTCAGTGATTGCAGTGCAGGCATTTGGAGACGATTCCGGATATCTGTTTTAATTAAATTCATTTTAGAAAATATTCGTTCTGCAGCAGTATTAGAAGTTGGCAGTGCCAATACTTGCAATGCAAAGAGGGCAAAATTCTTAAACTGCTTTGTACCTTCATTGTCTTCTAACTCTCCCAATTTTATATAGAAATCATGGATATCAGAGGTGTCGTTCTTGAGATAGACTAAGTTAGGTGTACTGTCCAAATTCCTCCATTCATTATCTAGGTCTTGTAAACTTCCTACGTACAGCCTGGGTACAAGCTTTACAAAATCTGTCAAGGAGGGCATCAACTCCCTACTTTTGCTGTCTAGTACCTTATTTTTACCTAAGAATGATGCCATATACCACAAAGGTGAGTTAAGGTCAAACCTCTTTTGCATTTGTTGGTACATAGTGATCATAAATTCTCGACAGCGGGATCGGACATGGTCAACCATACCTTGATTACGAATGTACACTTCTGTTTGGAGAAGGCCGTGGATAGCTGATCCTAAGTAGATCTGATTTAATGGCAAATGATTATAACTTAACATTGGATCAAATGTCATCAGATCAGCTTTTTCCACAACATCTCTTCGACAGAAGTATCCTAGGAGGTTTCTAAAGAGCTGAATTATAGGGTCATTTAGTAAATGTACAGTTGGTGTATCTCTCTGAAATAGTAAGTTAATTTTTGAAAATGTTGGCAAAATGAAATTAAGAAAATTGTAGTACAGAAATACTGAAGGATCCTTGAGATCTTTTACAATAAATTCCACAGATCAGAGCTTTTCACCAAGTTCGTTTTCTATAAAAAACAATTTGAGTGCAGCCCACTGCTCAAGGATTCTCTCTACTGCTTTATGTAAAAGAAAGCCATCTGGTTTGACAAGCATGCAAAATTTTGTGGGGTTTTAATTCTAGGAATAATTGTGCCTGTTTAAACTGGTGTTGTCTTTTTGAGCTATGGGAAAAGTATGAATATATATTCCTGAGAAGATCTTCACAATGTCTAGGTAGAGTTTTTGCAGCTTCAGACGCACATAAATGTATACTATGGCAAATGCACCTGAAGATTGTTATACCTGGCAAGTCTGCTCTCAGTCAGCTGGCTAGAGAATTATTGTCCCCCATTAGGTTGGAAGCACCGTCAGCTGCAAATCCCACAACATTGCTCAGAGGAATGTCATATGCAGATAAAGTTTTCAGCAGTAAAGTATATAAATGTTCCCCAGTTGAGCCCACGCATTCCTTGTTGTCGTCATCATATACATCAATGAGTTCCAAGGTGCCAGTCTTCATCGTTGTCGTATCTGTATCATAATATTTAACAACCAACGTCAAACATTTAGTGGTGCTGACATCCGTGGACTCATCAATGATTACAGAAAACTTATGACCTTTGAGCTTACTTACCATATCCAAAGTTACACATTTACCAATCGCTTTTGCTACCTGAGTGCATTTGGTTTTCTTCATGCACATTCCTTGTGCGATTGGCGAATCTGGAAACATGGTTTTGCATAGTTCTACCAAATGATCTGCAATGGTGAATGGTAAGTTATGCTCAGCTATAAAGCATATTAACAAGATCTTCGCTAATGCTATGGTGTCATTAAGACAACGGCGTCCATCAACTGGCTCAACCTCCTGTACATCCCTCACCCTATCCTCCTGCCTCTGCAGCATGTGTGCCTCATTGGTGATGTGTCTGTAATGAGATACATACTAATAGCCTACGTAAGGCGGTGGGATGGTTGATATAACTCGATGCTTGTCAAGAGAACAATATTAAAACAACAAAATAAAGGTTTGATAGTGTACTGTATACCTTATGTCTCTTAATAGTGGAAAGTTCGGCATTGAATTCTTTGTTGCATACTGTGCAGTAAGCTCTCTCTGCATTGCCGTCCACCCGTGACAACCAATGCCTGAACTCCTCATTCACCAACCATTCGTCTCTCAGTTTTCGCTTGGGAGGCATGCTAACCTTTAAATTTATATCAATATTAGTTCAAGGGCCTGAGATACGAATATTATGAATGCCGGTATACAAAGGAGGCCTACAGATAAAACACGAATGATAGACATGTTCGTTTTCTTTATAAATTTCTCTGAGAGAAAACTGATTTAATAGCTTTGAGGGGAACTCAATATCATTCAGTGCATTGAATAAAGAGGTGATAAATAACAAAACTATATGCCCCTCACACACCCGTGACTTACCTTGATGAAGGCCTTGAAACAACTAACTTCCCTCAAATTTTATAAGTAAAAAGGAAACTCTCATAATATTCCGAAGATGGAAATAAATCAATATGATAATCCGGTCGTGAAGGTGTTTGTCATGAGAATATATCATTGACATAAGGAAAGATTGATAATTGCAAGACACATTGAGGCATAAAATGAAAAGATATAAAACAATGTAGAATAATCATTTTAAATACAGCAACTTTCTTGTTTACTATTTAAAAACGTTAAATTAAAGTGTGGTGGTTCCCAATGTAGTCGAATGTGGACGAACTCCAACTTGACCACGGTGGGTTGCCAGACGTCGTCAGAAAACCACGTTTACACAGAAAAAAACACAAAATGGCATCCCTGGACCGTCACCGTCACTACACGCTAGTATATTTCTGTTCTTTACTGGCAACTCTGAACACTGGGTTACCAAAGGTAATTAAATTTGTGTGTATACAAATCTTTTATATTTTAGAATAATTTGAGTGTAAACTCAAATATGTTATTGTAAAAATATTTGTAATTGTTTATTGTTTGATTTCACCTATACATTTCTTAGTTCAAGGTAACAGATTTTCGTTTATAAATGAAGGATATAGAAAGGGAAACTAAACTATAGGATACAACATTATATGTTTTTTTTTTAATTGAAACAAGAAATATAACTGTAAAATATATAATTAATAAACAAGTAAAACATTTAACATTTAACAAACATATACAATATTTTATTTATTGTAGGCTACATGGGCTATTTATAAGGATTCCATCATTGCACCAGATACTTTAAATTTATAACACTCTCCTTGTTCCCTGACTGCTTCAGATACATAACATAGTGATTTAAGAGAATGGATATTTAACTTATTTCTTATATCTGTTTCAATTAAATGTAGTTTAGAAAACAGTCTTTCTGCGTCTGTGTTTGTAACAGGCAGAGCTAAAATGTTTAAAGAAAACGTGGCCAGAGTTTTGAACAGATACTTATTATTTTTGGTCATATTCCCAAGTTTGGTATATAACAAAACAGCATCACATGAATTTGTAGCCAACGTGTTTGACTTGGATGGAGAATTTTGTGTGGTTTTATGTCCAATAAGGTTTGAAAAATGGGATAAATACTTCTTATCAATCAAATCTTCACAATGTCTGGGAAGAGTCTTAGCTGCTTCGGAAGCACACAAGTGGAGAGACTGACAAATGCATTTTAAAATTGTAATCCCTGGAAAGTTTTCCCTTAACCTACTGCATAAAGAGTTTGATTCTCCCACTAAATTCGATGCTCCGTCTGCAGCAAAACCAACCAAATTATTCAGGGGAATATCATGAAAATTTAAAGTTTCAATAATCATGTTATACAGTGACTGGCCAGAAGATCCAGTCGTTTGCATTTTGTCACCATAAATGTTAATTAAATCTAGCATCTTTGTAACAATTATTCCTTTGGCTGAATTATAAAATTTTGCTATCACCGTAAGACATTTGGTTGCACTGACATCAGTTGACTCGTCAATAATTATGGAAAATTTATGCTGCCTCAAATCTCTCACAAACTCTTCTGAGATAACTAAACCAACTTTCTTTGCAATTTCTGTACACTTTGTTCTTTTCATGTGTAATCCCTGGGCAATGGCAGAGTCGGGAAATATTGTTTTAAAAAGATCTGTCATATGGTCAGCAATGAGGAAAGGTATATTATGTTCGGCCATGAAACATATTAATAATATATATGCAACGTTTATTTTATACCGAATATCTTGACATCCCTGCTGATCTTCTTGACGAGACTTTTGACTAGAGCTGGCTGCATGAATTTGTGTTTTCTGTGGGACAGGAAATGATAATTTTTCTAGGTGTATTTTTAATTTTGCTTAAGGGGAGCCTCCACTGGCCCTCCAGTCAGATCCTTATCTCCAATCATTACCTCCCCAATCCTAATCCTCAATCCAGAGTCCCTGACCCAATCCACCCTCATCCTAACCCCATTCCTAATCCTACCCTGGATCCCTAAATCCTTCGCACAACCCCCGCATATTATGCTGCCCATGAGCGGCCCTCTGCGGGACCTTGAACTTGAAGTTGAAATCAGGTCCGTATGTGCGCATTAAAAAAATCGGCAAAATTCAATAGTCTGCCATACACCAGCCACTTCTCCATACTCAGTATAACTTAGGAAAGATAAAGAAAATGGAGGTATTACAAATTTAGAGCACTAACAAAAGAATTTTTAATTTAAATTTTTTTCAAGTGATATTTTCCAGTATAATAGCTATCAACACGAAGGGTTTTTACATCATGTCAATTAATCTTTTCACACGTGATATACGTATACAGTATATGAGCACATTCCGTTAGAGGGATTTCTATCAAAAATGATTATTTTATTTTTGGTGATTTTTTTTCCCCAAAATTTCAGGCGACAATTTATTTCAACAATTTCAGGCGAGGAATTTTCTCATTTACAGCAGTGACAAAGGACTTTTCGTTCCATAGAAGTGTTGCTATATATCAGAGGATAGTCCACATAAAATCTTATGCTATTCTGAAACATAGATATTTTTTTGTTAATATTTTCCATTTTTTTTTTTCAAACGTTTTAAGAAAAATATTATTTGTTGCTCGATTGCAATGAAAATTGGTCAGCATATGTAAAAGCCAACGAGGATTTTGCTTCTAAAATTAACAGGAGCGCAAATGGGGGTGAGAGTGGAGGCTCCCCTTAAGGGATAGTATGCATTTTCTATATTAGAGTGCCTTGATTCCTCCAAAGTATGTTGGAAAATGGGGCCAATGAGTAAATATAATGGTGATCTGTTGCTTGCAATAGTTAGGAATAATCAGTTGCCCCAGATGTACCACCAAACACAGTGTACTATGTACCCCCTTAATTCTTTTTCATAATATGCCATGATTGGTTCTTTTAACCTATGATTAAATGAAAAGGTTGCCTTACCTTGTGACGCTTTATTGCTGTAAGATCCCCAGAAAACGTCTTTTGGCATTTGTTACAGTAGGCTTTGGTTGGATCTCCATCTACTTTTTCTAGCCATGGTCTAAAATCGTCCATGTGTAACCATTCATCCCTTAGTTTCCGTTTACCAGCCATTTCAATCTGAAAATATCAAATATCAAATATGTCAATTTACAAAAGTTATAGGAAGGTATCCCATTTTCTGTTAAGTGCCGTATAATCTGTTAAATGTTTGCAATGGATAACTTCTCTATTTTCCTTACACTCGTAAAAAGTTAAAATTTTCAATCCAAAGGTAATGTTTACGTATTAACACTTACCGGAGTTTGAGGGAAAGATGTCGGCGAGATATCTATAGTTCGTATTGTAGCTCTGGAACACCTTGGATGATGTCTTCAATGTGAATGCACCCAGAGAACTGACATCTGCTTCAAATCTGTTTACAGTATCTGTCTTGATTTGACATAAATTGGTTCATAATTAATATGTTATTAAGGAATTTGTAAGTACAATGCAATTCCATACCCTAAAGAATTTGAAAAATAGTTAAACAAATATTTTTATGCTGCTTTGCCATGAAAATGCTTAATTTAATTTTGTAGAAAAAAATTCTACACACAGAAGAACCCGAAAAGTCCATTCTAATTAGTGCTAAATATAATTTTAAGGACTTATTTGACGATAAAAAACATCATCTGTTATCACTATTTATTTCCATTCATGTAAGGTCAGTTTTTACAAATTATATGTTTAGTTTTTAATGTGGTTTCTGTGCCGAGTGTGGATGTGGAAAAAAATTCTACGATCAGTTGCCAGATGTCGCTATTTTTCTACGTTTCTCAGCAAAATTCTACAAAACGGCAACCCTGCAATGATGATGATAGTATGGCTGTGTAAGCAGGAAGACCTCAGACAGCTGACTCAAACCCCCAACCCCCTGCTCACAGGGGTGGTAACCTCTGGCATCAGTGAAAGATTTTTTACAGTGTCCCAAGCAAGGACCGAATGCTGGACCACAGAGACTGCAGCCGTGCACTCTACCACTGTGCTAGCCATAATAATAATAAACGGTTTATTTGATGTATGCAGCCAAATGCTGAAAATATACATGTGTGTGTGTGTGTGTGTGTATGCGTGAGGCTACACAGAGAAACATGGTGTGTGTGTGTGTGTTGTACACTCGCGCACCACAGTCTCTAGCCCACCTGAGTTTGGGCCGGAGATATGGCTCAGATCCTTTCTGGACGACAGCCCACTCAAACGATTAAGATGCCACACAAGCACGAACATACGTTTCGAACCGATACAAGCTTGACTCCCTGTTTGACATGTATAATTAATTGTTTTTTAAGGCTACGCAATCATATTTTGGCTGTGTGAATGACATTTATGTATATAATTATTGCAATATACTATCCCCATAATTTATAATGAACTAGCACACGAAAGAATATTACCAGAGGATTCATGAAATTACTAACTAAACAACACACTTCAAATCAGCAAGTGAACTCAGAGGTTTATTCGGCGCACACGAGCGTTTGTCTATATTGAGAGAGAGAGAGAGAGAGAATATCATCAGACAATATCTGTTCACCTATGTTGCCGTCTATGCACAGTGGCTAAAAATAATGATGGTTCCACCGCAACATAGTGACCAATAATGTAAGGATGACCAAACACAATTTAAAACATATACAATATAGAGCTATAACAAACAACAATTTCCTACACATTTATCAATAACATTGTATACGTTTTCAATATTATCTTACAATAATTCCATCTTTTCATAAGGAGAGGAGACACACTGCTGGTGTTTCGGGGTCACACACGCAATATTCTTCATGTTCATTTTCATGTTAATCTCACCTTACTTTTGTTAATGTTAATCAGCCAAATCATGGATACATAGGGGACTCTAATTACTGCATATTGATATAAAAATTAAATTTCACTGCATGCCATTGTCATACAAATACGGTGTTATCTCGTTATCAAACGCTCGGCCTATACAACAATGTCGATTGTATTTAATGTGAAGTAATAAATAACATCTGAAAAGCAACGCCATTTTAATCAGATCACACACGGCAGAATGACTGAAAGAATGAACAATGAGTTTGAGGAAAACACTGAGCTTCAGGACGAGTCACTATCATCAAAATGAACTTTAAAAAAAAAAAAAAAAAAATCGTTCTAGATAATTATACAAAATACATAAGATTAATCACGTTAAGGAAATAATTTCTGAGGAAGATTCTTGATGTTACAGTAGGCTACACACACACACACACACACACTGAATACCTGTGTGTTCACTGGGTGGTATGGAAGTGCTTCGTTTTAATTGTAATTCTTGAAAGCTTATTAGTATATTCTTTTGTGTCCCTCTTTCATGCAAATATTTGAGGAATTAAAATGCAGTAAAGAAATATATTGATGTTTGCAGCCAAACTACTATTGTATAGTATAACCACAGAAAGAGTTGTATATAAGGTTAACATGACACAGTGAGTCAGACCCCTTTTCAATTTTTCGAAGCATTTCTGTTGGTGCGGGTCTGACCTTGTGATAGTTTCAGTGGGCTGTCGTCCAGAAAGGATCCGAACCATATCGCTGCCCCAAACTCAGGTGGGCTAGAGATTGTGGTGCGCGAGTGTACCTGTACATCGGTGTTGTAACACAGTCACACGTCTTAGTGAACACCAGGTGAGGTAGAAGCTGTGACATGAACAATATTGCCTTGACTCACCTATACACACACTCAGTCATCTAGGAATACACATACACACACACACACACACTCAGTCATCTAGGAACACACACACACACTCAGTCATCTAGGAACACACACACGTACACACACACACACTCAGTCATCTAGGAACACACACACACACTCAGTCATCTAGGAACACACACACACACACACACTCAGTCATCTAGGAACATACACACACACACTCAGTCATCTAGGAACACACACACTCAGTCATCTAGGAACACACACACACTCAGTCATCTAAGAACACACACACTCAGTCATCTAGGAACACACACACACTCAGTCATCTAGGAACACACACACACTCAGTCATCTAGGAACACACACACACTCAGTCATCTAGGAACACACACACACTCAGTCATCTAGGAACACACGCACACTCAGTCATCTAGGAACACACACACATACACTCAGTCATCTAGGAACACACACACATACTGTCATCTAGGAACACACACACACACACTCAGTCATCTAGGAACACACACACACATACACTCTCATTCATCTAGAAACACACACATACATACAGTCATCTAGGAACACACACATACATACTGTCATCTAGAAACATACACATACATACAGTCATCTAGGAACACACACACACTCAGTCATCTAGGAACACACACACACACACACAGTCATCTAGGAACACATATACACACACATTAGTCTGGTGTTTACAGTTGAGTGCCGTGGAAAGCAATACAGGGAAGCCGATTAAACTTGGACCAATTTATCAACTTTTATTATTACCAGCCACTGAATTCCAGAGGTCAACCTTCCAACATGATATTATTATTATTATTATTATTATTATTAGGGTGAAAATAATCAGTGGCAGCTCATTAAGGGGACAGTACAGTATACAATACTTTGTAACATTGTAGCACCTTGAATTCCTCCGTAGTATGCCAGAAAATAGCAGCACCAAAAATAAACAATAATAATGATGATGGTCTGTTGTTACTTGGAATAGTTTGGAGGAATAATTAGTTGATCCAGAATTACCAATACTTTACTATCACCTTAATTCTACGTTATATAATATTTTGACCCGTTGAAATACTTGATACTAAAAGTAATGTGACAAAATAATAATATTATTATTATTATTATTATTGTTGTTGTTGTTGTTGTTGTTGTTGTTGTTGTTGTTGTCGTTGTCGTTGTTGTTGTTGTTGTTGTTGTTGTTGTTGTTGTTGTTGTTGTTGTTGTTGTTGTTGTTGTTGTTGTTGTTGTTGTTCTTGTTGTTGTTGTTGTTGTTGTTGTTGTTGTTATTATTATTATTATTATTATTATTATTATTATTATTATTATTATTATTATTATTATTATTATTTGGGAAGGAAACCCTCTTTAATACAGGTTTTGTTGAAGATAACTGCGAGCTCTGCGCTGTTTGTAGCAAAAAGAAGAAAGATTGTTCTTACATCAATCTGACAGACTATCAACCTACCCCTGAAGAAGATGAGATTCTCCAACTTGGGCTTAATTGCCATGTTGTCGAGAAACCCAAGGAAATGGATAAGAGGATTGAGATCGAATCACTACTTGATTCCATCTTTTTACTTGATAACCAGGGAACTGTCACCACCACGGAGGAACTACAACCCCTTCTGCTCGCTGAGGCCCTGCAGGATCGTGGCAACTACCGTAGCCACATTCTCACCCCAAGACTGAGACGTGCTGCTAGAGAGCTTCGACAGAGAGAAGGAATAGTCATCCGGAGGGCTGACAAGACTGCTGCCTTTGTCCTCATCAGCCAAGAAGAATACCTCACCAAATTGGACAATATACTCCACGACACCCAGAAATTTCAACGAGTGACTAGAAACCCGATAGAAGACATTAAGAGGGAGGTGAACACCATTATTAGCACTATCAATGCTGTCAGAGGTGCTACTCATCTACCTAAGATTAGTGGTGACTTTGATGCTGGCTATATCTATGGCAATGTCAAAACCCACAAACCTGAAAACCCTCTTAGACCCATTATCAGCCAATGCCCAACTCCGACATACAAACTGGCGAAGACCTTAAACCGTATCCTGACCCCTTTTGTCCCAGACCAGTACTGCCTGAAATCATCAACAGACTTTCTACAATCAATCACTACTGCTCCTCATGCAGGTGTAGTGGCTTCGTTGGATGTGGAGAGTCTCTTCACTAATGTTCCTGTGGATGAGACCATCAACCTACTGCTGGACCACATCTACAGGAGTGAGAACACCCCACAGCTGGATATACCTGAGAACTCACTACGTAGACTTCTCCAGGTGTGTACCAAGGAGGCCCCATTCCGTGACCAGCGAGGCAACCTGTGGAAACAGATTGATGGTGTTGCCATGGGGTCCCCACTCGGGGTCCTCTTTGCCAATACATACATGGGGTTTGTTGAGCAGAGAGTGTTCCAGCGTATTCCACACCCTATAGCCTACCACCGTTATATTGATGACACCTTTGTGGTTGCTGAGACACAAGTCTTACTAGACTCAGTCAGACATACCTTTGAAGAATGTTCAGTTCTCAGGTTTACCTGTGAACTTTCCCGTGAGAACACAATACCTTTTCTTGATGTGAAGGTCACACAGACTCAGGATCGATTTTCTACTACAGTCTACCGTAAACCTACCAACATTGGCCTCTGTCTGAATGGTGATAGTGAATGCCCAACAAGGTTTAAGTCTACAGTGGTGACTGCATACGTCAAACGGGCCCTTACGCACTGTTCAACGTGGAATACTGTTCACCAAGAACTCGATTTCGTGGCCCAACAGCTGGTGGATAATGGCTACTCTAATAAAGATATCCAACGTTTGACCAGACGCACCATGGACCAGTGGTACACCCAGGAGGACAGACCTGATGATGGTAGAAAGAAAATAAAGTTATTTTACAGAAATTTTATGCATAAGAATTATCAACAAGATGAAGCTGCTCTTCGGAACATAATTAATAACCATGTTGCAGTAACGAACCCTGAGTCTGTGATTGATCTAATCATCTATTACAAGAACAAGAAGACGTCCCAGTTGCTGATGAAAAACTCTCCTCGGACTGACGGTGACCCTTTGAAGAGGTATAGGGTGGTCTACCAAATTATATGCCCAGCGAATGGATGCAGCCATTCTTACGTTGGTATGACCACTACTCGTCTTTCGAAGAGGTTATCTGTTCACCTGAAGAAGGGTAACTTCTACCAGCACTATGTGAGCGCCCATGGTAACCTACTGAGACCGCAACTACTACAATGCACATCAATTATTGATACTGACGATGACAGTCGTCGACTAAGGTTGAGAGAAGCTCTACATATTTTGAAATTAAAACCTTCTCTCAACGTTACTCAAGAGACTCTTTTACTACCTACTAACATCAGGCGAAACCGACCCACACCCACTCAAGACCCGGTAGCTGTAGGTATCCCTGTAAGACCACCAGAAAACCCAGCTAACCCAGACCCAGATCTCCCAATCAGGCGCTCCGCCAGGCTACAACAACGTGGGTCAAGCCAGAGGTGACACGGGATCAAGCGGGACCGCTAACAGCCAATCAGGGCGCAGTATTATTATTGTTGTTATTATTATTATTGTAATCATTATTATTGTTATTATTATTATTATTGCTGTTGTTGTAACTATTAGTATTATTATTATTATTATTATTATCAGGGCGCAGTACGCACATAATCCAGCGGGACTGCTAACAGCCAATCAGGGCGCAGTATGCACAGCAGTACATTTACTCAGGGACTATAAATATATCTGTTACCTGTAAGACACTCATTCCTTTGAGAATGGCTTTTAGAGAAAGCCGAAACGTCAGGCCAATAAACTCTCTTGGTAATTTGCTTTTCCATCTCCCCAGCAATATTAAGAAAATTATTCGTAAATTAGAAAAGATTTGCTACAAAATAAACAGCGCAGAGCTCGCAGTTATCTTCAACAAAACCTGTATTATTATTATTATTATTATTATTATTATGAGATAAATGGGTAGAGTCAGAATTGTATTGACTGACTGAATATAAAAGAGTGTTATATTATATTAAAAAAGGCTGCTTCAGATGTTCATGATTGTCTCGGTGTCAACCAGAAAAAGACGATACAAATTAATCTAAAAGTTGGAAACTGGTTGGCCGAGGTAAGGAACTTTTGGGCGGTAGTGTATATACATAAATGGTAGGCATGGATATTTAACAATATATTTGGGCTTTGTCGTAGATATTATCGTAATTTATTATGTAATTTGTATTTTTTGGAGGGGGTGGCAGAGTGGATACGGCGACGAACTGCCAATGTTATGGACCCAGGCTGGAGTCCACGAGAAGCGGTTTGTTTGTTTTGTTTTTTTCCGAGGTGATCTGATGGTTGTTGCTGTCCGTCAAGTATCCTGGCTACGCCGACACGTCAACAAAATATCCCTTACATCGTCGTCAACTCATAACATAGAACCATATTTCTAGATGCTGTGAGTGACGATGTGAGTGACCTGATAGTGACGTGTATAAATAAGGTGTGGTCATCTAGTGGGACACAAGAGAAGCTACCAACACCATGAAGCTCCACTGTCTCATCTAGTGTAACACTCGATAATCTCGGGGCCTCACAAGAGTTACGGGCTACTGACACCATACAGTGCCGAGGTTCACGTATTAAAAAAAAACAAAAAAAACAATAGAATTATTCATTTTATTGTCAAATAATTAGTATCAAAGGTCCTGTGTGTTGCTAGTAAAGAAAATCTGACTTAATAATAATCAGGATTAAGGGAAGCAGACAGCAGCTGTAGTGTTGATTCCTACCGGCCGTTAGAGGCGCCACCGTCCCAGCCAGCCAGATTGGCAACAGGAAAATAACATTGAGTGGTGTGTCGTTCTCCAGTACTAGAATCCTTGGTCATGTTGGTCTTACCTCACACATTGAAGCTCCACACTTGGCAGTGTCAAGGTGTGGTTACTCACATTCTCCTTATATTCTTCTACGTATAATGTAAGTACTTTGAGTTTTAATTAGAGATTGCTGCTCCGGTGTACATGTAGATTATTTAACTTGTGTTTTATACTTTGGGGTCCTTATGGTTTTGGGTATAATGTTATTGGAACAGAAACTCATTTAGGCTACATGTATTACACAGTGACCAATTCCGGTGATGGTATACAGGCCTGGTTGGTACTTTAGTTACAAGTAGAGATGAAGGTTGTTTTAGGTTTGGTGTTTACATTGTGTTGAGAGGTTGATTAATGTTATCGATATTATGGAACACATTGATTGATTGATATTAGGCCCAGCATCAGCGAGGTTATATAGCGCCAGGAGAAGGTGATAGAGAGGTGAGACAGCAAGCAAGAAGGAAATAGAAAGATAAGATGGACCGTTGAAGAACTGAAAGTAAGTGGCTGGAGCCGAAGGGGCGCCAAAACCCTTAAAGTATTGTCCACATCACTACGGCATTATGGAAGAGGTGACTGCTTATGACCTTCCATATTTAAAAAAACACATCTGATTAATGTTTTATACTCTATATATATAATAGTAATGCAATTGTTATTCTCACTATTTCTACTAAAGTGCAGCTGACGAGTTTCATAGAAAGAATTTGGCGAGTTATTTTTTTTTAACTTTACAGTTTTATTTTTTCCTGAGTGTAAGAATCTCATTGAAATATTATAAACTTAAATCACTAAAATACATTACGGTCATTATATATTTTATTAATATATCAATCTAGGATCATGTAGATATTGTAATGTTTGTCATCCATTCAGAAGGGTTTAATATTTATCTTTTTGTTACAGACGTGTACAATGGATGGCGCTGTGTGTTACAATACCAGAGACAATACAGTAGTACAGCATTGTCTATCAAGTAGCCTAGTGCAGCCTCAAGATGAGTGTTGGTGGTTGTGGTGGTGTTGTGTCTGTGAACGACAAACCAGTGTTAATGTCACCAAGGGAGTGTTGGTGGTTGTGGTGGTGTTGTGTCCGTGAACATCAAACCAGTTTTAATGTCACCAAGGGAGTGTTGGTGGTTGTGTTGTGTCCGTGAACGACTAACCAGTGTTAATGTCACCAAGGGAGTGTTGATGGTTGTGGTGGTGTTGTGTCCGTGAACGACAAACCAGTGTTAATGTCACCAAGATGAGTGTTGGTGGTTGTGGTGGTGTTGTGTCCGTGAACGACAAACCAGTGTTAATGTCACCAAGGGATTGTTGGTGGTTGTGGTGGTATTGTGTCCGTGAACGACAAACCAGTGTTAATGTCACCAAGGAAGTGTTGGTGGTTGTGGTGGTGTTGTGTCCGTGAACGACAAACCAGTGTTAATGTCACCAAGGGATTGTTGGTGGTTGTGGTGGTATTGTGTCCGTGAACGACAAACCAGTGTTAATGTCACCAAGGGAGTGTTGGTGTTGTGTCCGTGAACGACAAACCAGTGTTAATGTCACCAAGGGAGTGTTGGTGGTTGCGGTGGTGTTGTGTCCGTGAACCACAAACCAGTGTTAATGTCACCAAGGGAGTGTTGGTGGTTGTGGTGGTGTTGTGTCCGTGAACGACAAACCAGTGTTAATGTCACCAAGGGATTGTTGGTGGTTGTGGTGGTGTTGTGTCCGTGAACGACAAACCAGTGTTAATGTCACCAAGAGAACATAAGGTTACAGTGGCTTGTCCAGCAAAACTCTTCTTGTCGTTGAGGTAAGGATTCATACCATGTTGTGTATATTATATTAAGGGATTAGCATTTTATGGGATAGTATATATAGGACACTTGTGGTTCATTGGAGCACTTTGATTCCTCCGAAGTATGCCAGGAATCAGATTCATGCTAACGAAAGTAATGGTGGTTTGTTTTTGCTTGGAATAGTTTGAGGGAATAATTTGCTCCATATTTACCAACACTGTAATACTCCCTCATTAACCTTTTCACTATCTTCCATCAGAGGAGTTGCCCTGCGTGTTGAACATAAGTATAGATATTATACATCTTGTTATTATTATTATATCATTGTAACACAGGGCCGTAACATAAGTATAGATATTATGGATCTTGTTATTATTATATTATTTTAACACAGGGCCGTAACATAAGTATAGATATTATGCATCTTGTTATTATTATATCATTGTAACACAGGGCCGTAACATAAGCATAGATATTATGCATCTTGTTATTATTATATCATTGTAACACAGGGCCGTAACTCTAATAGAATCACAATTGTTACGCTCTATGAAGAAAATAATGGATATTAATAAATAGTCTCATCATTTGAAAGTAGATTTACAGAAAACTCTGTCTGTATTTTGCTTATGACATTATACGAATACTTGTTATCTTAGGAATGTGTTGACAAGTACGACAAATGTTCGTTGCTCTTACTCCCATTTAGTTTATTGATATGTAGCTTAAGGGAATAGTATACTTTTGGTTCATTAAAGTGTATTGATTCCTTAAAAGTATGTCAGGAAACACGACCAGATTGACAAAAATAATGGTGACCTGTTGCTTGAAATAGTTTGGAGGAATAATTTGCTCCATAATTACCAACACTGTACTACCTCCTTAATGTTGAAATATAAATGGTGCTGCCTAGTTATTACTTATAAAGTGTTTACTCCTTCTTTCTATTTTGAAGTACCAACGTAATATTAAAGTTTTAACTTTGAAGTCTACTCCCATTTTATACAGCTTACTGTAGGACAGCACCACATATGTTAAAGGAACACTACACAACTGTGTTGACATAATTTGTCCGAAAACCGTCGTATGAAAGTAATTACTGTACATATTTCACAATATCATTTGCATAATTTAATTTGTTTTTACATATGCAAAATATTTTCGTTACATCAGTTTTTCTATAGCAACAACTGGTATAATATTTTACATATGGTAACTTACAAACCTTCACACGAGAACAAATGAGGTCGTTGTATAAGTATATGCAACTTACACCTTTGGTACGTAACTGAAGATAAAGTAAGAGGAGACAGAGAAGGCATTGATGTCAGTTGTTGTCATAATAAATATGACAGTTTCTTTGTAGTCAAAATTTCCGTTTTGTATACGAGCTCGTCTCAGCCTGAGTCAAAAGGCAAAAACTAAATGTTTCACCGGGAAATGCAGGATACTTTTGTCAGCTACTGAACATATTATTATTATTGTTGTTATTATTATTATTCATATTATTATTATTATTATTATTATTATTATTATTATTAATATTATTATTCATATTATTATTATCATTATTATACTGTAATGCCTTACATTAATTTAGCAGGAATAACAGATTTACCGTATGTATGAACAGAGTTGTACAGTATACTAAATAATTTTCTTATCAGGTATATCAGACTTTCCGTATATGTATGACCATAGTGAGGAGGGAGGTAAGGAACGGGGGGATTGAGGGACAGAATTGGCCAGAGGGATTGAGGAAAGAGGTGGTGAGTGGTATATGCATGACAGTAGAAGCTATAAACGTTGGTGGTGGATGAGGTGAAGAGAATTTGTCGAATGTTTTAGATGTTGTGTGAATGTGTGTGTTGTAGCAGAAAGCCATTTTAAGAGGTGGGGTGGAGTAGTGTGGGTCTGGATGGGATAGTATGATGTGGGAAGGGATGGAGGAGTGATAATTATGGGCTGGTACGGATGAAAAGTGCTGGTGTCCAGAAGGGAGTGGACGGGCATGGATGGAATGGTACAAGGGTGCAAACCAAAATGGGAAGAATGGAAATGAGAAAGTTTTGGGAATAGCTGAACGACAGTTTGGGAAGACTTGAAAGGAGATATATGTAATAGTGTTGGGGGATATGAATGAAAAGGTTGGAAGTGAGAACGATGAATTTCTGGAATTCATATCAAATACTTTCTTTGAGCACAAGGTGATCCACAGAAGGAAGAAAGGAAGGCAGGGATGGTGGAGAGAGAGAGAGAGAGAGAGAGAGAGAGTGAGAGTGAGAGAGAGAGAGAGAGATGGTGGAGAGAGAAAGAAGGAAGAGATATACTTTATTATGTCAATGTTGCCAACTTTTTTTTTTTTTTTATTTCTGTCATTTTTAATGTTTTCGTTAATGGTTACACAATAGTTGCTCATCAAGTCATTTGATGAGTCAAATATCAAAAATTTCTGTATTTTTTCCACATCATGTCCCGCATCAAAGTTGTTCAGTGGCAAGACGGCATCATTATCAGCCAGGGTATTCAGCGAAATTTCCGTTGCCAAATTCGTTTGATTCATGGATCTGATAAATGCAGGACACTGTGTGAGTTTGTTGTCCCTGATAGTGACGTGTATAAATAAGGTGTCGACATCTAGTGGGGCAGAAGAGAAGCTACGGTACCAACATCACCACGAAGCTCCACTGTCTCATCTGGTGCGACACCCAATAATCTCGGGGCCTCGCAAGAGTCACGGGCTACTGACAGCCTACAGTCCCGAGGTTGAGGTATAGAAAAAAAAAAAAAAAAAAATGTAGGAGAACATTACTACATTAACAGATTCACTTGGTTGGATCAGTCCTCCTCTACTGATACCCTGTACAGTCGGCGGCAGATGTCCTGTCGCCTCACCTGCTTCACCGAGACAAGCAGTGTTCATGGACTAGAGAAATACACACGTTTACTACACTTAATAATTTCGAGTGTATGAATATCGCGTGCCTCGGTGAAGCAAGTGAGGCGACAGGACTTTTGCCGCCGACTGTACATATGTATTGATATCAGGTAGATTTTCCTAGGCTTCATGACAACTAAGTAGGTCTTTACATTCATTACACTTCAGCTTATCACCATCCCATACACACAGTAACCAGCCAGCAGGATTGTCATAACCGGAAGGAGATTCATGCAGTTGTCTATATCATCTTCGTCTATATCAATAGCAAAAGAATCTAAATTTGCCTAGTCCTGGCCTTGTACAAACTGCCAGATTATTTCCTCTAAGTTTTTTAGTTTTATATCATTATAGAAAGACAGTCTAAGAACATATATGAACCTCAGTTTTATTTCACACTCATAAACCTGCCTTAATGAAATATTTTAAATGCACCCGGCAAGTCGACGGTATTTACCAAATCTACTTTTCAGTTGATCGGTCTGAAATTTTCCAGGCAGAACTACTTCATGCTTAGTTTTTCTAATCAGTATTTTGTTACCTCGATCATTGCACTGGTATTGTTTTTCAATGCAGTGAATGTTTCTCTGATCAGTTTTCCTCCTTTTTTCAGGAATACTGTCTCAGAGATTTAGCCATACAAGAAAATTATGTAAAGAAAATGTATTTGTCATAATTTATTGTTAGTGAAGTGGCATATGTGTTTCTATGACGAATACCTTTCTCTGGATGATTAACATTCATTACAGTCCAACAGTGCAATATTACTTTAATATAGTTCGAAACCTTTTCAATATATATATGGCAAACTTTCCAATGGTCATTAGAGATTCTATAACAAATTCATTGAAAATTTATAGGATAAGACTGACGTTTGTCTTTCAACCCTTTTCAATTCTTTATTAATGTGTAAATGCCGTATATATTGACATCCAACCTGGGATGATGACTCCTACCCAAACCAGCCAACCAGCGCTCAGTCAGGCCTTGTAAAACAGAGGGCAGTGGTGTAGGGCTGTATTTCCGATGGGTCCCACCTCAAGGCGTGGTACCGACCACAGTGTATATACAGGGCCGTGACACCTCCCCCCCAAAAGAATAAGGCTTCTGGGTAGAAGGCTTATGGAGAGGTTGTAGATGGGCGAACTCGAGACAAGGTATCAGCCAGGATGTTGTCGGTACCCTTGATGTGCCGGATTTCGATTGGATATTGTTGAAGGAAGAGGGACCATCGTAGAATGCGTTGGTTGGTGTGTCGTACCCTATGGAGGAATATTAAGGGGTTGTGGTCAGTGTAGACGAGCAAGGGTTCCACTCCATACAGGTAACACTGAAACTTCTGGAGTGCATTGATGATCCCCAACAATTCCTTCTCGACTGTACTATAGGAGCATTGATGTGGCTTCAGTTGAGACGAGTGGTAGCAGACAGGGTGAAGAATTCCATCGGGTTGAGGTTGCAGCAGTACTGCTCCGGTTCCAGTCACACATGCATCCACATGCAATATGAAGGGCAAGGAGAAATTAGGAGATTTCAATACAGATTCATGGGTTAAAAAGTCTCTAAGGGAATTAAAGGCTCTCAGACAGTTACAAGGAAGTAGAAATGGAAGCAAAGTTGGGACAAAACCTGCTGTAGAAACCAACCATACCTAAGAATCTTTGAACTTCTTTCCTAGTAGCTGGGATGGGAAAGGATAGGATAGCTTTTACATTAGCTGCCTTAGGTTTAACTTCTCCATTACCCACATTGTGTCCTAAATAGGTCACAGAGGCTGAATAAAAGGTTGATTTGATCAAGTTAACTGTTAAGTCCCAGTCAGTTAAAGACTTTAAAATACTATATAATCTATCATGATGTTGGTCTAGGTCGTCTGCCACTATCAGAATATCGTCTAGGTAGGTACTAACTCCAGGGAGGTTTCCGATGATCCCGTTCACCATTCGTTGGAAGATACTAGGTGCATTACGCAACCCAAACGGCATTACTGTATATTCGAATAACCCAAAAGGAGTAACGAAAGCAGAAATCTGTTGGGCATTCGGAGTGAGAGGCACTTGATAATAGCCTTATAGCAAGTTTAATTTTGATACGTATTTCGCTTGTCCCACGTTGTCAGTCAGATCATCTACGTGGGGTAGATGAGGATAAGCATCAGGTACAGTAAGAAGATTAACTTGCCTATAGTCCGTACAAAATCTTACACGTCCTCCTTTCATTGGTACCAGGATTGAAGGTGATGCCCATGGGGAACAGCTGGGGATGGCCAGGTGGTTTTGAAGGAGGCAGTCCACTTCCTGGCGCATCAGCTCCATTTGCTTGGGACCAATCCGTTAGGCAGGCTTTCTGATGGGATGAGCACCAGGGATGAGCTTAATATCGTGGTCGATGTAGGGACACCACTTGGGGAAGTCTTTGAAAAGTTTGGAATATTCCGTGAAGAAAAACTTTAGTTCTTGTTGTTGTTCTAGGTTGAGTGAGTCGAAATGAGTAGGAATGTTAGAGATTATCTCCAAATTTTTGAGGGATGACCAACTTGTTATGAGATCTTCATTACCATCATGACGAGTATTACTATTGATGCATAATATGACATTAGAATTTTGCTCCTCATCAGGTCGTACGTTATATTTCTTTAGGCGATTTACATGAATTAATTGTTGGGATTTTCTTCCATCAGGAGTGTTGATTACATAGTTGTTATGTTGGAGAACTCGTTCAACCTTGTATGGGCCAGAAAATTTAGCTGACAAAGGGTTTGATTGGGTAGGAATGAAAGCTAGAACCTTGTCACCTACTTTAAAAGTTCGTTCTTTGGATTTTTTATCAAAGTTTCTTTTCATCTTTACCTGAGCTGTCTCCAAGTTTTATTGGGCATAAGTACAGTCGGCAAAAAAAGTTTCGTTACCACCCCTACGTTAATTTTAACATCGATAAGCGCGTCAGGGTTGGTACTCCGCCGTCTGAGCAGCTGTGCCTCGCGGGCCGTGGCAATGACAACTTAGCACAAGGCATTCCCTTTCTTTTTATATCAAAAGTTTAACTGATATTAAATTAAATTTTGAGTGTTCAAGAACTATTACTATTTAACTATTCATCATTAAACATAAAGAAATACGTTTGAGTATTTTAGAACAAGAATAACCTTGAAATACCCAGAAAAAGTAGCACTGGGTAAAAGTACGTCATTCCTACTTGCCTGACCATTAGACACTGAGGGGTCCGGGAGGGTGACAGAGGTATATATGACACTCGCACCCATGGAGGTAGTATAGGTGGAAGCGCCAGTAGGACCTGATTTGTGAAGCCACCAATCTGTAATTTCTGGCGCCTTCAAGATGGCGCATACCTTTGTATGTCAGGTCAGAAGTCCACTTTAACTGAAACATATCTTGGTGTCCGCCATATTAAAGGCGCCGAAAATGACAGTTCGGCGGCTTCAATTTACTCCTCTGGATTAGTGAGCCATGGCGACTCCACCTATACTACCTCCATGCTCGCGCCACATCTGACTCACCAGTCAGGCCTACCAACATTACATCACACTGTTAAAAGGATGGTAACGAAACTTTTTTTGCCGACTGTACATATTTCAGAGAGTACAGCTCGTAAGTTAGCTAGGTAGTTTGAGACAGTTTCCCTAGTGGTGGAATTTTTGTTTAATCATTTGTCCTTCACAACTCTTAAGGGACCTCGTACTTGTCGACCATACAATAGTTAAAAGGGAGAAAAACCAAAACTTTCCTGTTTAGCTTCTCGAAGAGCAAACAACAAGTACTGCAGAGAATCATCCCAATCTCGTTCATGTTCGAGACAACATTTTATTATCATGGTCTTTATTGTTTGATGCCAACGCTCTAATACACCTTGGGATTCTGGATGATATGCACTGGACAACTGTTGCTGGATACCAAGTTCGTCAAGTACCCTCGTGAATAATATACTAGTAAAATTGGAACCTCTGTCCGATTGAATAACTTTAGGGATGCCAACCCGAGTGAACATATGATTAAGATGGGTGACTATGGTCATTGCACAGATGTTCTTCAAAGGGAAAGCCTCAGGGTAACGAGTGGTGGGACACATAAGGGTTAGAATATACTGATTTCCATTCTTGGTGCGTGGTAAGGGTCCCACACAATATATGATGATACGTTCGATTGGTTCAGATGTTTCAGGTATAGGCTGGAGAGGGACTGGTGGGATGGGATGGTTTGCCTTTCCTACCATTTGACATATATGACAAGACTGTACAAACATTTTTATATAATTTTTCATGTTGGGCCAGTAGAAATTACCTAAAAGCTTATGATAGGTTTTATACACACCAAAGTGGCCGTTTATACCATCATGACTTAATTCTAACAAAGATTGCCTTAAGGTGCAAGGAACAACTACCAGTGTGATATTTGCCCAGACATCAGCTGAAGACAAGCGAGGTGATCTATAAAGGCACATAAATACGCTGTCCTCATAATAAAATCCAGGAGTTTTCACAACGTCCTTCAATGTATTCACAGCTTGACTACGACAAGAGAATTATTACTTGCCTCATCACAGTAGTCTTCAGCTCGTGCCTGAGAACGAGTTACCACACATACTGGAAATAAATCAGGTTGTTCCTTGTCGAGGGCAGTAGTCGGAGAGATGTTCATTGGAGTGCTTCGGACCAAGACATTGGGTACCACTAATCCACCTGCTAAGTCATTACCTAGAATAAAGTTTACATCACTTAATGGTAAGGTATCAACCAATCCCACCTTCACATCTCCCACTACCAAGTCACTCTCAAGATGTACCTTAGCCAGTTCAACTGTATATAGGACAGAGGAGAGTGGCCGTAGTAAAACCTTATCACCAGTGACATTCCCTTTTACATCTGGCAAGCATTTTCGGACCATCAAACTTTGAGAAGCACTTGTATCTCTGAGGATCTTAATTGGTACTTTAGGGGAGTCACTAGTTAGAGCAATGGTACCACAAGTTTTAAATGCTGCAAAGGGGTCATCTCCAGAATTTACGTTGACTATAAGAGCAACAGGTTTCTTTGGGGGTTCGAAAGTTAATTTAGAGTTGGTAAAATTGGTGAAAGGTACTTAAAACTTGGATTGACGACACTTGGGATCCTTACAAAATTTTACTGTGTCCTTCCTTCCTTCTTACAATAATAGCAATAAAGGGGGGTGGGTGTATTTACCGTAGATCCTACGGGGCGAAACGTAGAAGAGGTCACTGTGGTGTCTGAAGAGGGGTTTAACACTTTTCGCTGTCCACGGGGATTCTCTACAGCTTTGTTCAGGAGGGATTATTTATCTACCAATTTGGCGGCCTTTATAGGATTAGTTTCCTCCTTGTCTGCAATGTACACCATGACGTGATGAGGCACACGCCTATTGAATTCCTCCAAAACAACAAGATTTCTGAGTTCCTCGAAGGTGGCTGTCTCAGCCTTTTTCAACCACTGATCGAACCGTTTGAATTTTTCTGTAATTAATTCAAAATAGGTAGTCACTGAAGTTTTGACATAATCACGGAATGCTTGCCTATATCCTTCCACCGTGATAGAATATGCATCAAGAATGCCTTGCTTTATGGACTCGTAGTCTGCGTCTTTTGGGAGTGCCAGATAAGTCTGTACAGCCTTTCCAGTCAACTTAGGTTGCAGTAGCCACTTCTGGCCAGTTTAAATGTACAGCTGTATTTTCAAACAATTCAAAATATCCATCTGGATCAGACTCTAAAAGCAGGAACGAGTTTAAGGTTTCTGGCGAGATCAAACTCATGAAGAGTCCTATCTCCAGCTGTAACATTTTGAAGCTGAGGATGAGCTAGTTGGAGTTAATGTTGTCAGTCTTTTTCTCTCTCTTCTCGTTCTTTTTTCTTTTCCTTCTCGTTCTTTTTCTTTTTCTGCATTTCTCTTATCTTCCAGTTCAAGCTGAAGTTGTAGTATCTCGGAAATAACCATATGGTCTGTCTCTGTTTGTCGAGCACTAGCTCCTTCCTCGGTTGAATCTTCCCAGTCCAGATCAGTTTCTTGTAATATGCCAGAGTTAAACAAATGATTTAGGAGGGTAGAGGAACTCTTATATGGTAGTCGTGACGTGTGTGTGTGAGAGTAGCAGTTGACCTGGGCCACTGTAATGGGCTTGATGAAGCCTATGTCCAGTGTCGGAACATTAAAAAAAAAAAAAAAAAAAAAAAAAAGCACACACACACAGAAGATAAGTAATTTCGTCCTTATTGGCATATTTAAATTGGTCAAGTCCACTGACAGGGTCATGTTCAAATCTCTTAACATTAAATGACATGTTGAAGTTTGCAACAATAAAATATCACGTAGACAAGGTGAATGAATCACGATAATGAAATGTTTTGAGTAAAATGTGATCACATGTGATAAAAGATGATTAGTTCAAAACAGAGTAGGGTAAGTAGGTAGGCCTACGGTCACGGATGTGACAGAGAGGACTTATTGATATGACAACTAAGCGGATCTCTCCATAAGCGCCCCACGTTTTGCTTATGGTAACCAGGACAATGATTAAAAGAGATCGAGCCCTTATGTCTCCCGGTGCAATGAATGAAAAGATGTAAAATACTACGGTCTTAGACACTGCACAGCAATGATGGGTAAGATTAAGGTGTGAGCTCTAGGAGTCTGACAATAAGGCACGGTTCATTTGAACAAAACAGGAATATTATCGCCAAGTGCGAGTGAAGCTTTATAGCTGATGTGGGAAAGATTGCTACAATACCATCTCTGCTCAAACTATTGAATGCTTCATCCACTGAGGGGAATTGGATGACTATAATTTTAAACATGAATACTGCACAAATAAACCAAATTAAGCCAAGAATAAAGTGAATACTTAAGCAATAAACAACTTAAGTTACAGATCAAAATAGAAATGCAATTATTAGAGTGAAACCTCCCGGACAGGCCCCCACATCTTGTTACAACCCCAGGTATGGCTTGTTTATGTTTAAGGGAAGATCCGAGGTTGTGAACAAGCTTGAGTTATAACTCTGGTAGGTATGTTACTGTAGTCAATGGAATTACAACTAATGAAATGAAGAAAGGGAACCTCACTCCAATCCCTCAATGGATGTTTGCCCAGAAAAGAATAATGAAAACAAATGACGAATTAATTTACTATGTATATTATTACGATCACCAAATTAAAAATTAATTAGCCATTTAACAAAAGTTAACCCATTATTCCATTTATAATTACAATATTTTACAATTGCGCAGTCGCAGTATCGTAACCAATGAGGTTGTGATATGTGGTGCTGCACAGAGCAACATCTGTCGGTATTGGGAAGAGCAACAATCTCGGTGACCTATCCCTCCCTAGGAAGGGTAGGTAAGTCTTACCCCGCCTCCAAGCGGTCACCTCGGGGGTACACCTCCTTATTTTATCTTCATTTTATCCATTCAGGAGGTGGTGCCAAAGGGGAAGGCGGTGTGAGGGTGAGTCCTAGCTGACCCCACATATAGGTTTTAAGGTTTTTATTGTATTTTAGTGTTTTAAGATTTTAATTTCTTTTTTTGCGTGTTTCTATATTTTGTAATAATTTTTTCAATTTGTGACCGTGTTTTTAGCTTTTGACAATGCCGACGGCCCGTGTCCCTCCGGGAATGAGCACTGCATTGGCCTTGCCAGCCATCAGTGGCCCCCCAATGGGGGAGTGGACAGCTATGGCTACTGGCAGGGGGGGAGTCTCCGCGCTGCCCTGTAGAGGGAGGGGGGAAGAGAGATAGTATGAGAGTGGTAACTGAATGGAATGACAGATGGGACTAAGAGGTGAGAGATTGTAAAATGTTTCAAGAAAGGAAGAGTGGATGTGATGGGAGTGACGGAGACACATGTGAAAGGATGTGGAGTGGTTGAGTGTAAGGAGGGAAGGGAGAGTGGACTGTGGGAGGGAATGGAGAGAGGAGTAGTATGGACGGGTATGAATGAAAAGAGTAAAGGAAGAGGGAAGGAAGGGTGTGCGCTGTTGGTGTCTCCGTGGGTGTGGAAGGGAGTGGATGGACATGGGTGGAATGGGTCAAGGATAGTATGGATGACTGAAAAGATTGGCATGGTGAAGTATGCGTGTGTGTTTGCATATGTACCAGTGGAAGAAAAGAGTAAGACGGGGAGAGAGAAGAGGAGTGTTTTGGGAGGAGTTGAATGCATGTCTGAAAGGGATTGATAATGGAAGGAGAGTGGTGATGATGGGAGACATGAATGGAAAGATGGGAGGTGAGGAAGTGGGGAATATTGTGAGTAAGGAACAAATGAGAATGGTGAGTATCTGGTGGATGTCTGTGCTGAGAGGGAGTTGTTCTTGGCAAACACCTTCTTTCAGCACAAGGTGATCCACAGGTATACATGGAGGAGAAGGGATGAGAGAGGAGAGCTAAAGAGTTTGATTGATTATGTGGCAGTGGATGAAAGGTTGAGGAAGGATGTGTACGATGCAAAAGTGGTGAGAGGAATGATCCAATGCTCCGACCATTTTGCGGTGTTGGTAAGGATGAAGGTTAGGGTTAAGTGGGAATATAGTAGGAGGGATGAAGGGGTGAGAAACAAGATGGGAGGTGGCTAGTGGGAAATTAGATGTAGCAGAGTATAGGGAGGAATATAAGAGGAGGGTGGGTGAGGTGCTGGGGGATGGAAGGATGGGGATAGGGGAGGGAGTGGGAGTAAATGCTGTGTATGAAATTTGTAAGAAAATAGTATTGAGGACAGCAGCAGAGGTAGTGGGATATAAGACAGAGAAGAGGGGCAAGAAAGGGAGTGCTTGCTGGTCAGAAGAAGTGAAAGATGCCGTAGAGAAGAAAAGGAACGCATATAGGAAAACATTATAGAGGAATGTGTCACAGAAAGTGAAAGAGAGATGGAAGAGAGACTATAATGTATGTAAGAGACACGTGAAAAGGATGGTGAGTGAGAGTAAGAGGAGAGTGGGTGAGGAGTTTGGTATGAAACTGAGTGAAAAGTTTAAAGGGAACAAGAAATTATTCTGGAAGGAAGTGAAAAGAGATAGAGGAGAAGGAAAGTTTGGAAGCGTGAGAATGAAGAGAGAGGATGTAGTTACTGTAAGTAGAAGTGAGGAAGTGAAAGAAGTGTGGAAGAGGCATTTTGATCGGTTGATGAATGGAGGGACGGGAGGGGAGGCGGTGGTGACATGCATGGGGATGGAGGCAGGTGGTAGACGACAGGATGTACAGGGAGAATTAGGATGGGAAGAGGTTAGGAAAGCAATAGGAAAGTTGAAGATGAGAAAGGCACCCGGGGGTGGATGGGATAACTGCTGAAATGTTAAAGTGTGGGGGGGAGGTAGTGGTGGAATGGATGTTGCTTATATGCACATTGGCTTGGAGGTAGGAAAAGGTGCCAGAGGATTGGAGGAGAGCCATGATTGTACCTTTGTATAAGGGGAAGGGGAGTAAGGATGAGTGTGGTAGCTATAGGGGAATAAGCCTTCTTAGTGTACCGGGTAAGGTGTATGGGAAGGTTTTTACTGAAAGACTGGTTGAAGTAACAGGGAATAAAGTTAGTGAGGAGCAGGGAGGGTTCAGAAAGGGTAGAGGATGTGTGGACCAAGTATTTGCATTAAAATCAATAGTGGAGAAATATATTGGGAAAGGTAGAAAGTTGTATGCTGCCTTCATGGACTTGGAGAAGGCATACGATAGAGTTGATAGGAAAGCTATGTCAGAGGTGTTGAGAATTTATGGTGTTGGGGGGGTCTTTGCTGAAAGGCACTGAGGCCTTTTATGCAGAGGCAACAGCATGTGTGCGGGTAGAGGGTGATCTAAGTGAGAGTTTTAATATTAACGTAGGGCTGAGACAGGGATGTGTTATGTCACCATGGCTGTTCAATATATATATGGATGGTTGTATGAGAGAGATGAAAGCCATAGGGAAAGGCCTATTGGTGAAATTGAGGCTGAATGAAGCAAATTGGTCCTTGGTGGCAAGTTTATTTGCGGATGTCAATGTGTTGATGGCTAAGAGTGAAAGGGAGTTACAAAGGGTGGTGGATGAGTTTCAGTCCGTGTATAAACGAAGAAAACTGAAGGTAAATGTTGGTAAGAGTAAGGTGAAGGTATTTGAGAGGACCAAAACAGAAGTAATTGACTTTGCTACACCCTATAGAGTGGCTGTACCAACTGGGACGAAATGTGAGATAACCTTAGGGGGTGAGAGGATAGAGGAGGTGAGGGAATTCAAGTACCTGGGAACAGTTCTGTGTAAACATGGAAGTATGGAAGGAGAAATCAGGGAGAGAGCAATGAGGGGCAGACAGGTCATAGGATCACTGGGGAGGATTATGAAGGGTAGGAGTGTGAGTATGGAAGTGAAAAAGGGACTGAAAAATAGTATTTTCCTGCCAACACTGACATATGCGTCGGAGACATGGACATGGAGTAGGGCTCATCATTCGAGAATAGGTGCTGTGGAAATGGGTTACTTGAGAGGAGTATGTGGACTTACTAGATGGAATGGAGAAAATAATGAGTGTGTATGAGAGATGTGGTATGAGTGAGAAGGCAATTGGTATTGAGTGTGGAGTGGTAGAGAGAGTGAAGCGTAATACACTGAGATGGTTTGGACATGTAGAGAGAATGCAAGGTGTGGAGTTTGTAAAGGTGGTGTACGATAGTGAAGTTGTGGCACCTGGTGTGAGAGGTAGACCACCGGTTAGATGGCAGAACAGAGTGGAAGAGTATGTGAGAGCGAGAAGTGTGAGGGAGGAAGGGGGGATGGAGCAAGTGAGGAGGGAGTGTTGGAACAGGGAAAACTGGAGACTCTTCTGCCGTGGCCACCCCCTTGGTGGGAGTTCCCGGAGGGGGCGAGGCGTCGGAGCTATAGATGGATAGAAGAAAAATATATTATGACGTTAAGAGACACAGAATTACACCAGTTATAACACCAAATAAGAGAACACAATCAGAGTAGAGTAGAGCAGATCTGGTATGTAGTAGCGGAGTGAAGCCTGAGTCTTCACTGAGTTGAAGCGTTGTTGCAGGAACCACACTGTGTGTGGACAAGCGGTTGCCAGTCCAGCTATTTTGTGTAGCCTTTAGATCGGCGTTCTCTATGAAGGGTGGGAGGGGGACTGAGCTATTCCACTACATACAAACAACTAGTTTAGTATATAAAACAACCCGCTCTTCCCCATCTCACCCACAGTACTCTCTCTCTCTCCCCCATCACACCCACAGTACTCTCTCTCTCCCCCATCACACCCACAGTACTCTCTCTCTCCCCCATCACACCAACAGTACTCTCTCTCTCCCCCATCACACCAACAGTACTCTCTCTCTCCCCCATCACACCCACAGTACTCTCTCTCTCCCCCATCCCACCCACAGTACTCTCTCTCTCCCTCATCCCACCCTCAGTACTCTCTCTCTCTCTCCCATCCCACCCACAGTACTCTCTCTCTCCCCATCACACCCACAGTACTCTCTCTCTCTCTCTCTCTCCCCATCTCACCCACAGTACTCTCTCTCTCTCTCTCCCCATCCCACCCACAGTACTCTCTCTCTCTCTCTCTCTCCCCATCCCACCCACAGTACTCTCTCTCTCCCCATCCCACCCACAGTACTCTCTCTCTCTCCCCATCCCACCCACAGTACACTCTCTCTCTCCCCATCCCACCCACAGTACTCTCTCTCTCCCCCCATCCCACCCACAGTACTCTCTTTCTCCCCCCATCCCACCCACAGTACTCTCTCTCTCTCCCAATCCCACCCACAGTACTCTCTCTCTCCCCCCATCCCACCCACAGTACTCTCTCTCTCTCCCCATCCCACCCACAGTACTCTCTCTCTCTCCCCCATCCGACCCACAGTACTTTCTTCTACACACACTGTGGGCCGAGTGTTGCCAAAGTAGTGTCTGTTTTCGTCATCGTGAAGTTGCCTCCATTTTCTTATGTTAGTCGTTGTAAAAGAAAACGGCACAAGGTCTACAGATTAGGTGATAATCTACGCTATGTTCAAGTTTAGGGTCCCGCAGAGGGCAGCTCATGGGCGGCATAATATGCGGGGGTTGTGCGGGGGATTTAGGGATCCAGGGTAGGATTAGGAAGAGGGTTAGGATAAGGCTGGATTGGGTCAGGGACTGTGGGTTGGGGATTAGGATTGGGGAGGTAATGATTGGTGATCCTATTTCTAAACGTGTCAAAAGTGGGGCTATTAACTACGTGAGATGGGAGATGATTCCACTCTTGGATGCTGCGGTGAAAGAATGAGTGCCTAAATATATCAGTGCTTGTCTGATATGTATGGTATTTTAAGTTGTGGCTGCCTCTAGTGGATCGTATACTTGTAGGGTGTAGATATGTGTCTTTGTCTATGTCAACTAACTTGTTTGTGATTTTGTATATCATCTGTTGTCTGTGTATCTGTCTTCGTGTTACTAATGGGTCTAGTTTTGTGTCTTGTTTAAGCAAAGTGACTGATGTAGTGTGTCTGTAATCACGTCTGGCCCATCTTGCAGTCTTGTTTTGTGTGGACTCTAATTTATTGATATTATTGTAAGTGTGTGGGTCCCAGACGGTGTCGCAATAATCTAAATGTGGCCGAACGAAAGTGTTATATGCAATAATTTTGGTGTCTGTGTTACACCTGCTGAGGTTCCTGCGCAAGAACCCCAGGACCCTACTAGCTTTGGCCCTGATGTTACCTATGTGTGTGTTCCACCTCATGTCCGCTGAGATGTGGACGCCCAAGTATTTGTGGGAAGTGACTGTGTTGAGGTTGGTGTTGTGTAGTTGGTATGTATATGGAATGACATTATGGGCACGGGTAAAACGGATGTGATGGCATTTGTCTGGTCTAAATGTCATCTGCCACTTGACTTCCCAGTCTTCAAGTGCAGTTAGGTCGTCCTGTAGTCGAAGGCAGTCATTCCTATCATTAATCAGTCTGTAAACTAAGCTATCGTCTGCAAAGAGTCTAGTGGTAGAGGAAAGTGAGAGTGGGAGGTCATTAATGTATGAAAGGAAGAGAAGGGGACCCAGGACAGTTCCCTGGGGTACCCTAGAGGTCACAGGAACAGATGGAGACTGACTATCGTCAAGAACTACACGTTGCTTTCTGGTATTCAAGAACGTTCTAATCCAGTGAAGAAGTTGTCCCTGTATGCCATATAATTCTAATTTGTGTAGTAGTCTTTGGTGAGGGATTTTGTCGAAGGCATTGGCAAAGTCTAATACTATGGTGTCAACCTGTCTAATTTTTGTGTCATTGAGGGACTGCAAGATGTCATGAGTAGTTACCAGTAACTGCGTCTCACACGAACGTTTAGGCCGAAAACCGTGTTGATTGTCAGTCAGTATATTTTGTCTATCAAAGTGGTCCATTATGTGTCTATGAATAATGTGTCCTAAATTTTGCAGGGGACTGAGGTAAGTGAAATAGGTCTATAATTATGGGAAAGGTTCTGTCTCCGGATTTAAAAATTGGGGTCACATTTGCCAAAAGCCAGTCTTGGGGGAGTTCACCGGTCTGTAAAGTCTGTGAGAATATAACCTGCAGGACAGGGGCAAGAACGCTAGCATTAGTCCTCAATATCCTTCAGGGTATATTGTCTGGTCCAGTCACTTTGTGTATGTCTACCTCAGATAAGAGTTTCTCAATTCCTTGGGTGTTTATATGAATGGGAGGGATAGGTGGGTGTGATGGTGTTGACATGTCTGGTAAGTGTTCATGTTCATGGGTAAAAACGGACTGGAATTGTGTGTTAAGGGCGTTGGCTTTGTCTTGTGGGTGTGTAACCAAGGAATTGTTGTGTAGTAATGTTGTAATACCGTTCGAGTCTTGTTTGCGTGCTTTAAAAAAGCTGAAGAATTTTTTGTGGTTTTGTGTGTTGTCTGCGAGGAAAGTGGATGTGTATTTAGTTTCTTTCTGTAGTGTTTTCTGTATATTTTTGTATTCTAACCAGTGTTCTGTATCGTTGTATCGTTTTGCTCTGTTGTATGCTTTTACCTTGTTTCTGTGTAGTCTTTTTAATTGTCTATTGTACCATGGTAGTGACCGGTTATGTGTGATGGTTTTCGTAGGTATGTGTTTGTCCATTGTGTCGCGTATAAAGTCACGAAGTCTGGCCCAGTTTGTTTCCACAGAGCTGGCCATTGGGTCTGAGTCAAGGAATGAGTCACGAAATTCAACTAAGTCTTGGGTAATGCCACCCATGTCAGCTCTATTGTACATGTAAATTGTTCTGGGTAATTGTTTTTGTGTTGTTGGCTTGATGTTTGCGTCAATGAGTACCATCTCATGGTCACTAAGACCAGGTAGTACTCGTGTCCGTGTAATTAAGGAAATGTTGTTTGTGAGAAATAAGTCTAATATGTTGGATGTGACCCCGTGTCTTATGTTAGGATTATGTCTTTCTACACTGACTTGTGTGCGTGTTGGTTCGAGTACTGTTTGAGTAAGTGAGTGGGTGTTAATGATGTCAATGAAATTTTCATGTAAGAGTTTCATATCATTCTGTAATAGTAAGTCGCCTTATATGGGTGGAATTGTCCAGTGTCGCCTGTGCTGTCCAGTTTATGTCGGGAAGGTTAAAGTCACCAGCCAACCATATATTTTTGGAGGGGTCAATTTTAGATAAACAATCGTCAAGGGTCTGCAGGTATTCTAAGTTTGAATTTGGGGGACGATAAAATGATCCTATAATGAGTGTCCTGCAGCCCTGTATCTGTATTTTAGTCCATATAATTTCAGAGTCCGTGTTCAGTTCGGTGGCTGGGGTCGCAACTAGTCCTGGCTTTGTCGCAATTAGGACTCCGCCATGTTTATCATCTATTCTGTCCTTCCTGTGTAGGGTCATATTATAGGGACTGTCCGTCGGGAAGATTTCACTGTCCTGGATGTCAGGTGTGAGCCAGGTCTCTGTCCCTATAATAATGTCGGGGTCATAGGTCTGGAGGGTTTGGTGAAAGGCGGCTCTTTTGTTTATGATGCTGCGGAAGTTAATGATTAGGGTACGAAGGGAAGACAGTTTTTTATGGGTGATGGAGTAGAGTGTGGTGTTAGTGGTAGAATGGGGTGTGAGGGTGGATGATCTATTGGGGATGGTGATTGGTGTTATGGAGAATGAGTGTGCACTATGGAGAGTCTGGTTGGGTGTAGAATGGTTTGGGAGTGGAGGAGTGGATGATGCGGAGTTAAGGGAAGTCATGTCTTGCTGTCGGTTTTGTTTAGGGGAGGAATTGTCTCTGTTGCGTCTACCTAAACGTCGGGTGATCCTATCTAATGGTGGAGGTGTGTTGTGAGTTGTGTGTGGTGGTGAAGATGAAGTGGTGGTGTCTAATAAACTGAATCTATTGGTGTAGTGTATTGGGGAGTGAAAAAGGGAGGAGATAAAATTAGGCGCACCACAGTCCCAGCAGATCCACGAAAGGCTCCGACCCTCCAATCCGTCGAACGCAGCCGTGAAGCCCCCAACACAGCTGACATGATACCAGCCTGCATGCTGGGAAACCTCACAGCAGCGATCGCACTGGATGGCCCGCTGGCCCCATTTCACCGCCCGTCGGCATAATTGACAGGGGTACTTTGGGGAGCGGGGGCCAGGGTTGATCAGAGCCCCTGTGTCACCACACAACATAAGGAGCAACAGGGCACCCCGGAGATTGCCGAGGCAAGCCACCTTTAACCCTTGAGGGCCCTTAGGGGTGCCCAGGTTCCCAAACAGGTGTGTGTATATGGAGGTGTGGTTGTAGATGTCTGGTGTTAGTGAGTCTGGTGTGTTGGTATGTGTGCAGCCAGTGTTTTTATTGTCAGTGTTGTAGATTATTAAAACTAGTGAGCAGTATGTGTAGAATATTGTTAGTGTACATGTGTATGTTGTTTTGTATGGGGTGTGTCTGTACATGTTTATAAAGCACCAATATAAATAAACAACACAAACTTACCCCTGTACCGAGACAGTCTGCACGGCTGCAGGAAGGAATAAAACATAAAAAAAACCCTAACTTGTGTCAGGGGTCAGTTATATAAAAAAAAGAGAATTGATAATAAAACCTATGAATTTAACTAAAAGGGATATACAAATGTTAAAAAGATGATAAAATACACTAAAAAAAGAACTGTATTATTAAAAATAGTGGAAATTGAGGGGTGGGGGACGGTGTTATGTTGAGGGAGGGTCTGTGTAAATTTAAAAGACATTAAAAACGGTAATAAAAAGAAGGAAAAGATGACGTGAAATGACAGCTAGAACAAACAACCTCGATACTTATCTTGATGAAATGTGATGATATGAAGGGTTCGTTAATTTAAAAAAAAAGAGGAAAGGATAAATGAGAAGGAAGACGGAGCTCGGGGAGGACACGTCCGAGTCCAGGGACTCTACGAAGATCATTATAACAACAGGTTTATCCGTATATTTCCCACGTTGTAATTTCACACACTACCTCATACATATCACTACATATAACATAACTATAAATAAGGGAAATGCTTTCTTGTATAACGAAAATTTTAATTTTGTTCATTATTGTAATACAAATAATATAATTATTTGCAAACATTACAAGGATTATTAAAATCAATGTAAATTAATAATGTTAATATAAATGGTCAGTTTATATACCACAGAAAGTAATACAGTACTTTAATTAATAGACTTCATAAATACAGACCATGAAAACATAAGCCAGCATTACATACCTACAGTATTAATATAAATGAAACGGCACAACTATTACGTGAGAAGAGAATGTAGCGTAGCTTCTGAAGGAAGGAATTTATTACAGCACTCTTGTGACTTAACTGACTCAGACAGAACAGTCAGTGCTTGGAGTGCTGGCATCTGGAGCCTCTTCCTGGTATCTGTTTTAATTAAATTTAATTTAGAAAACAGTCTTTCTGCAGCATTGTTGCATGTAGGTAGTGCCAACACCTGCAATGCGAAAGTAGCAAAGTTATTAAATTGATGTACTCCCTCATTGTCCTTCATTTCCTGTAATTTATTATAAAAGTCAGTGATATTACAATCCTGTATATGTACCACATGTCTGTCAGGACATTGAGGTAGGTTCACGTTCTATAAAATTTAATGTTTAACATCAATAGAAATTTTCACCTCGCATTTTTCTTTGACAGAAAATGGAAGAAAATGGAATGTTGTGTATGGTATACGATCATAATATGCAGGAGAGGTTGGTATTCAGTAAACATTTAGCTAATATACGATTACAGTACAACGCACACAGTGCATAATACAAATATGAATAACACTTACAGCAGCTAAGATGATGATTCAATGGGTGTCTTCAAGAACTGACGGGACAAGGAGGAAAAATTCACCAGAGTGCATTGGTTTGTTGTCACGGCGATGTGGACGTGGACGAGTTTGTCCACAGAGGGTTGCCAGACTTCACCATATAACCACGCTGGCATACAAATATCCACAAAACGGCAACACTGCCAGTGCGTTGGTGAGCCAAATGTAGGAGCTTTGTACCCCGTACTGACAGCGGATTGGTCAGTCTAGAGATACCAGCAGGTCAATGATTGGTTGGTATGCGCAACTGCTGCTCAAACTGGGTAGTTAAGGGCAGCAGCTGGTGCCTAGTTGTCGGGCTGGTTCTGGTTGTCGGTTACAGGGCCGTGACAGCGGGCTCACACGTTCTGTTCCCGTCCGTCCATCCCCTGGACGCCGCAGTGCTGCACGCGGCACCGAGTTATTTGCCACTTGCCAATTTTGGTATTCCATTTCCGAAATTATTCAACATATTTAGAAATATTCCAAAAGTTTCGCCAATTGAATCTCTTTTTCTTGTGATGAAAACTGAAAATGATAAAAAGTAAAGTTTTCGAAAATTATACGCGTGCACCTGGCATGCTGGCAACCCTCGTTAGTCTGTTACAGTGTTACTACTCGCCATTCCGTTCTGGACCTGTCCACTGTCCGTTCATAAGGTTCATTCAATCATTCATCCTGGCCAGTTTACAGACCGCTGTCCATAAAGGTGGACGTCTACAGTGCTTGCAGTACCGTGCACGCTGACCAAATTAACCCCTTGGGACCGATTGACCGACATATCGGTGATAAAAAATTAATGGTTCGCTCCGAATCACCGACATGTCGACGTACCTATAAAAAACTGTAGCGAGTAGCTAGCGAGCTGGCGTTGGTAACGATGGAAAGCTAACGTCCTTGAGAAAAGGATTGACTGTGGTAGTGGTGTTTGGCAGCTGCGTATGCCAACAAGGAAATATCTCACCACTACATGGTGTTTTCTTATGTTTCTCGTATCTCTCTGCTGTCTACTATACTCCAGGAGAGTCTAGACAGATAAAATTACACTGAAATACGTTTATTATCATTGAAAACCACTTAAACGCATTATTTAGGTGTTTATATACATGTTTAGAGGTACGCAGAGCGTATGAGGTTTTCTTTCATGCGTTTCAGGGGATACTATTTATTTATTTTCGGACTTTGACGCTCTGTCAAACGCGTACACCTAGGAGGGTCCCGTTTTCAGTTCCTGGTGTGTAAATTCAAGCTCTTTCATTCTGTAAGAACAAAATTTGCCTACATGAAAGTTGAAAATTGACCCCCAGAAGTCGGCTGAGGATGAAAAAAAAAAAAAAGAAGTCAGTCCTAAGGGGTTAAGGAACGTGATAAATAACTCATCATTAGTCATAGTTAACCATGCCAAAGCGGTCTTGATATACGCAGAAGTTCCGAGGGAAATGGTTACAGGACCCGGCGTTACGGGACTTGTGTGTGGAGAAAAAGAAAGTACCGGAACCAGTGTGCCTCAGTGCAGGTATTGTCAGTCTGTACTGATTCCAAAGTTAAGTGACTTGAAAGATCTTGGCAAAAGTAAGAAACGCATAAAAAATGCAGAAGCTATGTCAGCTGCTAGGCAACCAACATTAAAGTGTCAGTCTGTAACAAAATCTTGTCAGGAACAGATTGCAGAGGGTCAGATTGTATTATTTGTTGCTAAGCATACATCTATGGCAACTACACCTTTTCACCCTCAAATTAAAATAACTGAAGTTCAAATTAAAACATCTGAAGTTTAATTTAAACTACCTGATGTTTAATTTACAACAACTGAAGTTTAATTTAAGACATTTGAAGTTTAATTTAAAAGAACAGAAGTTTTATTAAAAGTAAGTTAATTGTAATTCAAAATATAACTCATTTGTTCATGAATTCATTGTACAGTAGATAAAAATAAATGAGCAGCGTATCATAGGCTCTGTACCAAGGAAATTACTTGCAAATTAATTCTACTTCTATGATGAACACTTCCCCAGAGAGTATGACACACACAGAATACAGATTGCAATATCTTGAATGCTGCATTGATAATGCCATATCGGTTATCACGCCAATGCTGTGTTTGAAAACCTCCAACCGTGTACAAAAACATTTTCCGAGTGCAATGCAGATCCAAGATCTTAGGTATGATGACAATTAAATATTTCAGTTTAATACTGCAAACAAAGGCAATGTAATGTTGTATACTATTTATTTTATTTATTTATTTTATTGTAAATCACAAGTGATTGTTTTTATTTTTCTGATGAACAGTAAAGAAATCCCAGTTATTATCATGTTTAATTATCGGTGAATATTTATTTAATTGTTTATGTAATCGTACACAGGAAATCTCCTTTACATTACAAATCACACATACAGATATTAGTCTACGATCAATTAATTGAATTATTTGTTTTATTTTAATTTAGAGTTTACTTATTATTAATAAAACTTCAGTTCTTTTAAATTAAACTTCAGATGTTTTAAATTAAACTTCAGATGTTTTAAATTAAACTTCAGGTAGTTTAAATTAAACTTCAGGTAGTTTAAATTAAACTTCAGGTAGTTTAAATTAAACTTCAGGTAGTTTAAATTAAACTTCAGGCAGTTTAAATTAAACTTCAGGCAGTTTAAATTAAACTTCAGGTAGTTTAAATTAAACTTCAAATGTTTTAATTTGAACTTCAGTTATTTTAATTTGAGGGTGAAAAGGTGTAGTGATCATTTAAGTGAATGATGCAAACGATGTTTGCCAGAAAGCAGTGTTGCAGCTCTCATTCAAGTACGGAGATCAAAGTGTAGTGGTATTATAAAAAATGTCTTGTATCCTCACTTCATGTCAGAATTAAGAAAAGGCATTGGAAATAATGAGTATAGTCTATTGTTGGATGAATCAACTGATGTTAGTGATATTAAGCATTTGGGTATTGCCATAATATACAATGATGAAGAAAAGTAGAGGATTATTTATTCACATCTAAACCTTTTTGAATTAGAATAATCGAATGCAGTGGGCATTGTCACTGCACTGAAAAGAACTGAATGAATTTGCATTGGACCTAAAAAAGTTGAGAGGAATTGGTACAGATAATGCGAGTGTCATGGTTGGAGTGAACTATGGTGTAAATGAGAAGCTGAAAAAAGAGGTTCTGAATCTAATTTTAATCCGTTGCGTGTGTCACTTGCTGCAGCTGTCTGTATCTGCTGCAACAGCAGAGACCTTGCCAAGGAACTTGGATTTCGTAATAACTGAAACCTACAATTGGTTTTCGAGATCTTCGTCTAGGCACTCAACATACAAGATTATATACAACCTTCCAAATGATAACCATGATCCTTTAAAAATTATCAAAGCATGTCAAACTCGATGGCTCTCCATAAGTACAGCCGTCGAGAGGATTTGTGATCAGTGATTGGAACTGAAAACACACTTTGATGTTGCACGACACAGTGAAAAGTGCTACACAGCTGAAATGCTTTACATAATGTATAATGATCCACAAAACCTTGCTTATATAAAGTTTTGGGTCCCAGTATTAAAAGATATCAGACGAGTGAACAAGTCTTTTGAGGGAAATGATGTAGATCCTACCAAATTACTTGATGACTTAGTGATTTTTATGAAGTCTGTAGTGAAAAAATAACCTTGCCAACATTCAAGTTTTACCTTTTGGAGAGCGTTATTGAAAATTATATGGACCCCAAACCTTACCTAGGTTATGAATTCGAGAGAGAAGTGGAAAATATGCGAAAGAAAGGTTTTCCTACTGATCAAGAACACACAGTGAGAGACAGATGTATAAAGTTTATCGTTCATGTAGTGAAGGAGTTACGGCAGAAACTACCTAACAATGTTGAAGTTTTCCAGAAAATGGCGTTACTTTCAGTAGACAATGCACTCCGTGTTGTCAAGGAGTCATTAATACCATTAATGGAACTACTGTAACTATCGCCGGCGGAGATTACTACAATAAAATGTCAGTAGAATGATCTAACTCTCGTCAGGTGGACTCAAGTAAAGGACACAGTACTATTCTGGAATAAGGTAAATAATTACAGAGATGATTAGCATACTAATCCTTTTAATGAACTGGCTAAGTTTGCTTTATCAGTGATTATTATTCCCCATTCTAATGCTAAAGTTGAAAGAATCTTTAGCCAGTTAAACATAGTGAAGTGACAACTGCGTATCCGTATGGGTACAAAAATAACCAATGCTCTCCTCGGAATCAAAGCAAGACTGAAAATATCCGGAAATCTTAGTCCAGTGATTGAAATTAAATAACTGAAAAATATTGTGTGTTCACGTAAGGACATAGTAACTAATGTATGTTTTTTTGTGTCATTCTGCTTCTGGCTTTGGTGATAACAGCTGGGAGAAGCCGCCATTTAGTAACAAACCCTTGAGCAACTTGACACACATGTGGTGAATAATACTAAATAATTGCTGGCAATTCACAATTCGAATAATAGTATTAGGATATTGATGTTAGGATGTATTAGGATATTGATGTTTAGAATGTGAGTTTTTTTTTAAATATTGTTGTTATTGTTTTTGGTATATGGATTTAAGAGTGTTCAGATCTCTGTCAACTAGCGAGACACGGAATTCTTCCTGTCCTCGTTGACAGAACGGGTAGTAGGAAATATTGACAAGGGAGGGGGAAAATATTATTGTATTATTATATAAATATCAATGTACTGGTGTGATAATATTTAAATAAACGGGTTTATAATTAGTTGAGTATTTCCGTCACCGATATTAGCAAATAGACTGTGTTCCTATATAGATATTAATTCTCAATTCACAACACTGATCGTACCCCCATTAAAATTGTAGTCTGGGTTGCTTACTCACGCGCCTAAATAAGCTAACGATATGCTACCCCTCCAGTGTGTGTTCACTTGGTTCCTCGGATCGACTTTGGTCTGGTGGTGGCAGCGTTTACCCAGTACTGGAGAGGAGCTGGACTTATCCTTTGTATGATTTATTTTTGGTATTCGCAAGGCAAGTCCTGTTCCTCATCGGTCTCCTGTTTTTTTTCCAGACCAGGTTGATACAGCTATAGGATAGAGTAGTAGCATACACTGGTGGCTTTTTGTTTTATTAATGGCAGTGGTTTTCTGTTTTCCTCCCAGAGTAAAGTAAAATAGTAATATTAAATTAAGGGGACAAAAATCGCGCTTTACACATATTCGAGCAATGTCGCCGAGGTCGTGCTATGTTATCGAGCAATGTTTTCCATTGCAGCAGCATGTTCCCACCATTCGTGGGAACGACATTCGTGACATTCGATAGACGTTCGCTAGCTGGCAGAGCGATGGAGCTCGAACCATCCTCTCAGGCGATCGACGGCTGCCATACTGGCGTTCGAAAGGTCGTTCGAACCCCAATTTCGCCCATTGTCGCTCGCACCATCGGCCGATGGTCGGATTTTCTGGAACTATTTGGTAACATTCAGCGTCGAGGGACCGACTCCCACATGCGGTTTTCCGTCCCTCGACGCTGATTGTCGCCAATTGTCGATGCTGAGAATTCCACGCTGTGTGGATGCCTCGTGCTCACTGACCTCAGGTCCCACGCTGCCGTCTTATATAACGCTCGAACCTAGCAGCTGGCTCACACACATTGTGCTGGGTGACACGCGAAGATTCTTGTACTGCGAAAAGGTGCTCCAAAAGTCGCTCCAACGAATTTGGGTGAACAAAAGGGAGCCTTAGAGCGATGTCGCTCTTCAAAAATCCAACGTCGATCGAAGCGTCTAGCAAATGCTTTGATTTCAGAGTCGTTCCGCGAACATTTAGAACATTCCAAAATGTTCGTGGAACCTCTTTCGTCCCGCGACGCCCTATATAATGCTGGAACTGACGGAAATTTAAATTACATCTTGAATACAAAAGGTTTGAGTGTTGGAATATATTTAAGAATGGCCTAAAGTTGGCGCTACTACCGGTGTATTATGCAAACCGCAGGACCATGCAGATTCCAGGACGAGAGAGAAAAAGCGATTATAGCGACACCTGTCGGTGCGCAAGTAAAACAGGAGTGTTCAATATTATTAAATATGCATTTTTAATACATTTCAGCTAATTAATTTAATTATTTAATTAATTTAATTATTATTGATTTTCAGGAAAAAAACGGCTCTTTTATCAAATTAATTACTATAAATTACTAATATAAATAAAAAATAAACATTTTAAAGTTAAATAGCATTATGTTTTGTAATTAAAAATAAATTTTAATTAATTAATTTAATTGTTTTTAATATTTTATTCTTTAAAAACGGCTTTTCTTACCAAATTAATTTATGTTTATTTTTTATTTATATTAGTCATTTATAGTAATTAATTTGATAAAAGAGCCGTTTTTTGCCTGAAAATCAATAATAATTAAATTAATTAAATAATTAAATTAATTAGCTGAAATGTATTAAAAATGCATATTTAATAATATTGAACACTCCTGTTTTACTTGCGCACCGACAGGTGTCGCTATAATCGCTTTTTCTCTCTCGTCCTGGAATCTGCATGGTCCTGCGGTTTGCATAATACACCGGCACATTTAAAACACCTAGTGGAATTGTGTTTTTCACATCCCTCTATTTCATTAGGATATTTTTGGATCAAATGTCCCTTAAGGTGAATATTTGCTTATAAAACCCCTTTTTTTTTCAGGCAGCCACTATCAGAAACACTTAAATGGAGCCAACTGGAAGCAGTGATGTCCCCGGAGTCAGAAGATGTATTCTTCACGTTTCTGGGAAAAGGACAGTGAAGAAAGATTGTTGTGACATTTTGCCCATTGATAAAAAAAACTGGTGTGTTGTGCAGGCTGCAGCCCAAAACAGGCGTGAAAAACCTCAAGTTTGCAAAGTCAGTGTATTATGATGTAGTTGTCAGTTTGCCACAACGTCCTACTGAGACAGATGGCTATCACATGGCCTGCTATCAGAAATTCACAGCTGTGAGTTCCACAACTATTTTTTCTGAGGATAGGAAATCTGACACTAGCGATAGGAGTGTGCCGCATCTCCGCTCTTCTACAAGAGCAGATGACAATGCCAAATCTACTTCATCTGCAATAATCCCCGCTACTTGCTTATTCTGTAATTTGCACAGGAAAAACTGGATTTGCTGAACATGGATGCACTCATTCTGGGCTCAGAGAGATCCTCAACAATGGTTGCTTCACTGTGAGGAGAACAGAACATGACTTCAGCAGAATTCCTATTGAATTGGCATTAGAGCAGACAATCAATGCTGATGCTGCATCTCGCCTGAGAGGAATCACCTCATTCACCAATGATTACTCTGCAAGACTGCGATGAATTATCACAAAAGCTACAAGAGCATCCTTTATCACTCAACTTCAAGAAATGACCGGGCTTATCACAAAATATGTCACACTAGAACTGCGTCCAAGACGAATTCAACAAGACAATGAAGATCTACAGAAGATCATCAACCACATTTGCAACACAAACAATCCATTTGATAAAAACCATGCTCCAGAGACACTATCCAACATCACCACTGGAAAGGGTGCCAGTGAAGAAATTCAACAAAGTCTCCTTGGAGTACCAACAAAAGGGAAAGCCAGGCACAAAGAATTCATAGAATCGTGTGAAAAAGACTCCCTGAACTTCGAAAGACCTATCAAGAAGGAAAAGCTGAAAACATTTGATGAATCTGCAACCAATCGTCGAGCCAGGAACAATGTAGTTGCAGTCTCAAAGGGGCACGTGATCTGATGGGTCGTCTCCTTGTTCTTGCTACCAATAGGAAACTTGACATGGACATGCGGCATGTCCTCCGTTACCCACTAACCCCAGTACCTCTGACCATGGCTAGCCCAGATGAAGTGATGGCAAAGACTAACAAGAGTGCTTTGTTTGAAATTTTGGAAAACAGTGTGAAAGACCATGACAGGCCAGTGGAAGTAAGTGCTCATATCATAGATGGGCAGTTTCTACTTCACAGCTTGCCAACAAGTTTGCCCCCAACTTACGGAAGACTAGCCAGGAGTATTCTTATCCAGATTCTTAGAAGTTCAGCCAAATCCATTCACAATGTCTTTGATGACTATCCACAACCATCAATAAAGGACACTGAACGGGACAGAAGGGGAGCTGACAACAGAACATTTGTCATCACTGGGTCAGAGCAGCGACGAGTGCCATGAGATATGAATGATGCCCTAAACTCCAGGTCATTCAAAAAACAACTTCCTCAGTTTCTTGCCAGTGAATGGCAGGACCTCTCCTATGCAGAAATTATAAAGCACAAGGAAGTCATCCTAGATGTTCCAGGGTATTGCTACCGATTCAAGGTAGAAGAGGGTGTGATCCAAAGCAGCACAGTAGAAAGCTTAAGCAATGACCACGAAGAGGCTGACACAAAGATCTGCCTTCATGCAATATTTAAAGACTGTTCCAATAGCGACATTGTGGTCAGGGCATCCGATACAGATGTTGCAGTGATATTATTGTACCATTGCAATAAGTTTCAGTCACGACTCTGGATGGATATTGGAACTGCTGCAAAGAACAACCGGCTGTTTGACTGCAATTGTTCAGGAGCTTGGACCAGATCTTTGTGAAGCATTACCAGCCTCTCATTCCTTCACTGGATCGGGCTACACCTTGTCTTTCATATGAAAGGGTAAAGTTAGGCCATTCAAAATACTTGAAAAACGACCAGACTACCAGAATGCTTTCACAGTTATGGCACGAGATACACAAGTTTCTGATACCACGAAAACAACCCTCTTGAACTTTACAGCCAATGTTTATGGAACTAAGCTAAACGCCAGCCTTAACAACTGTAGATATCAGAAGTTCATGCAGGCTTATGGACCTAAGAGATATGGAAAAAATCTGTTTTCCAGTTTGAGGGGTATTGATGCTAGTGGACTCCCACCATGTGAAGATGAGGTCAGTACCCACATAAAGCGAGCAGCATTTGTTGCCAACTTGTGGGCCAGTGCAGATCAGAGTCACATAGAGCAGCATCCGACAGAAGAAAATGGCTGGCAGTTAGTTGATGGCCAGTACAAACCTGTATGGGTTGATGGAGAGCAACTCCCAGAAACTCTCATCCCAGAGGAAGAGGAACTACATGAAATAGAGAAAGAGGCAGAATATGACATGGAGATTGCATCATCTGATGAAGAGGACAGTTCGGGCGATGATGATGAAGAGGATAGATCAGGTGATTATGAATAAAACCAGAGTTATCAAACAAACAAGAAGCACACAACGATAGAAATTTTTTCTCTGATTCACTCATAAGCAAATGAATGTAATTTAGGATTTTTTACATATCCAGTATACAGTGACTTCATATTTTCATAAATACTTTTTTAAGCAATCAGAAAGTTGATGGTTATTAAACTGACGGAAACAAAGTTGTTTATGTGGCCCTTTATCCCATTCTTAAAATAGTTTTGCACCAAATTTGTCTTTTAGGAATTAACCATTCTTGATCAGTGAGTTGTAAAGCACAATTCCACTAGGTTTCATTCATGTACTTGAAATGTGCTGGTAGTAGCACCAACTTTAGGCCATTCTTTAATGGGTTTTGCACCAAATTTGTCGCTTAAGAACTACGAATTCTCAATCAGTGAGGTGTGAAGAACGTTATCATTAAGTTTGATTGATGTACTCAACATGTGATTTAAATTTCACAATAGCGCCATCTTTAGGTCGTTCTTAAGTGGACTTAGCACCAAATTCACAACTTAAGAACGCCATATCCCTAATCAAACTGTAAAACCAAAACTTTTGGCACCAGTCTGGTTGATGTACTCCAAAATGTAATTTAAACTGATTTTGGGGGGCAGTTCAAGGAGCTCCCCCTACCAAACTCACCAACTGGACAACTTAAAAATCACCGATGAGTGGTCTGTAATGGACTCTGAATGGATTCCAACACTCAAACCTTTTGTACTCAAGATGTAATTTAAATTTCCGTCAGCTCCAGGTCTAATACCGTTGCGTGCATGCTGGCGCGCGATGTAGTGAATTTTTCGCGAGCAAAGCGATTGAATTAGATTCCGTCGTGATGTATTATTTTTCTGGAAGAATCTGGCAACATTCAGCGTCGCGGGACGGATAATATATATGGCATTTTAACATAACATGAGACGTGATCTTCAAAATACATAAAGGAAATATGATTTTGAAGTGGCATGAGTACCCTAATCAGTAGCATTTGAGGAAAATGTCTATTATTTTGCACAGCCAGTCACAGCCAACTCAACAGGGTGGTGCTGGACTGAAGAAGAGATGTTCCTCTTCCTGTGACTACAGTTATTCCATGCTAATATCAGCCTGACATGTTATGAAAATTGTTGATTGAAATACTGGACACCAAATTGTGGGTAGAGTAACCTGGAAATATTTTTGAAGAATGTGCCGCATTTTTATACCTCTTGATTTGAATTCCATTATTCCCTTTATTTATGATGAAATGAAAGGGCACCAATGCATTTTGACCATGCTTGACCCTCTAATAACTTAATTTAAAAGGCTCCACACACTGTTGTCTGTCAAAGTTAAGTCCCAGTAGTCTGCCTTGGTTAGAATTTAGTAATTTGCCCTGGTTAGGTCCCAGTAGTTTGGTCAAGTCCAGTTCAGCTAGCTTGGGTCAGCTCTGGCTGATTCTAGAACAGAAAAGTATTAAATGATTTATGGATTATTTACCAATATTAAATATTTTATGGATTGTTTACCAATATGAAATATTTTATGGATTGTTTACTAATATTACCCATCAAACTTCAAACTTCAAGTAGAACATGGAATTATTTGATGTGTACATTTTACTTTGGTCATCTTTTTCTATTTCCTTTAAGCCACAGTATTTTAATACAGTAGTGTTTCTATTGCCTCTATTATATATTGTTGAATGACCTTACGAATATATTCTGTCTACAGTTGTTACTTTCAATTACAGGTTTAAGTGTCCTTTCTGCCCTTTGCAGTCCAATAAAAGGGCATTTGTTATTGCTTATCAGCATTTTAGACACCCTGGTTTAGTACAACGGCATGAAGGTATAAATAGTGTCTAGTAGTTTTGTGTATATAGTACTGGTATTATATAACTCTATATTGCAATCTGTTCAATGAAATGGTTGTGCATAATCATTTTTTACATCATTTACAGCTGTTGAAGTACTGTGCCGTAGCTGTAAAGCATTATTTAATGAGACTACAAAAGTTTGAAGTAACTGGGCTTCCTTCTCTCATGTCTAAAGTAATAGTGCAATTTTCTAATTACTTTAATGCCAGTATAACTCTAACATGGTGCTGATGATGGACCACTTGGAACTGGCACATCATTGTTGACCATCATTTTAAGAATAGATAGGTATTTACAGCATTATACAAGTAATTCTCAGCAATTAACATGTACTTTTTCTGTCCATTATAATAAGAAATTGCTTGTGCATTCATTTGGATGATATATTATCATGGACAAAAATGGTTTTCCAATTACATATTTAAAGAGTGAGTGGTAGTGCGTGTACCTCCTCCAGACACAACTGATGATAACCCTGTCGATGACCCAGTCACTATCGAGGTGGAATATGCTATACCGGTACTAGAAGTCAGTAAAGATGATGTCCGAAGCTTGCAATGTATGTACCGGTATGGTGTTACTTTCCTTTAAAACGTTCTACTTAATTAAAATATGACTTTGGTGTATGGGCTTGTGTTTCTGAAGAGGAACTAAAAATTTTGTTTTGGTTTATAATGCATGTTCTTCTCCATTTTTGTGTGGACATAATACAGTGCACATAAATAATTTGGTTTGTTGTCATTTCTTTGTTTCACCATTATTAGAGAGCACACTGCTTCAGACCTACCTATACTTACAAATTGACAATTGAAGCCCCTCACCTCCACTACCAGCTGATATATATCCATAGTTGCCTTTTCCAATTATACAACAGTATCATCCATGGCCCATATAATCCCACTGATGGGTGTAATGGCATGAGCCTGGGTTACAGTAGCATGATCGTTGTAACAGACTCGTAAAATTTACTCCTGCTTAATTAACCTCAAACTTGTACCTATTCTACAAGGCTAAATCCTGGTTTAACTACAAATATATACAGGTAATCTTTTCCTTATATCACCATCCAGAGTATTATTGCTATAAAAATACAACAAAGAAATTTAAACACTAATATCTTTTTACAATGTCTTCTGCAGCTTCACAGCACCAACAGAGTGAAGCTACTTTTAGTTTTTCAACTACCACTCTTTTCTTTCTACTTCCTTCCTTCTTGCTGTCTCGCCTCTCTATCACCGTTTTCTGGCGCTATATGACCTCGCTGTTGCGGCGCCTAATATCAATCAATCAATTAACCTCTACATATTGAGAACTAAAATGTGATCAACAACATAATCTCAGCCGCAGTTTTTCGAATCATATAATTGGACTATAAGTGATAAGGGAGAAAGGCCTATGTCATTAAAACTTTTTAAGAACGAATGAGAAGGTTAAAAATATGAGAAAGAAAAGATAAACGGTAAGAAAGAAGGGAAGGGCAAGCGAGAGAGGGATAAGACAGTAGGGATGATGTGTAAGGTTGCCAGTTACTTGAGAGATACTGTAACATAATAGCCTATGCATAAAATTAGACCAAGTTTATTGAAAGCGCCATATAGCGGCGCCTATTTAAGTTTAACATAGATTATTTTTAAGGAAATGCATATTTAGAAGAAAAAAATCCTGGTAAATAGCTTAATGAATTTGTTGACAAATATGATTGTTAAAAAAGTTAGAAAATTAAACCGTCTTCTGCCGAAAAAGAAAAAAAAAAACAGCTGGGCTTGGGAGAAGGTGATAAATAGGGTGGACTACAAGCACGAGGAATTGGATTGATATTAGGTGGCGCAACAGCGAGGTCATTTAGCACCAGGAAAAGGTGATAGAGAGGTGTGACAGCAAGCAAGAATGAAATAGGAAGAAAGGAGGGACAGTTGAAGAAATATAAGCTAGTGGCGGGGGCCGAAGGGGCGCCCAAACCCTTAAAGTATTGCCCACATCATTACAGGCAATACTCCCCTACGGGGCAAGCACGAGGGATAAAAGAAATACAGGGATAGCTGTCTAATATTCAAAGGATAATATATATTCAGTAGTCTATCCCACTACGATGGTGAACAAAAGACAGTGCCTTTATTTAAAGGACATAATGTAACAGATATTCTAATTATATTTGTTTGTTATTACTTTTCAACTAATCACCTTCATTTGTCTTACCCTCTTCCCCCTCACCCTCGCCTCAAATCATCACATTTCTTCTCTCCTATATCCACCTACGTTAATGCAGTATGCACTTCTTTAAACGAGGATTCTTCAAAATACGGGTCCCGAATTCCTCCAAACTGGGTCGCAGGCTCACAAAAATAAATATATGAATACAATAGAATAATAATGTTCGTGACAATAAAATAAATATGAAGTTCATACATGAATCCACCTAACGTATTTTTATAATCGAATATTCATATATTTAATTATCAATAAAACAAAATCATTGCACAAATATTAGCCTTCTTGAGAGAGAATGAGAGAGAGAGAGAGAGAGGGAGGGGTAGGTGAGGCAGTGTTTATAATTCTGGTTAGAATTCCTTTTAATCATAAATATTACGTTTCAGTTTCTGGCCTTGTATTTTCTTTGGTTGATAATTCTGATCATTTGTAAAAGATCTTTCTGTATGGGTGGCGAGAATGATGTCATAGTAAAAACTGAGTCACGACTGAAAAAGTTTAAAGAACCCTGCTTTATACTATTGGTGATTCGATACCGTTCACAGTGTATGCTTCATTCATTCCTCCTGACACACGTCTCTCTACCTGATCATTCGTTACCCTCCTATATAGCTCCGCCCACATTTCTCTCCTCCTCTCCCACTAACATCCCCCCTCCCTCCACCTGCAACTGTTACCAGATCCGACGAGGCCCAAACCAAGTCGCTGATGGATGGGGTGTGGACCATTGATCTGTCCGGAGCTGTACATTAGAATGACGACTCTTAATGCAAATTATTACAATTGTGATTTCTTTTTTCTGCTGCCCTCTGGTGAGGATTTTCATGGGACACTCTACACCAGGTGGTTCACCAGAAGCCTCAGACACTTCAGGCAAGGGGAGTCGATCAGGGAACATACTAGCTATGTTGTGAATTACGCAACATGCAACGATAATTGATGTCACATTGTTTATGTCAACCTCCAGATGTTTCAGGCATCGAAACCTACCCTTCAATAGACCAAAAGCATTTTCTATTACGACTCTAGACTTTGATAATTTGTTATTGGATATGGACTGTTTATTTGTTAGGTGCCCAAGATCTTTGAATGGAATCATTAAACTTGTTTCTAATTTAAATCCTGAGTCACCAGCTAAATGCAACTCATGCCTGGGAAAAGAATCATTAGGTGGATTTCTAAAAGCAGAACTTAACTTGTGGGAGAGGTCTAAACATCGCTGATCATGAATACTTCCAGGACATCCTGTTGATATATGAGTAAATTTCTTGTTTGCATCACACACTGCGAGCAACACGACACTGTGGGTCATTGTACGATCTAAGTAATCTTTCTGCTGCTTTTCTGGGGCCTGAAGTTTTTTATGAGTTGCATCTATAGCTCCAACAATAATTGGAAATCTTGCAATTTCATAAAATTCTGTTTCAGTTTCATCAACATTTGATGGCCAACTAATTATCTGATCTGTTAATTGGCATATTAAAAGAATAGTTGCATAGAACACACGATGCACAGCACTGATTGTCCTTTGAACATGAACTGCAGTTTCCCGAAATATTGTCTTGTTTCCTAAAAACCATAATGTTAACGATAATCTTTTGATGGCAGGAATCTCTTCTTTGCCTTGGACTCTGGATGGAGCATCATATTTCGTTATCTTCTCCAGCAAATAGTGAAATGCATACTTTGTAACACGAAGATCCTGGAAGAATATTCTTTCATCCATAGCCAATAAGTCTCCAGGAAATGAACGATCACTTTCTTCATCACAGGAGCAAAACACTATTAGCACAGTAGTCTATACATCACTCCGGTGGTACTGTAGTGCAAACAACTGTAAAAGCGGATGTTCTGGCCAACCCAAGATCTGATTTATTACAGGTATAATTACAGAAGTACTGCGTTCTTGGCTAGGGCCGCGCCAGGCCCGGCTAGGTCCCGGGAATTTTCCCTGGTCACTTTATGATAGTTTACATCGGTTATATCCCGGTAGTTTGCCCAGGTTAGGTCCCGGTAGTTTGCCCAGGTAAGATCCCAGTAGTCTTCTGTGGTCTAGGTTAGGTTAGGTCAGACTAATTTCCAAATTATGTTTGTAAAACGGGGCATCTCCGAGAGAAACATCATAGATGAAAAGTGTCTCAGAATGGTCCAAAATAGTAGGTAATGATACTAAAATATACAATATATTGAACTCAGTACTTCTGTAAATTTACCTTATTACATGGTATGTGAAACATCATGGTACAAATGATCTTGGAAGTTGATTCTGGTGCAAAAACCTGTCACCTAAAAAGATGGTTACGTTTGTGACTGAAAGTGCATTGAATGAAAGTTATGCAGAGTAGAGATATATCTATTGCATTACTGTATGTTAAAAATATTCTTATTCACACTTGTTTTGTAATTTAAGGTGAAAAATGTATCCACAATGCAACTTCTATTCTAATTAATTTCATGTGAAACACCCCGATTTCCATCATTCAATTTATGCAGAGGGAAATCATTTCTCTCGATGCAGTCCATCATTCAGAAAAAAGAACTAATAAAATAGCTGGATGCCCTGAGGTTGAAGCTGGATTACAGATGACAGTGGAAAAATGTTATGGTCCAGCGTGAAGGCCTTTTCTAGTATCAAACAACTTTTCCTTACCGTGACATATCTGCGAAGCCCATAACTACACTACCAACATGTGCAGGTAGGGAATCACTAGATTCATCATCGAATTCTGCGAGTGCCGCGCACAATACTGGGAAAAACTGCTCTGCTGGGTCTTGTGATGTCATCTTCAATGTTTACAAACAAAGGAACATCAACCCGGGTTGGTGGTCGGCGTGTTCTATTTATACCATACAACCCGGGTTTTTCGGAGCAACACAGGTTGCCAACCCGGGTTGATCGAGTGGCTTAAATAGAAGACGCATATTAATATGGCCGACAGATAATTAGAATTGGCTTAATTAGTGCATGCAACTTGCAATCAGTGCCAAATAAACAAAAATTATGATGTAATAAGATGTTGTAGTATTATTTAAGGAAGTATAGGCTGCTTGGATAATTTTTGTACATATTATTATGGAAGACAAAATTTAAAGGATTATTTATATGTAATCAAACTTGCAATTTTTTACCAGTAGCCTACTTACAATTTTCTACCAGTGTTTACACTGCTGCAGAGGTCATAATTATTAAATGTAAATAATATTTATTATTAAAGAAAAATGTGGTTACTCAGTTAATTGATTCTTTACCTAACATATACCTAACCATGCAATTTCCGTGAAATTTCAACATGTGATGGTTGGTATAATATCCATCAAGTTTTCAGTAATAATAAAGAGTGTCCAATTTTTGTTGTTGTTTTTCCCTCCACCTAAACTCGAGATATGAGGTTGGGTACCTATATAATAATTGTAATGATTTTATTTGGAGATCAGTTGGCCTTCTCTGTGGTTATTTTAAATCTTGCCAAAGTGTATTCCTAATACTAACCCTTTTATTGCTTTCCTATGATATGACGATTCCGTCAAATGATAATTTTTCGGCTATTATTTTGGTTCAGCACCTTCGGCAAGCCAGTTGTTCGGCTCCACGTATCTAGTCTGTTTTTGTCGTCAGATAGTGCTTGCTCCAAGCCCGCTTGGCACCCCATGCTGACGCTTGGACAACAAAAACACCACATATATGCACCATTCCCAGAACTCTCAAAGGTTGTCCAGTGATTCCTGCTAGTTGTATTAAACATTTAGACTTATCCATAGTGAGACCCAATCTACTCGTAGTGCTTTTCCTTATTAACGTTACGTTACTTCCGGTGTCTAGCATTGCAGTACAAATTCCTTCATTTACAATTATATGTATGACTGGAGTGAGGCTCGTCGGGTCTAGTCATTGAGGAGGATTGGTGACAACTCCTTCGATCATCCCAACTGGTGAATTTGATTGTCTAGTATTACTCGGGCTTTTAAGGTTTTGATTTGATTGATGAGCAGGAGGACAGATGGGCTTTGATTTGATTGATGAGCAGGAGGACAAATGGGCTTTCCCGGACAAGTGGTATTACCTCGACGACAACCACAACACAAGCAATCAAAGCAATGTTCCCTCGGTGGTTTTTGCCAACAATCTCTTAGACTCTTAGAGTATGGGTTCTGCGTTGATAAAATGCACAGAACGTCCTAGACCATGGCATTGTTGATGTCGGTGTAGAGGATTGATTGATTGATTGATTGATTGATTGATTTATTGATGCCATTAGGCATCTGGCAGCGCAACAATGGTCATATACCGCCCAACATATAAAGGTCATCTACATCATTAATAAAATATGTACAAAAATTAAATAATTTTCACTACCTCAAAAGGGATAAGCAGCATGAATAAAACCCACGTCTTCCAAAAGATCATATATTAATGAAATAACCTATTTAAGTTAGATATATACAAGAATTGAAATATTAACGAAAGAAACATTAAACTTTAACTACCTAAAAATTAATAGTCATAAATACAATAAAATTCACAATTTGTGGAGAAGGCCAGCCTCCTCCATATAGGAGAGGGTGTTCCCTGCCACACAACAAGCCTCCTCCCCGAGCACCTGGAAGAGACTGTAAGAACCGTCACCCTTCCGGTACTCGGAGAGGTGCCTACGACGAAGGTCCCCAAGGCTGGGACACTCGACAATAAGATGCCGTACTGTCAAAGGGACCAGACAATCATCACAGTAGGGAGGGTGAGCCTCTCCATTAAAAAGCCATGAGTCAATAATGTGTGGCCAATGCGGAGACGGACAAGAGCCGTCTCCCACCGGCGGGACAGGCCACTGTAGCTCCACAATCCAAGGCGCTGGCGGATGTCACGGAGCTTGTTAGCCCCGATGGCGTCCCATCTGTCCTGCCAGCAGGAACGAACGGTAGCATCTATGTAGGGTCGAAGGTCCACTGCAGGAACAGGATGACACCTGGCAGGAGGCCGGGAATTGGAGACCACAGCCTTAGCCAGGGCGTCAGCCCGCTCATTCCCATCAACACCCACATGAGCCGGGACCCAACAAAAAGTGACTTTGCGGCCACGACGACCCAGGAGGACAAGCCACTCAAGAATGGCCAACACCAGGGGATGGGTAGAGTTAAAATTGCACAAGGCCTGCAAGGCACTACAGGAATCGCTAAAAATAGTAAACGAAGGCTGAGGGAGAGTAAAAATCACTTGGAGGGCATATAAAATGGCCGAGAGCTCCGCAGTAAAAATGGACATGACAGAAAGGAGCCTGCCTCCACGGCAAAAGTCAGGAAAGACAACTCCAAAGCCAACTCCAGCATCAGACTTTGACCCATCAGTGTACACAGGGAGGGATTCCCTGTGAGTGAAGGCATGTTCTAAAAAGAGGGAACGAGCCACTGGAGGAGGAAGAAATTCCTTCTTGTCTGTAAAGCAGGTGCAGGGGAAAACTTCTGGAAGAAGCCATGGAGCCACCCTGGGGACCCTCACAGGACAAATCTGAAAGTCATCTATGCCCATCTCCTCCATAGCCTTTCTGACCCGGAAGCCAAAGGGCCATGGTGCACGAGAATGTAAAAGGTAGTACTGAGACATGATATCAGATGACACCGCCAAGCAAGGTAGGGTGTCAGGAAGTCGATGTAATCGATGCCAACAACGAACCATCAAGGACTGGCGACGGAGATCAAGAGGTGGCTCATTAGCGTCCACCAGGAGACTGGGGATTTGGGACGACCTGAAGGCTCCGGTCGCCAGACGTACTCCAGCATGATGAACAGGGTCTAAAACTCTGAGACGGGCATCGGTGGCAGAAGAGTACACCTCACACCCATAGTCGAGTTTTGACCTAATAACAACATGGTATAGGCGGAGGAGGGTGGCCCGATCAGCCCCCCAGGATGTATGGCTCAGGACCTTCAACAGGTTAAGAGCCTTGAGGCAAGAGACCTTAAGTGTACGTAAGTGGGGAACCCAAGTCAAACGTTTGTCAAAAAGGAGACCCAAAAAGCGAGTCTCCTCGACACATCGTATCCGATGACCATACATGAATAAGTCCGGATCCGGGTGGATGCCTCGGATGCGGCAGAAGTGCATAGCAACTGTCTTGGAAGGAGAAAATCGAAACCCATGAGAATCAGTCCAACGTGACACCCTGTCAAGGGCAAGCTGCATGCGCCGCTCCGCCACTGACATACGGGAAGCAGCAAACCAGACTGCTAGGTCGTCAACGTACATCGAGTTAGCTATACCGTCTGGAAGGGATGAGGCAATGGCATTAATTGCTACTGCAAACAATGTGACACTGAGGACGCTTCCCTGGGGGACGCCCTCCTCCTGTGCAACAGATGCTGAGTGGCTTGTACCAACCCTCACAGAAAAACTGCAACCACTGAGAAACTCCTTAAGAAAGCGTGGAAGGCGACCCCGCAGGCCATATAAATGGAGTTGCTGCAGGATGCCTTATTGCCATGTAGTGTCATAGGCTTTCTCTAAATCAAAGAATACACAGACAAGGTGTTGATGTCGTGCAGAAGCCTCACATGCAGCAGCTTCCAACCTGACCAGAGCATCTGTAGTGGAACGGTATTTACGAAAGCCAGACTGGGACGGAGACAGAAAATCACCCCGTTCCAAGAAGTATACCAGTCTGACATTCACCATCTTTTCAAATAGTTTACAGAGACAGGAGGTCAAGGCAATTGGTCGATAATTGAGGGCAACACCAGAGTCCTTGCCCGGCTTGAGAAAAGGAAGGATGGTAGCAACCCTGCACCCAGAAGGAAGACACCCTCCAGCCAGATTCTGTTATATACAGCTAAAAGAAATGAGATCGCTTCCTCACCCAAGTGTCGTAACATTGCATATGGGATGTTGTCTGGCCCAGGAGAAGTGTCGCCGCAGAGAGAGAGAGAGCAGAATGCAGGTCTCTCAGGGTGAATATATGGTTATAACTTTCATTCTCGTTCCCTGAGAAATCCAGGACAGTACGCTCCTTGACTCTTAACTCATGCCTGACAGCCAGAGGTCGAGAGTCACGGCTGGAGACTTTTGCAAAAGCCTCCGCCATGGTATTGGCCACTGTCAAACCATCCATGATCTTAATTCCATTGACCTTAAGTACAGGTGGAGAACTAGGAGAAAACTTCCCCGCCATCTTACAGACTCTTCTGAACACTTGGGTGAGTGGAGTTTTAGTATTAATTGAAGACACATAGGCCTTCCAAGATGCACGTCGGGCCTCTTTTAAAACTCGTCTAGCCTGAGCCCTTGCCCGTCGGAAGTCCTCTAAAAGAGTTGGGTCCCCACGATTGCGACGAAGGCGAGAGAAAGCAGCGCGCTTCTCCCGCACAGCAGTGGTGCAGACTGGTGACCACCAAGGGACAGGACGTTTGGGAAAGTAGCCAGAAGTTCTAGGGATAAAGTTGAGAGCAGCAGAGTGGAGCATATCAGTGAAATATGTTACAGCCTCGTCAGAGCTACCGAAATCGGCTACAGAAGAGACCGAAGAAGTTAGCTCTCTAAAAAACTGCCAGTCAGCCTTCTCTAATTTCCACCTAGGAAGACGAGACTGTGGTTCGTACCTGTTACCTTCTAAAAGTATAGGGAAATGGTCACTGCCATATAAGTCAGGCAACACTCTCCAAGTAAAATCCAACAGAGCACTGGGTGAGCAAAGGGAAATGTCAATGGCGGTAAAAGTCCCAGTAGGGCTATTAAAATGTGTCACATCTCCCGTATTTAAAACCCCTAATCCCTCATCCTCAATAAAAGAAGCCAATAAAACACCCCTGGGGTTGACCGAACTGTCACCCCACAGAGGATGACGACCATTAAAATCACCCAATAAAATAAAGGGAGATGGAAGGTCCCGTACAAGATGGTTGAGATCACCCCTCTCAACTGTAACACTGGGAGGAAGGTATAGACTGCATACAGTGTACGGGCGGTCCATAAAAACCTTAACTGCAACAGCCTGGAGCGAAGTGTCAAGCTCCAGGCTCGTGCATGGAATATCTCGGCGAACTAGGATGGCAGAGCCACCATGATGACCCTGCCCTTCAAATGAATTGGAATAAAATGCAGAGTATGCTGGAGGACTGGCAGGAATGTAGTCCCCAAGCATTGTCTCTTGGAGAGAAACACATGCAGGAGAGAAGCTAGAGAGAAGAACGCGCAGTTCCTCCCAAGAAGCACGCAAGCCACGGAAATTCCACTGAAGGACCTTGAACGGTGTTACTTTAGTACTGATTTTTGGGAAGCCTCACGGAGGTACTTCCCACTACCACCTCGACCTGAGGGTTTATTCAAACAATAAGATTTGTCTAATCCTGGGCCACTAGAAGAAGAGCGAACCCGAGGAGTAGTACTTGGGGCAGTAATTGGGACCCGTAGACGAGTCCCTGAAGCATCTGATATGTTAGAAGAAGATGAAGGTATATGAGATGGGATATTCTTTGAAACAATTACATTGGTTCTGTCCTGTACAGCAGTGGTATCACTGACACAGGCAGATACATCAACATCCATAATACAGGTGGTAGAATCACTCCGCTGCTCAAGCGGAAGAGAAAGTGAATCTTTTGAAGTCACAACATCCGTGGCATCCACATTAACTTCACGCCCCTCTGATGATCCCGAAGGAAGCTTGCGAGGAGGAACTTCTGTTGAATCAAGAGATTCATCAGAGCCACGAGAACGCTTCTGGTGAAATTGAGAGGAAACTATGGATGAGTCCACAGTGATGGTTGCCTCACAAGGTGGAACATCTATAGAGTCAAGTGCCTCAGAGGAACCACGAAGGCGTCTCTGTGGCAGTTTAGGTGACTTAAGTTTCCTTTTGGGAGAGCGTGTGGCAGCGTGAACCTCTACCACATGGACACCTTTAGCTAAAGTCTGAGAATTGTCATCAGTTGAAGGGTCACCAGAATGAGTGTCTGATAAAGTTTCCAAGACAGAGAAACTATTATGTAGAGTAACCTTAGAAACGTTCTCACTAGAGCAAGAAGCAGCTGCCTCTTGAGAGGGTTGAGAGGGTGCTGCAACCAATTTAGGGCGAAGGGAGGAGGCGTATGTCTTCACACCACCATCCTTCTGTCGCCTGAATAGGTTCTCGTGGTCTTTGCCAAACCAGCAGGGGAGTCGAATAGTATACCGAGTGGAGGTGGAACAAAGAAAGTCTCCATTATTTTTACAATCTTTATTTACTTACAATTGACCCAATAACTATTAATTTACCATGACTGATATATAAATATTCCTCCCTTTGAATTTAAACCCTTAACTCATTAATTATCAAAACAGAGGCACGCGATGCTCATAGACTCGAGTTTATTAGGTGTAGAAAACGTGCGTATTTCTCGAGTCCATGAACACTGCTTGTCTCGGTGAAGCAAGTGTGGCGACAGGACTTATGTCGCCGACTGTACAGAGCCAGTTCTCGAACGGCTCACGGATGTAGGCATGCACATATCGACTTTGGACACTTAAAATATCGATTTTTAGCATGTTTTGAGCCTATATTTTGAAAACATTCTAGCACTGAGTAGGCATGTACCGATCGCTTCTGTGACCCAAAAATATCGAATTTTCGGGTGTTTTGAGGTTGAATTTGGGATATAAACGGGTGCAGAAGATGCATACACATATTGACTTGGGGCACCTAAAATATCGATTTTCAGCATGTTTTGGGCCTGTATCTGAGTAGGCATGTATAGATCGCTTCTGGGACCCCAAAATATCGAATTTTCAGTGTTTGGAGCCTGAATCTGATATATAAACGGGTACAGAAGATGCATGCACATATCGACTTTTGGGCACCTAAAATATTGATTTTGAGCATGTTTCGGGTCTGTATCTTGAAAACATTCTAGCACTGAGTAGGCATGTACAGATCGCTTCTGGGACTCAAAAATATCGAATTTTCGGGTGTTTTGAGGTTGAATTTGAGATATAAACGAGTGCAGAAGATGCATACACATATTGACTTTGGGCACCTAAAATATCGATTTTCAGCATGTTTTGGGCTTGAATCTGAGTAGGCATGTACAGATCGCTTCTGGGACCCCAAAATATCGAATTTTCGGGTGTTTGGAGAATGAATTTGAGATATAAACGGGTACAGAAGATGAATGCACATATCGACTTTTGGGCACCTAAAAGATCGATTTTCAGTATGTTTTGGGCCTGTATTTTGAAAATACTCTAACACGGAGTATGCATGTACAGTTCGCTTCTGGGACCCAAAAATATCGAATTTTCGGGTGTTTTTGGCCTGAATTTGAGATATCGACTTTGGGCACCTAAAATATCTATTTTTAGCATGTTTTGGGCCAATATTTTGAAAATATTCTAGCACTAAGTAGGCATGTACAGATCACTTCTGGGACCCCAAAATATCGAATTTTCGGGTGTTTTGAGCCTGAATTTGAGATATAAACGGGTACAAAAGATGCATACACATATTGACTTTGGTCACCTAAAATATCGATTTTCAGCATGTTTTGGGCCTGCATTTTGAAAATACTCTAACCCGGAGTAGGCATGTACAGATCGCTTCTTGGACCCCAAAATATCGAATTTTCGGGTGTTTTGGGCCAGAATTTGAGATATCGACTTTGGGCACCTAAAATATCAATTTTAGCATGTTTTGGGCCTATATTTTGAAAATATTCTAGCACTGAGTAGGCATGTACAGATCGCTTCTGGGACCCCAAAATAACGAATTTTCGGGTGTTTTGAGCCTGAATTTGAGATATAAACGGGTACAGAAGATGCATGCACATATCGACTTTTGGGCACCTAAAATATCGATTTTGAGCATGTTTCGGGTCTGTATCTTGTAAACATTCTAGCACTGAGTAGGCATGTACAGATCGCTTCTGGGACTCAAAAATATCGAATTTTCGGGTGTTTTGAGGTTGAATTTGAGATATAAACGAGTGCAGAAGATGCATGCACATATCGACTTTGAACACTTAAAATATCGATTTTTAGCATGTTTTGGGCCTATATTTTGAAAACATTCTAGCACTGAGTAGGCATGTACAGATCACTTCTGAGACCCCAAAATATCGAATTTTCGTGTGTTTTGAGGTTGAATTTGAGATATAAACGAGTGCAGAAGATGCATACACATATTAAGTTTGGGCACCTAAAATGTCGATTTTCAGCATGTTTTGGGCCTGTATCTGAGTAGGCATGTACAGATCGCTTCTGGGACCCCAAAATATCGAATTTTCGGGTGTTTGGATCTTTAATTTGAGATATAAACGGGTACAGAAGATGCATGCACATATCGACTTTTGGACACCTAAAATATCGATATTCTGTATGTTTTGGGCCTGTATTTTGAAAATACTCTAACACGGAGTAGGCATGTACAGATCGCTTCTGGGATTACAAAATATCGAATTTTCGGGTGTTTTGGGCCTGAATTTTAGATATCGACTTTGGGCACCTAAAATATCGATTTTTAGCATGTTTTGGGCCTATATATTGAAAATATTTTAGCACTGATTAGTCATGTACAGATCGCTTCTGGGACCCCAAAATATCGAATTTTCGGGCGTTTTGATGCCTGAATTTGAGATATAAACGGGTATAGAAGATGCATACGCATATTGACGTTGGTCACTTAAAATATCGATTTTCAGCATGTTTTGGGCCTGTATATTGAAAATATTCTATCACGGAGTAGGCAAGTACAGATCGCTTCTGGGACCCCAAAATATCGAATTTTCGGGTGTTTGGAGCCTGAATTTGAGATATAAACGGGTACAGAAGCATCCACATATCGACTTTTGGGCACCTAAAAGATCGATTTTCAGTATGTTTTGGGCCTGTATATTGAAAATACTCTGACAGATCGCTTCTGGGACCCCAAAATATCGAATTTTCGGGTGTTTTTGGCCTGAATTTAAGATATCGACTTTGGGCACCTAAAATATCGATTTTTAGCATGGTTTGGGCTTATATTTTAAAAATATTCTAGCACTGAGTAGGCATGTACAGATCGCTTCTGGGACCCAAAAATATCGAATTTTCGGGTGTTTTGAGGTTGAATTTGAGATATAAACGAGTGCAGAAGATGCATAAACATATTGACTTTGGGCACCTAAAATATCGATTTTCAGCCTGTTTTGGGCCTGTATCTGAGTAGGCATGTACAGATCGCTTCTGGGCCCCAAAATTTCGAATTTTCGGGTGTTTGGAGCCTGAATTTGAGATATAAACGTGTACAGAAGATGCATGCACATATCGACTTTTGGGCACCTAAAATATCGATTTTGAGCATGTTTTTGGTCTGTATCTTGAAAACATTCTAACTAGGAGTAGGCATGTACAGATCGCTTCTGGGACCCAAAAACACCGAATTTTAGGGTTTTTTGGGCCTGAATTTGAGATATCGACTTTGGGCACCTAAAATATCGATTTTCAGCATGTTTTGGGCCTGTAGCTGAGAAGGCCTGTACAGATCGCTTTTGGAACCCCAAAATATCGAATTTTCGGGTGTTTGGAGCCTGAATTTGAGATATAAACGGGTAAAGAAGATGCATGCACATATCGACTTTGGACACTTAAAATATCGATTTTTAGCATGTTTTGAGCCTATATTTTGAAAACATTCTAGCACTGAGTAGGCATGTACAGATCGCTTCTGGGACCCAAAAATATCGAATTTTCGGGTGTTTTGAGGTTGAATTTGAGATATAAACGAGTGCAGAAGATGCATACACATATTGACTTTGGGCTCCTAAAATATCGATTTTCAGCATTTTTGGGGCCTGTATCTGAGTAGGCATGTACAGTTCGCTTCTGGGACCCCAAAATATCGAATTTTTGGGTGTTTCGGGCCTGAATTTGATATATCGACTTTGGGCACCTAAAATATCGATTTTCAGAATGTTTTGGGCCTGTATTTTGAAAATACTCTAACACGGAGTAGGCAAGTACAGATCGCTTCTGGGACCCCAAAATATCGAATTTTTAGGTGTTTGGAGCCTGAATTTGAGATATAAACGGATACAGAAGATGCATCCACATATCGACTTTTGGGCACCTAAAAGATCGATTTTCAGTATGTTTTGGGCCTGTATATTGAAAATACTCTAATACGGAGTAGGCATGTACAGATCGCTTCTGGGACCCCAAAATATCGGGTTTTCGGGTGTTTTGGGCCTGAATTTGAGATATCGACTTTGGGCACCTAAAATATCGATTTTTAGCATGTTTTGGGACTATATTTTGAAAACATTCTAGCACTGAGTAGGCATGTACAGATCGCTTCTGGGACCCCAAAATACCGAATTTTCGGGTGTTTTGAGCCTGAATTTGAGATATAAACGGGTACAGAAGATGCATGCACATATCGACTTTGGACACTTAAAATATAGATTTTTAGCATGTTTTGAGCCTATATTTTGAAAACATTCTAGCACTGAGTAGGCATGTACAGTTCGCTTCTGGGACCCAAAAAATATCGAATTTTCGGGTGTTTTGAGGTTGAATTTGGGATATAAACAGGTGCAGAAGATTCATACACATATTGACTTTGGTCACCTAAAATATCGATTTTCAGCATGTTTTGGGCCTGTATTTTGAAAATACTCTAACACGGAGTAGGCAACTTCAATTCGCTTCTGGGACCCCAAAATATCGAATGTTCGGGTGTTTGGAGCCTGATTTTGAGATATAAACGGGTACAGAAGATACATCCACATTTCGACTTTTGGGCACCTAAAAGATAGATTTTCAGTATGTTTTGGGCCTGTATCTTGAAAACATTCTAACTAGGAGTAGGCATGTACAGATCGCTTCTGGGACCCCAAAATATCGAATTTTCGGGTGTTTGGATCCTGAATTTGAGATATAAACGGGTACAGAAGATACATCCACATTTCGACTTTTGGGCACCTAAAAGATCTATTTTCAGTATGTTTTGGGTCTGTATATTGAAAATACTCTAACACGGAGTAGGCATGTACAGATCGCTTCTGGGACCCCAAAATATCGAAATTTCGGGTGTTTTGGGCCTGAATTTGAGATATCGACTTTGGGCACCTAAAATATCGATTTTTAGCATTTTTTGGGCCTATATTTTGAAAATATTCTAGCACTGAGTAGGCATGTACAGATTGCTTCTGGGACCCCAAAATATCAAGTTTTCGGGTGTTTTGATCCTGAATTTGAGATATAAACGGGTACAGAAGATGCATACACATATCGACTTTTGGGCACCTAAAAGATAGATTTTCAGTATGTTTTGGGCCTGTATCTTAAAAACATTCTAACTAGGAGTAGGCATGTACAGATCGCTTCTAAGACCCCAAAATATCGAATTTTCGGGTGTTTTGGGCCTGAATTTGAGATATCGACTTTGGGCACCTAAAATATCGATTTTTAGCATGGTTTGGGCTTATATTTTAAAAATATTCTAGCACTGAGTAGGCATGTGCAGATCGCTTCTGGGACCCAAAAATATCGAATTTTCGGGTGTTTTGAGGTTGAATTTGAGATATAAACGAGTGCAGAAGATGCATACACATATTACCTTTGGGCACCTAAAATATCGATTTCAGCATGTTTTGGGCCTGTATTTTGAAAATACTCTAACACGGAGTAGACAAGTACAGATCGCTTCTGGGACCCAAAAATATCGAATGTTCGGGTGTTTGGGGCCTGAATTTGAGATATAAACGGGTACAGAAGATATTATCCACATTTCGACTTTTGGGCACCTAAAAGATCGATTTTCAGTATGTTTTGGGCCTGTATATTGAAAATACTCTAATACGGAGTAGGCATGTACGGATCGCTTCTGGGACCCCAAAATATCGAATTTTCGGGTGTTTTGGGCCTGAATTTGAGATATCGACTTTGGGTACCTAAAATATCGATTTTTAGCATTTTTTGGGCCTATATTTTGAAAATATTCTAGCACTGAGTAGGCATGTACAGATTGCTTCTGGGACCCCAAAATATCAAATTTTTGGGTGTTTTGAGCCTGAATTTGAGATATAAACGGGTACAGAAAATGCATGCACATATCGACTTTTGAGCACCGAAAATATCGATTTTGAGCATGTTTAGGGTCTGTATCTTGAAAACATTCTAACTAGGAGTAGGCATGTACAGATCGCTTATAGGACCCAAAAATACCGAATTTTCGGGTGTTTTGAGCCTGAATTTGAGATATAAACGGGTACAGAAGATGCATGTACATATCGACTTTGGACACTTAAAATATCGATTTTTAGCATGTTTTGAGCCTATATTATGAAAACATTCTAGCACTGAGTATTCATGTACAGATCGCTTTTGGGACCCAAAAATATCGAATTTTCGCTTGTTTTGAGCCTGAATTTGAGATATAAACGAGTGCAGAAGATGCATACACATATTGACTTTGGGCACCAAAAAAATCGATTTCCAGTATGTTTTGGGCTTGTATTTTGAAAATACTCTAACACGGAGTGGGCATGTACAGTTCGCTTCTGGGACCCCAAAATATCGAATTTTCGGGTGTTTGGAGCCTGAATTTGAGATATAAACGGGTACAGAAGATGCATGCACATATCGACTTTTGGGCACCTAAAAGATCGATTTCCAGTATGTTTTGGGCTTGTATTTTGAAAATACTCTAACACGGAGTGGGCATGTACAGTTCGCTTCTGGGACCCCAAAATATCGAATTTTCGGGTGTCATGGGCCTGAATTTGATATATCGACTTTAGGCACCTAAAATATCGATTTTCAGAATGTTTTGGGCCTGTATTTTGAAAATACTCTAACACGGAGTATGCAAGTACAGATCGCTTCTGGGACCCCAAAATATCGAATTTTCGGGTGTTTAGAGCCTGAATTTAAGATATAAACGGGTACAGAGGATGCATCCACATATCGACTTTTGGGCACCAAAAAGATCGCTTTTCAGTATGTTTTGGGCCTGTATATTGAAAATACTCTAACACGGAGTAAGCATGTACAGATCGATTCTGGGACCCCAAAATATCGAATTTTCGTGTGTTTTGGGCCTCAATTTTAAAATCGACTTTGGGCACCTAAAATATCGATTTTTAGCATGTTTTGGGCCTATATTTTGAAAATATTCTAGCACTAAGTAGGCATGTACAGATCACTTCTTGGACCCCAAAATATCGAATTTTTGGGTGTTTTGAGCCGGAATTTGAGATATAAACGGGTGCAGAAGATGCATACACACATTGACTTTGTCAACCTAACATATCGATTTTCAGCATGTTTTGGGCCTGTAATTTGAAAATACTCTAACACGGATTAGGTATGTACAGATCGCTTCTGGGACCCTAAAATACCGAATTTTCGGGTGTTTTGAGCCTGAATTTGAGATATAAACGGGTACAGAAGATGCATGCACATATCGACTTTTCGGCACCTAAAAGATCGATTTTCACACTGTTTTGGGCCTGTAATTTGAAAATACTCTAACACGGAGTAGGCATGTACAGTTCGCTTCTGGGACCCCAAAATATCGAATTTTCGGGTGTTTTGGGCCTGAATTTGAGATATCGACTTTGGGCACCTAAAATATCGATTTTTAGCATGTTTTGGGCATATATTTTAAAAACAATCTAGCACTGATTAGGCATGAACAGATCACTTCTGGGACCCCAAAATACCGAATTTTTTGGGTGTTTTGAGCCTGAATTTGAGATATAAACGGGTACAGAAAATGCATGCACATATCGACTTTTGGGCACCTAAAAGATCGATTTTCAGTATGTTTTGGGCCTGTATTTTGAAAATACTCTACCACTGAGTAGGCATGTACAATTCGCTTCTAGGACCCCAAAATATCGAATTTTCGGGTGTTTTGGGCCTGAATTTGAGATATCGACTTTGTGCACCAAAAATATCGATTTTTCGCTTGTTTTGGGCCTTTATTTAGAAAATATTCTAGCACTAAGTAGGCATGTACAGCTCACAACTGGGACCCCAAAATATCAGATTTTCGGGTGTTTTGAGCCTGAATTTGAGATATAAACGGGTACAGAAGATGCATGCACATATCGACTTTTGGGCACCTAAAAGATCGATTTTCAGTATGTTTTGGGCCTGTATATTGAAAAAACTCTAATACGGAGTAGGCATGTACAGATCACTTCTGGGACCACAAAATATCGGGTTTTCGTATGTTTTTGGCCTGAATTTGAGATATCGACTTTGAGCACCTAAATTATCGATTTTTAGCATGTTTTGGGCCTATATTTTGAAAATGTTATAAAACTAAATATGCATGTACAGATCACTTCTGGGACCCCAAAATATCGAATTTTCGGGTGTTTGGAGACTGAATTTGAGATATAAACGGGTGCAGAAGATGCATACACATATTGACTTTGGTCACCTAAAATATCGATTTTCAGCATGTTTTGGGCCTATATTTTGACAAAATTCTAGCACTGAGTAGGCATGTACAGATCGCTTCAGGAACCAAAAAATTATCGAATTTTCGGGTGTTTTGAGGTTGAATTTGGGATTTAAACGGGTGCAGAAGATGCATACACATATTGACTTTGGTCACCTAAAATATCGATTTTCAGCATGTTTTGGGCCTGTATTTTTGAAAATTGTCTAACACGGAGTAGGCAAGTACAGATCACTTCTGGGACCCCAAAATATCGAATTTTCGGGTGTTTGGAGACTGAATTTGAGATATAAACGGGTACAGAAGATGCATGCACATATCGACTTTTGGGCACCTAAAATATCGATTATCTGTATGTTTTGGGCCAGTATTTTATAAATACTCTAACACGGAGTAGGTATGTACAGATCGCTTCTAGGACCCCAAAATATAGAATTTTCGGGTGTTTAAGGACTGAATTTGAGATATCGACTTTGGGCACCTAAAATATCGATTTTTAGCATGTTTTGGACCTATATTTTGAAAACATTCTAGCACTGAGTAGGCATGTACAGATCGCTTCTGGGACCCCGAAATATCGAATTTTCGGGTGTTTTAAGCCTGAATTTGAGATATAAACGGGTACAGAAAATGCATGCACATATTGACTTTGGGCACCTAAAATATCGATTTTCAGCATGTTTTGGGCCTGTATTTTGAAAATACTCTTACACGGAGTAGGCATGTACAGATCGCTTCTTGGACCCAAAAATATAGAATTTTCGGGTGTTTAAGGACTGAATTTCAGATATCGACTTTGGGCACCTAAAATATCGATTTTTAGCATGTTTTGGGCCTATATTTTGAAAACATTCTAGCACTGAGTAGGCATGTACAGATCGCTTCTGGGACCCCGAAATATCGAATTTTCGGGTGTTTTAAGCCTGAATTTGAGATATAAACAGGTGCAGAAGATGCATACACATATTAACTTTGGGCACCTAAAATATCGATTTTCAGCATGTTTTGGGCCTCTATCTTAGTAGGCATGTACAGATCGCTTCTAAGACCCCAAAATATCGAATTTTCGGGTGTTTTGATCCAGAATTTAAGATATAAACGGGTACAGAAGATGCATGCACATATCGACTTTTGGGCACTAAAAAGATCGATTTTCAGTATGTTTTGGGCCTGTATATTGAAAAAACTCTAACACGGAGTAGTCAAGTACAGATCGCTTCTGGGACCCCAAAATATCGAATTTTCGGGTGTTTGGAGCCTGAATTTGAGATATAAACGGGTACAGAAGATGCATCCACATATCGACTTTTGGGCACCTAAAAGATCGATTTTCAGTATGTTTTGGGCCTGTATATTGAAAAAACTCTAATACGGAGTAGGCATGTACAGATCACTTCTGGGACCCCAAAATATCGGGTTTTCGTGCGTTTTGGGCCTGAATTTGAGATATCGACTTTGGGCACCTAAATTATCGATTGTTAGCATGTTTTGGGCCTATATTTTGAAAATATTATAGAACTAAGTAGGCATGTACAGATCACTTCTGGGACCCCAAAATATCGAATTTTCGGGTGTTTTGAGCCTGAATTTGAGATATAAGCGTGTCCAGAAGATGCATGCACATATCGACTTTGGACACTTAAAATATCGATTTTTAGCATGTTTTGAGCCTATATTTTGACAAAATTCTAGCACTGAGTAGGCATGTACAGATCGCTTCTGGAACCAAAAAATTATCGAATTTTCGGGTGTTTTGAGGTTGAATTTGGGATTTAAACGGGTGCAGAAGTTGCATACACATATTGACTTTGGTCACCTAAAATATCGATTTTCAGAATGTTTTGGGCCTGTATTTTGAAAATACTCTAACACGGAGTAGGCAAGTACAGCTCACTTCTGGGACCCCAAAATATCAAATTTTCGGGTGTTTGGAGCCTGAATTTGAGATATAAACGGGTACAGAAGATGCATGCACATATCGACTTTTGGGCACCTAAAATATCGATTTTCAGCATGTTTTGGGCCTGTATTTTGAAAATACTCTAACACGGAGTAGTCAAGTACAGATCGCTTCTGGGACCCCAAAATATCGAATTTTCGGGTGTTTGGAGCCTGAATTTGAGATATAAACGGGTACAGAAGATGCATCCACATATCGACTTTTGGGCACCTAAAAGATCGATTTTCAGTATGTTTTAGGCCTGTATATTGAAAAAACTCTAATACGGAGTAGGCATTTGCAGATCACTTCTGGGACCCCAAAATATCGGGTTTTCGTGCGTTTTTGGCCTGAATTTGAGATATCGACTTTGGGCACCTAAATTATCGATTTTTAGCATGTTTTGGGCCTATATTTTGACAAAATTCTAGCACTGAGTAGGCATGTACAGATCGCTTCTGGAACCAAAAAATTATCGAATTTTCGGGTGTTTTGAGGTTGAATTTGGGATTTAAACGGGTGCAGAAGATGCATACACATATTGACTTTGGTCACCTAAAATATCGATTTTCAGCATGTTTTGGTCCTGTATTTTGAAAATACTCTAACACGGAGTAGGCAAGTACAGATCACTTCTGGGACCCCAAAACATCGAATTTTCGGGTGTTTTGGGCTTGAATTTGAGATATCGACTTTGGGCACCTAAAATATAGATTTTTAGCATTTTATGGGCCTATATTTTGAAAATATTCTAGCACTGAGTAGGCATGTACAGATTGCTTTTGGGACCCCAAAATATCAAATTTTCGGGTGTTTTAATCCTGAATCTGAGATATAAACGGGTACAGAAAATGCATGCACATATCGACTTTTGAGCACCTAAAATATCGATTTTGAGCATGTTTTGGGTCTGTATCTTGAAAACATTCTAACTAGGAGTAGGCATGTACAGATCGCTTCTAGGACCCAAAAATACCGAATTTTCGGGTGTTTTTAACCTGAATTTGAGATATAAACGGGTACAGAAGATGCATGCACATATCGACTTTGGACACTTAAAATATCGATTTTTAGCATGTTTTGAGCCTATATTATGAAAACATTCTAGCACCGAGTATTCATGTGCAGATCGCTTCTGGGACTCAAAAATATCGAATTTTCGGGTGTTATGAGCCTGAATTTGAGAAAAAAACGAGTGCAGAAGATGCATACACATATTGACTTTGGGCACCAAAAATATCGATTTTCAGCATGTTTTGGGCCTGTATCTGAGTAGGCATGTACAGATCGCTTCTGGGACCCCAAAATATCGAATTTTCGGGTGTTTGGAGCCTGAATTTGAGATATAAACGGGTACAGAAGATGCATGCACATATCGACTTTTGGGCACTAAAAAGATCGATTTTCAGTATGTTTTGGGCCTGTATATTGAAAAAACTCTAACACGGAGTAGTCAAGTACAGATCGCTTCTGGGACCCCAAAATATCGAATTTTCGGGTGTTTGGAGCCTGAATTTGAGATATAAACGGGTACAGAAGATGCATCCACATATCGACTTTTGGGCACCTAAAAGATCGATTTTCAGTATGTTTTGGGCCTGTATATTGAAAAAACTCTAATACGGAGTAGGCATGTACAGATCACTTCTGGGACCCCAAAATATCGGGTTTTCGTGCGTTTTGGGCCTGAATTTGAGATATCGACTTTGGGCACCTAAATTATCGATTGTTAGCATGTTTTGGGCCTATATTTTGAAAATATTATAGAACTAAGTAGGCATGTACAGATCACTTCTGGGACCCCAAAATATCGAATTTTCTGGTGTTTTGAGCCTGAATTTGAGATATAAGCGTGTCCAGAAGATGCATGCACATATCGACTTTGGACACTTAAAATATCGATTTTTAGCATGTTTTGAGCCTATATTTTGACAAAATTCTAGCACTGAGTAGGCATGTACAGATCGCTTCTGGAACCAAAAAATTATCGAATTTTCGGGTGTTTTGAGGTTGAATTTGGGATTTAAACGGGTGCAGAAGTTGCATACACATATTGACTTTGGTCACCTAAAATATCGATTTTCAGAATGTTTTGGGCCTGTATTTTGAAAATACTCTAACACGGAGTAGGCAAGTACAGCTCACTTCTGGGACCCCAAAATATCAAATTTTCGGGTGTTTGGAGCCTGAATTTGAGATATAAACGGGTACAGAAGATGCATGCACATATCGACTTTTGGGCACCTAAAATATCGATTTTCAGCATGTTTTGGGCCTGTATTTTGAAAATACTCTAACACGGAGTAGTCAAGTACAGATCGCTTCTGGGACCCCAAAATATCGAATTTTCGGGTGTTTGGAGCCTGAATTTGAGATATAAACGGGTACAGAAGATGCATCCACATATCGACTTTTGGGCACCTAAAAGATCGATTTTCAGTATGTTTTAGGCCTGTATATTGAAAAAACTCTAATACGGAGTAGGCATTTGCAGATCACTTCTGGGACCCCAAAATATCGGGTTTTCGTGCGTTTTTGGCCTGAATTTGAGATATCGACTTTGGGCACCTAAATTATCGATTTTTAGCATGTTTTGGGCCTATATTTTGACAAAATTCTAGCACTGAGTAGGCATGTACAGATCGCTTCTGGAACCAAAAAATTATCGAATTTTCGGGTGTTTTGAGGTTGAATTTGGGATTTAAACGGGTGCAGAAGATGCATACACATATTGACTTTGGTCACCTAAAATATCGATTTTCAGCATGTTTTGGTCCTGTATTTTGAAAATACTCTAACACGGAGTAGGCAAGTACAGATCACTTCTGGGACCCCAAAATATCGAATTTTCGGGTGTTTGGAGCCTGAATTTGAGATATAAACGGGTACAGAAGATTCATGCACATATCGACTTTTGGGCACCTAAAATATCGATTATCTGTATGTTTTGGGCCTGTATTTTATAAATACTCTAACACGGAGTAGGTATGTACAGATCGCTTCTAGGACCCCAAAATATCGAATTTTCGGGTGTTTAAGGACTGAATTTGAGATATCGACTTTGGGCACCTAAAATATTGATCTTTAGCATGTTTTGGACCTATATTGTGAAAACATTCTAGCACTGAGTAGGCATGTACAGATCGCTTCTGGGACCCCGAAATATCGAATTTTCGGGTGTTTTAAGCCTGAATTTGAGATATAAACGGGTACAGAAGATGCATGCACATATTGACTTTGGGCACCTAAAATATCGATTTTCAGCATGTTTTGGGCCTGTATTTTGAAAATACTCTTAACACGGAGTAGGCATGTACAGATCGCTTCTTGGACCCAAAAATATAGAATATTCGGGTGTTTGGAGCCTGAATTTGAGATATAAACGGCTACAGAAGATATTATCCACATTTCGACTTTTGGGCACCTAAAATATCGATTTTCAGCATGTTTTGGGCCTGTATCTGAGTAGGCATGTACAGATCGCTTCTGGGACCCCAAAATATCGAATTTTCGCGTGTTTGAAGCCTGAATTTAAGATATAAACGGGTACAGAAGATGCATGCACATATCGACTTTTGGGCACCTAAAAAATCGATTTTCAGTATGTTATGGGTCTGTATTTTGAAAATACTCTAACACGGAGTAGGCATGTACAGTTCGCATCTGGGACCCCAAAATATCGAATTTTCAGGTGTTTTAGGCCTGAATTTGAGATATCGACTTTGGGCACCTAAAATATCGATTTTTAGCATGTTTTAAGCCTATATTTTGAAAACATTCTAGCACTGAGAAGGCATGTACAGATCACTTCTGGGACCCCAAAATATCGAATTTTCGGGTGTTTTGATCCTGAATTTGAGATATAAACGGGTACAGAAGATGCATGCACATATCGACTTTGGACACTTAAAATATCGATTTTTAGCATGTTTTGGGCCTATATTTTGACAAAATTCTAGCACTGAGTAGGCATGTACAGATCGCTTCTGGAACCAAAAAATTATCGAATTTTCGGGTGTTTTGAGGTTGAATTTGGGATTTAAACGGGTGCAGAAGATGCATACACATATTGACTTTGGTCACCTAAAATATCGATTTTCAGCATGTTTTGGTCCTGTATTTTGAAAATACTCTAACACGGAGTAAGCAAGTACAGATCACTTCTGGGACCCCAAAATATCGAATTTTCGGGTGTTTGGAGCCTGAATTTGAGATATAAACGGGTACAGAAGATTCATGCACATATCGACTTTTGGGCACCTAAAATATCGATTATCTGTATGTTTTGGGCCTGTATTTTATAAATACTCTAACACGGAGTAGGTATGTACAGATCGCTTCTAGGACCCCAAAATATCGAATTTTCGGGTGTTTAAGGACTGAATTTGAGATATCGACTTTGGGCACCTAAAATATTGATCTTTAGCATGTTTTGGACCTATATTGTGAAAACATTCTAGCACTGAGTAGGCATGTACAGATCGCTTCTGGGACCCCGAAATATCGAATTTTCGGGTGTTTTAAGCCTGAATTTGAGATATAAACGGGTACAGAAAATGCATGCACATATTGACTTTGGGCACCTAAAATATCGATTTTCAGCATGTTTTGGGCCTGTATTTTGAAAATACTCTTAACACGGAGTAGGCATGTACAGATCGCTTCTTGGACCCAAAAATATAGAATATTCGGGTGTTTGGAGCCTGAATTTGAGATATAAACGGCTACAGAAGATATTATCCACATTTCGACTTTTGGGCACCTAAAATATCGATTTTCAGCATGTTTTGGGCCTGTATCTGAGTAGGCATGTACAGATCGCTTCTGGGACCCCAAAATATCGAATTTTCGCGTGTTTGAAGCCTGAATTTAAGATATAAACGGGTACAGAAGATGCATGCACATATCGACTTTTGGGCACCTAAAAAATCGATTTTCAGTATGTTATGGGTCTGTATTTTGAAAATACTCTAACACGGAGTAGGCATGTACAGTTCGCATCTGGGACCCCAAAATATCGAATTTTCAGGTGTTTTAGGCCTGAATTTGAGATATCGACTTTGGGCACCTAAAATATCGATTTTTAGCATGTTTTAAGCCTATATTTTGAAAACATTCTAGCACTGAGAAGGCATGTACAGATCACTTCTGGGACCCCAAAATATCGAATTTTCGGGTGTTTTGATCCTGAATTTGAGATATAAACGGGTACAGAAGATGCATGCACATATCGACTTTGGACACTTAAAATATCGATTTTTAGCATGTTTTGAGCCTATGTTTTGAAAACATTCTAGCACTGAGTAGGCATGTACAGTTCGCTTCTGGGACCCAAAAAATATCGAATTTTCGGGTGTTTTGAGGTTGAATTTGGGATATAAACGGGTGCAGAAGATGCATACACATATTGACTTTGGTCACCTAAAATATCGATTTTCAGCATGTTTTGGGCCTGTATTTTGAAAATACTCTAACACGGAGTAGGCAAGTACAGATCGATTCTGGGACCCCAAAATATCGAATGTTCGGGTGTTTGGAGCCTGAATTTGAGATATAAACGGGTACAGAAGATATTATCCACATTTCGACTTTTGGACACTTAAAATATCGATTTTAGCATGTTTTAAGCCTATATTTTGAAAACATTCTAGCACTGAGTAGGCATGTACAGTTCGCTTCTGGGACCCCAAAATATCGAATTTTCGGGTGTTTGGGCCTGAATTTGATATATCGACTTTGGGCACCTAAAATATCGATTTTTAGCATTTTTTGGGCCTATATTTTGAAAATATTCTAGCACTTAGTAGGCATGTACAGATTGCTTCTGGGACCCCAAAATATCAAATTTTCGGGTGTTTTGATCCTGAATTTGAGATATAAACGGGTACAGAAAATGCATGCACATATCGACTTTTGAGCACCTAAAATATCGATTTTGAGCATGTTTTGGGTCTGTATCTTGAAAACATTCTAACTAGGAGTAGGCATGTACAGATCGCTTCTAGGACCCAAAAATACCGAATTTTCGGGTGTTTTGAGCCTGAATTTGAGATATAAACGGGTACAGAAGATGCATGCACATATCGACTTTGGACACTTAAAATATCGATTTTTAGCATGTTTTGAGCCTATATTATGAAAACATTCTAGCACTGAGTATTCATGTACAGATCGCTTCTGGGACCCAAAAATATCGAATTTTCGGGTGTTTTGAGCCTGAATTTGAGATATAAACGAGTGCAGAAGATGCATACACATATTGTCTTTGGGCACCAAAAATATCGATTTTCAGCATGTTTTGGGCCTGTATCTGAGTAGGCATTTACAGATCGCTTCTGGGACCCCAAAATATCGAATTTTCGCGTGTTTGAAGCCTGAATTTAAGATATAAACGGGTACAGAAGATGCATGCACATATCGACTTTTGGGCACCTAAAAGATCGATTTTCAGTATGTTTTGGGCTTGTATTTTGAAAATACTCTAACACGGAGTGGGCATGTACAGTTCGCTTCTGGGACCCCAAAATATCGAATTTTCGGGTGTTTTGGGCCTGAATTTGATATATCAACTTTGGGCACCTAAAATATCGATTTTCAGAATGTTTTGGGCCTGTATTTTGAAAATACTCTAACACGGAGAATGCAAGTACAGATCGCTTCTGGGACCCCAAAATATCGAATTTTCGGGTGTTTGGAGCCTGAATTTGAGATATAAAAGGGTACAGAAGATGCATCCACATATCGACTTTTGGGCACCAAAAAGATCGATTTTCAGTATGTTTTGGGCCTGTATATTGAAAATACTCTAACACGGAGTAGTCATGTACAGATCGATTCTGGGACCCCAAAATATCGAATTTTCGTGTGTTTTGGGCCTCAATTTTAATATCGACTTTGGGCACCTAAAGTATCAATTTTTAGCATGTTTTGGGCCTATATTTTGAAAATATTCTAGCACTAAGTAGGCATGTACAGATCACTTCTTGGACCCCAAAATATCGAATTTTTGGGTGTTTTGAGCCTGAATTTGAGATATAAACGGGTACAGAAGATGCATGCACATATCGACTTTGGAAAATTAAAATATCGATTTTTTGCATGTTTTGAGCCTACATTTTGAAAACATTCTAGCACTGAGTAGGCATGTACAAATCGCTTCTGGGACCAAAAAATATCGAATTTTCGGGTGTTTTGATGTTGAATTTGGGATATAAACGGGTGCAGAAGATGCATACACATATTGACTTTGGGCACCTAAAATATCGATTTTCAGCATGTTTTGTGCCTGTATTTTGAAAATACTCTAACACGGAGTAGGTATGTACAGATCGCTTCTGGGACCCTAAAATACCGAATTTTCGGGTGTTTTGAGCCTGAATTTGAGATATAAACGGGTACAGAAGATGCATGCACATATCGACTTTTGGGTTAAAGGTTAAAGGTTAAAGGTCCGCCAATGAGTGGCAGTCAATGGGACAGAGTGTATCACACACTATGTGTATGAAACACAACTATAGCACGCATCACAAGGATGATGAGTGGCCCAAAGACCTCTCCACCCACGTGAGACCCGAGTCAGCTTCAGCTATGGCTGCGTAAGCAGGAAGACCTCAGACAGCTGACTCAAACCCCCCACCCCCTGCTCACAGAGGTGGTAACCTCTGGCATCAGTGAAAGATTTTTATCGTGTCCCGAGCAAGGATCGAACGCTGGGCCGCAGGATTCAGCCGCAGACTCTAGCACTGTGCTAGCCAGAAAGATCGATTTTCAGTATGTTTTAGGCCTGTAATTTGAAAATACTCTAACACGGAGTAGGCATGTACAGTTCGCTTCTGGGACCCCAAAATATCGAATTTTCGGGTGTTTTGGGCCTCAATTTGAGATATCGACTTTGGGCACCTAAAATATCGATTTTTCGCATGTTTTGGGCCTATATTTTAAAAACAATCTAGCACTGAGTAGGCATGTACAGATCGCTTCTAGGACCCCAAAATACCGAATTTTCGGGTGTTTTGAGCCTGAATTTGAGATATAAACGGATACAGAAGATGCATGCACATATCGACTTTTGGGCACCTAAAAGATCGATTTTCAGTATGTTTTGGGCCTGTATTTTGAAAATACTCTAACACGGAGTAGGCATGTACAATTCGCTTCTGGGACCCCAAAATATCGAATTTTCGGGTGTTTTGGGCCTGAATTTGAGATATCGACTTTGGGCACCTAAAATATCGATTTTTCGCATGTTTTGGGCCTATATTTTGAAAATATTCTAGCACTAAGTAGGCATGTACAGCTCACATCTGGGACCCCAAAATATCATATTTTCGGGTGTTTTGAGCCTGAATTTGAGATATAAACGGGGCACAGAAGATGCATGCACATCTCTACTTGGGTCACCTAAAATATCGACTTTCAGCATGTTTTGGGCCTGTATTTTGAAAATACTCTAACACGGAGTAGTCAAGTACAGATCGCTTCTGGGACCCCAAAATATCGAATTTTCGGGTGTTTGGAGCCTGAATTTGAGATATAAACGGGTACAGAAGATGCATCTACATATCGACTTTTGGGCACCTAAAAGATCGATTTTCAGTATGTTTTGGGCCTGTATATTGAAAAAACTCTATTACGGAGTAGGCATGTACAGATCACTTCTGGGACCCAAAAATATCCGGTTTTCGTGCGTTTTGGGCCTGAATTTGAGATATCGACTTTGGACACCTAAATTATCGATTTTTAGCATGTTTTGGGCCTATATTTTGAAAATATTCTAGAACTAAGAAGGCATGTACAGATCACTTCTGGGACCCCAAAATATCGAATTTTCGGGTGTTTTGAGCCTGAATTTGAGATATAAACGGGTCCAGAAGATGCATGCACATATCGACTTTGGACACTTAAAATATCGATTTTTAGCATGTTTTGAGCCTACATTATGAAAACATTCTTGCAGTGAGTATTCATGTACAGATCGCTTCTGGGACCCAAAAATATAGAATTTTCGGGTGTTTTGAGCCTGAATTTGAGATATAAACGAGTGCAGAAGATGCATACACATATTGTCTTTGGGCACCAAAAATATCGATTTTCAGCATGTTTTGGGCCTGTATCTGAGTAGGCATGTACAGATCTCTTCTGGGACCCCAAAATATCGAATTTTCGGGTGTTTGGAGCCTGAATTTAAGATATAAACGGGTACAGAAGATGCATGCACATATCGACTTTTGGGCACCTAAAAGATCGATTTTCAGTATGTTTTGGGCTTGTATTTTGAAAATACTCTAACACGGAGTGGGCATGTACAGTTCGCTTCTGGGACCCCAAAATATCGAATTTTCGGGTGTTTTGGGCCTGAATTTGATATATCAACTTTGGGCACCTAAAGTATCGATTTTCAGAATGTTTTGGGCCTGTATTTTGAAAATACTCTAACACGGAGTATGCAAGTACAGATCGCTTCTGGGACCCCAAAATATCGAATTTTCGGGTGTTTGGAGCCTGAATTTGAGATATAAAAGGGTACAGAAGATGCATCCACATATCGACTTTTGGGCACCAAAAAGATCGATTTTCAGTATGTTTTGGGCCTGTATATTGAAAATACTCTAACACGGAGTAGTCATGTACAGATCGATTCTGGCACCCCAAAATATCGAATTTTCGTGTGTTTTGGGCCTCAATTTTAATATCTACTTTGGAAAATTAAAATATCGATTTTTTGCATGTTTTGAGCCTACATTTTGAAAACATTCTAGCACTGAGTAGGCATGTACAAATCGCTTCTGGGACCAAAAAATATCGAATTTTCGGGTGTTTTGATGTTGAATTTGGGATATAAACGGTTGCAGAAGATGCATACACATATTGATTTTGGGCACCTAAAATATCGATTTTCAGCATGTTTTGTGCCTGTATTTTGAAAATACTCTAACACGGAGTAGGTATGTACAGATCGCTTCTGGGACCCTAAAATACCGAATTTTCGGGTGTTTTGAGCCTGAATTTGAGATACAAACGGGTACAGAAGATGCATGCACATATCGACTTTTGGGTTAAAGGTTAAAGGTTAAAGGTCCGCCAATGAGTGGCAGTCAATGGGACAGAGTGTATCACACACTATGTGTATGAAACACAACTATAGCACGCATCACAAGGATGATGAGTGGCCCAAAGACCTCTCCACCCACGTGAGACCCGAGTCAGCTTCAGCTATGGCTACGTAAGCAGGAAGACCTCAGACAGCTGACTCAAACCCCCCACCCCCTGCTCACAGGGGTGGTAACCTCTGGCATCAGTGAAAGATTTATATCGTGTCCCGAGCAAGGATCGAACGCTGGGCCGCAGGATTGCAGCCGCAGACTCTAGAACTGTGCTAGCCAGAAAGATCGATTTTCAGTATGTTTTAGGCCTGTAATTTGAAAATACTCTAACAAGAAGTAGGCATGTACAGTTCGCTTCTGGGACCCCAAAATATCGAATTTTCGGGTGTTTTGGGCCTCAATTTGAGATATCGACTTTGGGCACCTAAAATATCGATTTTTCGCATGTTTTGGGCCTATATTTTAAAAACAATCTAGCACTGAGTAGGCATGTACAGATCGCTTCTGGGACCCCAAAATACCGAATTTTCGGGTGTTTTGAGCCTGAATTTGAGATATAAACGGATACAGAAGATGCATGCACATATCGACTTTTGGGCACCTAAAAGATCGATTTTCAGTATGTTTTGGGCCTGTATTTTGAAAATACTCTAACACGAAGTAGGCATGTACAGTTCGCTTCTGGGACCCCAAAATATCGAATTTTCGGGTGTTTTGGGCCTCAATTTGAGATATCGACTTTGGACACTTAAAATATCGATTTTTTGCATGTTTTAAACCTATATTTTGAAAAAATTCTAGCACTGAGTAGGCATGTACAGATCGCTTCTGGAACCAAAATTTTTTCGAATTTTCGGGTGTTTTGAGGTTGAATTTGGGATATAAACGGGTGCAGAAGATGCATACACATATTGACTTTGGTCACCTAAAATATCGATTTTCAGCATGTTTTGGGCCTGTATTTTGAAAATACTCTAACACGGAGTAGGCAGTTACAGATCACTTCTGGGACCCCAAAATATCGAATTTTCGGGTGTTTGGAGCCTGAATTTGAGATATAAACGGGTACAGAAGATGCATGCACATATCGACTTTTGGGCACCTAAAATACCGATTATCTGTATGTTTTGGGCCTGTATTTTATAAATACTCTAACACGGAGTAGGTATATACAGATCGCGTCAAGGATCCCAAAATATCGAATTTTCGGGTGTTTAAGGACTGAATTTAAGATATCGACTTTGGGCACCTAAAATATCGATTTTTAGCATGTTTTGGCGCTATATTTTGAAAACATTCTAGCACTGAGTAGGCATGTACAGATCGCTTCTGGGACCCCGAAATATCGAATTTTCGGGTGTTTTAAGCCTGAATTTGAGATATAAACGGGTACAGAAAATGCATGCACATATTGACTTTGGGCACCTAAAATATCGATTTTCAGCATGTTTTGGGCCTGTATTTTGAAAATACTCTAACACGGAGTAGGCATGTACAGATCGCTTCTTGGACCCAAAAATATAGAATTTTCAGGTGTTTGGAGCCTGAATTTGAGATATAAACGGGTACAGAAGATGCATGCACATATCGACTTTTGGGCACCTAAAATATCGATTATCTGTATGTTTTGGGCCTGTATTTTATAAATACTCTAACACGGAGTAGGTATGTACAGATCGCTTCTAGGACCCCAAAATATCGAATTTTCGGGTGTTTAAGGACCGAATTTGATATATCGATTTTGGGCACCAAAAATATCGATTTTTAGCATGTTTTGGGCCTATATTTTGAAAACATTCTAGCACTGAGTAGGCATGTACAGATCGCTTCTGGGACCCCGAAATATCGAATTTTCGGGTGTTTTAAGCCTGAATTTGAGATATAAACGGGTACAGAAAATGCATGCACATATTGACTTTGGGCACCTAAAATATCGATTTTCAGCATGTTTTGGGCCTGTATTTTGAAAATACTCTAACACGGAGTAGGCATGTACAGATCGCTTCTTGGACACAAAAATATAGAATTTTTGGGTGTTTTGAGCCTGAATTTGAGATATCGACTATGGGCACCTAAAATATTGATTTTTAGCATGTTTGGGCCTATATTTTGAAAATATTCTAGCACTAAGTAGGCATGTACAGCTCTCTTCTGGGACCCCAAAATATCGAATTTTCGGGTGTTTGGAGCCTGAATTTGAAATATAAACGGGTACAGAAGATGCATCCACATATCGACTTTTGGGCACCTAAAAGATCGATTTTCAGTATGTTTTGGGCCTGTTTATTGAAAAAACTCTAATACGGAGTAGGTATGTACAGATCGCTTCTGGGACCTCAAAATATCGGGTTTTCGTGCGTTTTTGGCCTGAATTTGAGATATCGACTTTGGGCACCTAAATTATCGATTTTTAGCATGTTTTGAGCCTATATTTTGAAAATATTCTAGAACTAAGTAGGCATGTACAGATCACTTCTGGGACCCAAAAATATCGAATTTTCGGGTGTTTTGAGCCTGAATTTGAGATATAAACGGGTCTAGAAGATGCATGCACATATCGACTTTGGACACTTAAAATATCGATTTTTATCATGTTTTGTGCCTATATTTTGAAAACATTCTAGCACTGAGGAGGCATGTACAGATCGCTTCTGGGACCCAAAAATATCGAATTTTCGGGTGTTTTGAGGTTGAATTTGGGATATAAACGGATGCAGAAGATGCATACACGTATTGACTTTGGTCACCTAAAATATCGATTTTCAGCATGTTTTGGGCCTGTATTTTGACAATACTCAAACACGGAGTAGGCAAGTACAGATCGCTTCTAGGACCCCAAAATATCGAATTTTCGGGTGTTTAAGGACTGAATTTGAGATATCGACTTTGGGCACCTAAAATATCGATTTTCAGAATGTTTTGGGCCTGTATTTTGAAAATACTCTAACACGGAGTATGCAAGAACAGATCGCTTCTGGGACCCCAAAATATCGAATTTTCGGGTGTTTGGAGCCTGAATTTGAGATATAAAAGGGTACAGAAGATGCATCCACATATCGACTTTTGGGCACCAAAAAGATCGATTTTCAGTATGTTTTGGGCCTGTATACTGAAAATACTCGAACACGGAGTAGGCATGTACAGATCGATTCTGGGACCCCTAAATATCGAATTTTCGTGTGTTTTGGGCCTCAATTTGAGATATCGACTTTGGGCATCTAAAATATCGATTTTTAGCATGTTTTGGGCCTATATTTTGAAAATATTCTAGCACTAAGTAGGCATGTACAGATCACTTCTTGGACCTCAAAATATCGAATTTTTGGGTGTTTTGAGCCTGAATTTGAGATATAAACGGGTCCAGATGATGCATGCACATATCGACTTTGGAAAATTAAAATATCAATTTTTTGCATGTTTTGAGCCTATATTTTGAAAACATTCTAGCACTGAGTAGGCATGTAAAGATCGCTTCTGGGACCAAAAAATATCGAATTTTCGGGTGTTTTGAGGTTGAATTTGGGATATAAACGGGTGCAGAAGATGCATACACAAATTGACTTTGGTCACCTAAAATATCGATTTTCAGCATGTTTTGGGCCTCTATTTTGAAAATACTCTAACACGGAGTAGGTATGTACAGATCGCTTTTGGGACCCCAAAATACCGAGTTTTCGGGTGTTTTGTGCCTGAATTTGAGATATAAACGGGTACAGAAGATGCATGTACATATCGACTTTTGGGCACCTAAAATATCGATTTTCAGTAATTTTTGGGCCTGTAATTTGAAAATACTCTAACACGAAGTAGGCATGTACAGTTCGCTTCTGGGACCCCAAAATATCGAATTTTCGGGTGTTTTGGGCCTGAATTTGAGATATCGACTTTAGGCACCTAAAATATCGATTTTTATCATGTTTTGTGCCTATATTTTAAAAACATTCTAGCACTGAGTAGGCATGTACAGATCGCTTCTATGACCCCAAAATACCGAATTTTCGGGTGTTTTGAGCCTGAATTTGAGATATAAACGGGTACAGAAGATGCATGCACATATCGACTTTTGGGCACCTAAAAGATCGATTTTCAGTATGTTTTGGGCCTGTATTTTGAAAATACTCTAACACGGAGTAGGCATGTACAGTTCGCTTCTGGGACCCCAAAATATCGAATTTTCGGGTGTTTTGGGCCTGAATTTGAGATATTGACTTTGGGAACCTAAAATATCGATTTTTAGCATGTTTTGGGCCTATATTTTAAAAATATTCTAGCACTAAGTAGGCATGTACATATCGCTTCTATGACCCCAAAATACCGAATTTTCGGGTGTTTTGAGCCTGAATTTAAGATATAAACGGGTACAGAAGATGCATGCACATATCGACTTTGGAAACTTAAAATATCGATTATTTGCATGTTTTGAGCCTATATTTTGAAAACATTCCAGCACTGAGTAGGCATGTACAGATCGCTTCTGGGACCAAAAAATATCGAATTTTCAGGTGTTTTGAGGTTGAATTTGAGATGTAAACGGGTACAGAAGATGCATGGACATATCAACTTTTGGGCACCTAAAAGATCGATTTTCAATAAGTTTTGGGCCTGTAATTTGAAAAAACTCTAACACGAAGTAGGCATGTACAGTTCGCTTCTGGGACCCCAAAATATCGAATTTTCGGGTGTTTTGGGCCTGAATTTGAGATATCGACTTTGGGCACCTAAAATATCGATTCTTAGCATGTTTTGGGCCTATATTTTAAAAACATTCTAGCACTGAGTAGGCATGTACAGATCGCTTCTGGGACCCCAAAATACCGAATTTTCGGGCGTTTTGAGCCTGAATTTGAGATATAAACGGGTACAGAAGATGCATGCACATTTCTACTTTGGTCACCTAAAATATCGATTTTCAGCATGTTTTGGGCCTGTATTTTGAAAATACTCTAACACGGAGTAGGCAAGTACAGATCCCTTCTGGGACCCCAAAATATCGAATCTTCGGGTGTTTGGAGCTTGAATTTGAGATATAAATGGGTACAGAAGATGCATCCACATATCGACTTTTGGGCACCTTAAAGATCGATTTTCAGTATGTTTTGGGCCTGTATTTTGAAAATACTCTAACACGGAGTAGGCATGTACAGTTCGCTTCTGGGAACCCAAAATATCGAATTTTCGGTTGTTTTGGGCCTGAATTTAAGATATCGACTTTGGGAACCTAAAATATCGATTTTTAGCATGTTTTGGGCCTATATTTTAAAAATATTCTAGCACTAAGTAGGTATGTACAGCACACTTCTGGGACCCCAAAATATCGAATTTTGGGTGTTTGGAGCCTGAATTTGTGATATAAACGGGTACAGAAGATGCATGCACATCTCTACTTTGGTCACCTAAAATATCGATTTTCAGCATGTTTTGGGCCTGTATTTTGAAAATACTCTACCACGGAGTAGGTATGTACAGATCGCTTCTGGGACCCCAAAATACCGAATTTTCGGGTGTTTTGAGCCTCAATTTGAGATATAAACGGGTACAGAAGATGCATGTACATATCGACTTTTGGGCACCTAAAAGATCGATTTTCAGTAAGTTTTGGGCCTGTAATTTGAAAATACTCTAACACGAAGTAGGCATGTACAGTTCGCTTCTGGGACCCCAAAATATCGAATTTTCGGGTGTTTTGGGCCTGAATTTGAGATATCGACTTTGGGCACCTAAAATATCGATTTTTAGCATGTTTTGGGCCTATATTTTAAAAACATTCTAGCACTGAGTAGGCATGTACAGATCGCTTCTGGGACACCAACATACCGAATTTTCGGGTGTTTTGAGCCTGAATTTGATATATAAACGGGTACAGAAGATGCATGCACATATCGACTTTTGGGCACCTAAAAGATCGATTTTCAGTATGTTTTGGGCCTGTATTTTGAAAATACTCTAACACGGAGTAGGCATGTACAGATCGCTTCTGGGACCCAAAAATATAGAATTTTCGGGTGTTTTGAGCCTGAATTTGAGATATAAACAGGTACTGAAGATGCATGCACATATCGACTTTTGGGCACTTAAAATATCGATTTTGAGCATGTTTTGTGTCTGTATCTGAAAACATTCTAACAAGGTGTAGGAATGTACAGATCGCTTCTAAGACCCAAAAATACCGAATTTTCGGGTGTTTCGGGCCTGAATTTGATATATCGACTTTGGGCACCTAAAATATCGATTTTCAGAATGTTTTGGGCCTGTATTTTAAAAATACTCTAGCACTAAGTAGGCATGTACAGATCACTTCTTGGACCCCAAAATATCGAATTTTTGGGTGTTTTGAGCCTGAATTTGAGATATAAACGGGTACAGAAGATGCATGCACATATCGACTTTGGAAACTTAAAATATCGATTTTTTGCATGTTTTGAGCCTATATTTTGAAAACATTTTAGCACTGAGTAGGCATGTACAGATCGCTTTTGGGACCAGAAAAAATCGAATTTTCGGGTGTTTTGAGGTTGAATTTGGGATATAAACGGGTGTAGAAGATGCATACACATATTGACTTTGGGCACCTAAAATATCGATTTTCAGCATGTTTTGGGCCTGTATTTTGAAAATACTCTAACACGGAGTAAGTATGTACAGATCGCTTCTGGGACCCCAAAATACCGAATTTTCGGGTGTTTTGAGCCTGAATTTGAGATATAAACGGGTACAGAAGATGCATGTACATATCGACTTTTGGGCACCTAAAAGATCGATTTTCAGTAAGTTTTGGGCCTGTAATTTGAAAATACTCTAACACGAAGTAGGCATGTGCAGTTCGCTTTTGGGACCCCAAAATATCGAATTTTCGGGGGTTTTGGGTCTGAATTTGAGATATCGACTTTGGGCACCTAAAATATCGATTTTAGCATGTTTTGGGCCTATATTTTAAAAACATTCTAGCACTGAGTAGGCATGTACAGATCGCTTCTGGGACCCAAAAATACCGAATTTTCGGGTGTTTTGAGCCTGAATTTGAGATATAAACGGGTATAGAAGATGCATGCACATATCGACTTTTGAGCACCTAAAAGATCGATTTTCAGTATGTTTTGGGCCTGTATTTTGAAAATACTCTAACACGGAGTAGGCATGTACAGTTCACTTCTGAGACCCCAAAATATCGAATTTACGGGTGTTTTGGGCCTGAATTTGAGATATCGACTTTGGGAACCTAAAATATCGATTTTTTGCATGTTTTGGGCCTATATTTAAAAAATATTCTAGCACTAAGTAGGCATGTACAGCTCACTTCTTGGACCCCAAAATATCGAATTTTTGGTGTTTTGAGCCTGAATTTGAGATATAAACGGGTACAGAAGATGCATGCACATCTCTACTTTGGTCACCTAAAATATCGATTTTCAGCATGTTTTGGGCCTGTATTTTGAAAATACTCTAACACGTAGTAGGCAAGTACAGATCGCTTCTGGGACCCCAAAATATCGAATTTTCGGGTGTTTGGAGCCTGAATTTGAGATATAAACGGGTATAGAAGATGCATCCAAATATCGACTTTTGGGCACCTTAAAGATCGATTTTCAGTATGTTTTGGGCCTGTATATTGAAAAAAACTCTAATACGGAGTAGGCATGTACAGATCGCTTCTGGGACCCCAAAATATCGGGTTTTCGTGCGTTTTGGGCCTGAATTTGAGATATCGACTTTGGGTACCTAAATTATCGATTTTTAGCATGTTTTGGGCCTATATTTTGAAAATATTCTAGAACTAAATAGGCATGTACAGATCACTTCTGGGACCAAAAAATATCGAATTTTCGGGTGTTTTGAGGTTGAATTTGGGATATAAATGGGTGCAGAAGATGCATACACATATTGACTTTGGTCACCTAAAATATCGATTTTCAGCATGTTTTGGGCCTGTATTTTGATAATACTCAACACGGAGTAGGCAAGTACAGATCACTTCTGAGACCTTAAAATATCGAATTTTCAGGTTTTTGGAGCCTGAATTTGAGATATAAACGGGTACAGAAGATGCATTCACATATCGACTTTTGGGCACCTAAAATATCGATTATCTGTATGTTTTGGGCCTGTATTTTATAAAAACTCTAACACGGAGTAGGTATGTACAGATCGCTTCTAAGACCCCAAAATATCGAATTTTCGGGTGTTTAAGGACTGAATTTGAGATATCGACTTTGGGCACCTAAAATATCGATTTTTAGCATGTTTTGGGCCTATATTTTGAAAACATTCTAGCACTAAGTAGGCATGTACAGATCGCTTCTGGGACCCCGAAATATCGAATTTTCGGGTGTTTTGAGCCTGAATTTGAGATATAAACGGGTACAGAAAATGCATGCACATATTGACTTTGGGCACCTAAAATATCGATTTTCAGCATGTTTTGGGCCTGTATTTTGAAAATACTCTACCACGGAGTAGGCATGTACAGATCGCTTCTGGGACCCAAAAATATAGAATTTTCGGGTGTTTTGAGCCTGAATTTGAGATATAAACAGGTACTGAAGATGCATGCACATATCGACTTTTGGGCACTTAAAATATCGATTTTGAGCATGTTTTTGGTCTGTATCTGAAAACATTCTAACAAGGTGTAGGAATGTACAGATCGCTTCTAAGACCCAAAAATACCGAATTTTCGGGTGTTTCGGGCCTGAATTTGATATATCGACTTTGGGCACCTAAAATATCGATTTTCAGAATGTTTTGGGCCTGTATTTTGAAAATACTCTAACACGGAGTATGCAAGTACAGATCGCTTCTGGGACCCAAAAATATCGAATTTTCGGGTGTTTTGAGCCTGAATTTGAGATATAAACGGGTACAGAAGATGCATGTACATATCGACTTTTGGGCACCTAAAAGATCGATTTTCAGTAAGTTTTGGGCCTGTAATTTGAAAATACTCTAACACGAAGTAGGCATGTACAGTTCGCTTCTGGGACCCCAAAATATCGAATTTTCGGGTGTTTTGGGCCTGAATTTGAGATATCGACTTTGGGCACCTAAAATATCGATTTTTAGCATGTTTTGGGCCTATATTTTAAAAACATTCTAGCACTGAGTAGGCATGTACAGATCGCTTCTGGGACCCCCAAATACCGAATTTTCGGGTGTTTTGAGCCTGAATTTGATATATAAACGGGTACAGAAGATGCATGCACATATCGACTTTTGGGCACCTAAAAGATCGATTTTCAGTATGTTTTGGGCCTGTATTTTGAAAATACTCTAAAACGGAGTAGGCATGTACAGATCGCTTCTGGGACCCAAAAATATAGAATTTTCGGGTGTTTTGAGCCTGAATTTGAGATATAAACAGGTACTGAAGATGCATGCACATATCGACTTTTGGACACTTAAAATATCGATTTTGAGCATGTTTTGGGTCTGTATCTGAAAACATTCTAACAAGGTGTAGGAATGTACAGATCGCTTCTAAGACCCAAAAATACCGAATTTTCGGGTGTTTCGGGCCTCAATTTCAGATATCGACTTTGGGCACCTAAAATATCGATTTTTAACATGTTTTGGGCCTATATTTTGAAAATATTCTAGCACTAAGTAGGCATGTGCAGATCACTTCTTGGACCCCAAAATATCGAGTTTTTGGGTGTTTTGAGCCTGAATTTGAGATATAAACGGGTGCAGAAGATGCATGCACATATCGACTTTGGAAACTTAAAATATCGATTTTTTGCATGTTTTGAGCATATATTTTGAAAACATTCTAGCACTGAGTAGGCATGTACAGATCGCTTCTGGGACCAGAAAAAATAGAATTTTCGGGTGTTTTGAGGTTGAATTTGGGATATAAACGGGTGCAGAAGATGCATACACATATTGACTTTGGGCACCTAAAATATCGATTTTCAGCATGTTTTGGGCCTCTATTTTGAAAATACTCTAACACGGAGTAGGTATGTACAGATCGCTTCTGGGACCCCAAAATACCGAATTTTCGGGTGTTTTGAGCCTGAATTTGAGATATAAACGGGTACAGAAGATGCATGTACATATCGACTTTTGGGCACCTAAAATATCGATTTTCAGTAAGTTTTGGGCCTGTAATTTTAAAATACTCTAACACGAAGTAGGCATGTACAGTTCGGTTCTGGGACCCCAAAATATCGAACATGCCTATTCCGTGTTTGAGTATTTTCAAATTACAGGCCCAAAACATAATGAAAATCGATCTTTCAGGTGCCCAAAAGTCGATATGTGCATGCAACTTCTGTACCCGTTTATATCTCAAATTCAGGCTCCAAACACCCGAGAATTCGATATTTTGGGGTCCCAGAAGCGATCTGTACATGCCTACTCAGATACAGGCCAAAAACATGCTGAAAATCAATATTTTAGGTGCCCATAGTCAATATATGCATGCATCTTATGTACCCGTTTATATCTCAAATTCAGGCTCAAAACACCCAAAAATTCGATATTTTGGGATCCCAGAAGCGATCTCTACATGCCTAGTCAGTGCTAGAATATTTTCAATATACCGGCCCAAAACATGCTAAAAATCGATATTTTAAGTGCCCAAAGTCGATATCTCAAATTCAGGCCTAAAACACCCGAAAATTCGATATTTTGCGGTCCCAGAAGCGATCTGTACATGCCTACTCCGTATTAGAGTATTTTCAAAATCTAGGCCCAAAGCATGTTAAAAATCGAGATTTTATGTGTCTAAAGTCGATATCTCAAGTTCAGGCCCAAAACACCCGAAAATTTCGATATTTTGGGGTCACTGAAACGATCTACACATGCCTAATCAGATACAGGTCCAAAACATGCTGAAAATCGATATTTTAGGTGCCCAAAGTCAATATATACATGCATCTTCTGTACCCGTTTATATCTCAAATTCAGGCTCAAAACATCCAAAAATTCGATATTTTAGGATCCCAGAAGCGATCTGTACATGCCTACTCAGTGCTAGAATATTTTCAAAATATCGGCCCAAAACATGCTAAAAATCGATATTTTAAGTGCCCAAAGTCGATATCTCAAATTCAGGCCTAAAACACCCGAAAATTCGATATTTTGCGGTCCCAGAAGCGATCTGTACATGCCTACTCCGTGTTAGAGTATTTTCAAAATCTAGGCCCAAAGCATGCTAAAAATCGATATTTTATGTGACTAAAGTCGATATCTCAAGTTCAGACCCAAAACACCCGAAAATTTCGATATTTTCGGGTCCCTGAAGCGATCTACACATGCCTACTCAGATACAGGCCCAAAAAATGCTGAAAATCGATATTTTAGGTGCCCAAAGTCAATATGTGCATGTATCTTCTGTACCCGTTTATATCTCCAATTCAGGCTCAAAACACCCGAGAATTCGATATTTTGGGGTCCCAGAAGCGATCTGTACATGCTTACTCCGTGTTAGAGTATTTTCAAAATACAGGCTTAAAACATACTGAAAATCGTTCATGTAGGTGCCCAAAGTCAATATGTGTATGCATCTTCTGCACCCGTTTATATCCCAAATTCAACCTAAACACACCCGAAAATTCGATATTTTTGGTTCCCAGAAGCGATCTGTACATGCCTACTCAGTGCTAGAATGTTTTCAAAATATAGTCTCAAAACATGCTAAAAATCGATATTTTAAATGTTCAAAGTCGATATGTGCATGTACCTTCGGTACCGTTTATATCTCAAATTCAGGCTCAAAACACCCAAATATTTGGTATTTTGGGTTCCTAGAAGCGATCTGTACATGCCTACTCCTAGTTTGAATGTTTTTATTAAGATACAGACCAAAAACATGCTCATAATCGATATTTTAGGTGCCAAAAAGTCGATATGTGCATGCATCTACTGTACCTGTTTATATCTCAAATTCAGGCTCAAAAATCCCGAAAATTCGATATTTCGGGGTCCCAGAAGCGATCTGTACATGCTTACTCCGTGTTATAGTATTTTCAAAATACAGGCCCAAAACATGCTGAAAATCGATATTTTAGGTGTCCAAAGTCAATATGTGCATGCATCTTCTGTACCCGTTTATATCTCAAATTCAGGCTTAAAACACCCGAAAATTCGATATTTTGGGGTCCCAGAAGCGATCTGTACATGCCTACTCCGTGTTAGAGTATTTTCAAAATACTGGCCCAAAACATGCTGAAAATCGATATTTTAGGTGCCCAAAGTCTATATGTGCATGCATCTTCTGTACCCGTTTATATCTCAAATTCAGGCTACAAACACCTGAAAATTCGATATTTTGAGGTCCCAGAAGCGATCTGTACATGCCTACTTAGATACAGGCCGAAAACAGGCTAAAAATCGATATTTTAGGTGCCCAAAGTCAATATGTGTATGCATCTTCTGCACCCGTTTATATCCCAAATTCAGTGTCAAAACACCCAAAAATTCGATATTTTGGGATCCCAGAAGCGATCTGTACATGCCTAGTCAGTGCTAGAATATTTTCAAAATATAGGCCGAAAACATGCTAAAAATCGATATTTTAAGTGCCCAAAGTCGATATCTCAAATTCAGGCCTAAAACACCCGAAAATTCGATATTTTGCGGTCCCAGAAGCGATCTGTACATGCCTACTCCGTGTTAGAGTATTTTCAAAATCTAGGCCCAAAGCATGATAAAAATCGATATTTTATGTGCCTAAAGTCGATATCTCAAGTTCAGGCCCAAAACACCAGAAAATTTCGATATTTTGGGGTCACTGAAGCGATCTACACATGCCTACTCAGATACAGGCCCAAAACATGCTGAAAATCGATATTTTAGGTGCCCAAAGTCAATATGTGCATGTATCTTCTTTACCCGTTTATATCTCCAATTCAGGCTCAAAACACCCGAGAATTCGATATTTTGGGGTCCCAGAAGCGATCTGTACATGCTTACTCCGTGTTAGAGTATTTTCAAAATACAGGCTTAAAACATACTGAAAATCGATCTTGTAGGTGCCAAAAGTCAATATGTGTATGCATCTTCTGTACCCGTTTATATCCCAAATTCAACCTAAAAACACCCGAAAATTCGATATTTTTGGTTCCCAGAAGCAATCTGTACATGCCTACTCAGTGCTAGAATGTTTTCAAAATATAGTCTCAAAACATGTTAAAAATCGATATTTTAAGTGTCCAAAGTCGATATGTGCATGTACCTTCGGTACCGTTTATATCTCAAATTCAGGCTCAAAACACCCAAATATTTGGTATTTTGGGGTCCTAGAAGCGATCTGTACATGCCTACTCCTAGTTTGAATGTTTTCAAGATACAGACCAAAAACATGCTCAAAATCGATATTTTAGGTGCCAAAAAGTCGATATGTGCATGCATCTTCTGTACCCGTTTATATCTCAAATTCAGGCTCAAAAATCCAGAAAATTCGATATTTCGGGGTCCCAGAAGCGATCTGTACATGCTTACTCCGTGTTATAGTATTTTCAAAATACCGGCCCAAAACATGCTGAAAATCGATATTTTAGGTGTCCAAAGTCAATATGTGCATGCATCTTCTGTACCCGTTTATATCTCAAATTCAGGCTCAAAACAACCGAAAATTCGATATTTTGGGGTCCCAGAAGCGATCTGTACATGCCTACTCAGTGCTAGAATATTTTCAAAATACAGGATCAAAACATGCTAAAAATCGATATTTTAGGTGCCCAAAGTCGATATTTCAAATTCAGGCCCAAAACACCCGAAAATTCGATATTTTGGGATCCCAGAAGCGATCTGTACATGCCTACTCCGTGTTAGAATATTTTCGAAATACAGTCCCAAAACATCCTGAAAATCGATATTTTATGTGCCCAAAGTCAATATGTGCATGAATCTTCTGAACCCGTTTATATCTCAAATTCAGGCTCAAAACACCCGAAAATTCGATATTTTGGTGTCCCAGAAGCGATCTGTACATGTCTACTCAGTGCTAGAATATTTTCTAAATATAGGCCCAAAACATGCTAAAAATCGATATTTTAGGTGCCCAAAGTCGATATCTCAAATTCAGGCCCAAAACACCCGAAAATTCGATATTTTGGTGTCCCAGAAGCGATCTGTACATGCCTACTCCGTGTTAGAGCATTTTCAAAATACAGGACCAAAACATACTGAAAATCGATCTTTTAGGTGCCCAAAAGTCGATATGCGCATGCATCTTCTGTACCCGTTTATATCTCAAATTCAGGCTCCAAGCACCCGAAAATTCGATATTTTAGGGTCCCAGAAGGGATCTGTACATGCCTACTCAGATAAAGGCCCAAAACATGCTGAAAATCGATATTTTAGGTGCCCAAAGTCAATATGTGTATTCATCTTCTGCACCCGTTTATATCCCAAATTCAACCTCAAAACACCCGAAAATTAGATATTTTTTTAGGTCCCAGAAGCGATCTGTACATGCCTACTCAGTGCTAGAATGTTTTCAAAATATAGGCTCAAAACATGCTAAAAATCAATATTTTAAGTGTCCAAAGTTGATATGTGCATGCATCTTCTGTACCTGTTTATATCTCAAATTCAGCCTCAAAACACACACAAAATTCGGTATTTTTAGGTCCTAGAAGCGAACTGTACATGCCTACTCCTAGTTAGAATGTTTTCATGATACAGACCCAAAACAAGCTCAAAATCGATATTTTAGGAGTCCAAAAGTCGATATGTGCATGCATCTTCAGTACCCGTTTATATCCCAAATTCAACCTCGAAACACCCGAAAATTCAAATTTTTACGGTCCCAGAAGCAATCTGTACATGCCTACTCAGTGCTAGAATGTTTTCAAAATATAGGCTTAAAACATGCTAAAAATCGATATTATAAGTGTCCAAAGTCGATATGTGCATGCATCTTCAGTACCCGTTTATACCTCAAATTCAGATCCAAACACTTAAAAATTCGATATTTTGGGGTCCCAAAAGCGATCTGTACATGCCTACTCCTAGTTAGAAAGTTTTCAAAATAAAGACCCAATACATGCTAAAAATCGATATTTTAGGTGCCCAAAGTCGATATCTCAAGTTCAGGCCCAAAACACCAGAAAATTCGATATTTTTGGGTCCCAGAGGCGATCTGTACATGCCTACTCATTGTTAGAATATTTTCAAAATATAGGCCCAAAACATACTGAAAATCGATCTTTTATGTGCCCAAAAGTCGATATGTGTATGCATCTTCTGTACTCGTTTATATCTCAAATTCATGCTCCGAACACCCGAAAATTCGATATTTTGGGGTCCCAGAAGCGATCTGTATATGCCTACTCCGTTTTAGAGTATTTTCAAAATACAGGCCCAAAACATGCTGAAAATCCATATTTTAGGTGCCCGAAGTCAATATGTGTATGCATCTTCTGCACCCGTTTATATCCCAAATTCAACCTCAAAACACTTGAAAATTCGATATTTTTGGGTACCATAAGCGATCTGTACATGCCTACTCAGTGCTAGAATATTTTCAAAATATAGGCTCAAAACATGCTGAAAATCGATATTTTAGGTGCCCAAATTCAATATGTGCATGTATATTCTGTACCCGTTTATATCTCAAATTCAGGCTCAAAACACCCGAAAATTCAGTATTTTTGGGTCCTAGAAGCGATCTGTGCATGCCTACTTCGTGTTAGAGTATTTTCAAAATACAGGCCCAAAACATGCTGAAAATCGATATTTTAGGTGCCCAAAGTCAATATATGCATGCATCTTCTGTACCCGTTTATATCTCAAATTCAGGATCCAAACACCCGAAAATTCGGTATTTTTGGGTCCTAGAAGCAATCTGTACATGACTACTCAGATACAGGCCGAAAACATGCGGAAAATCGATATTTTAGGTGCCCAAAGTCAATATGTGTATGCATCTTCTGCACCCGTTTATATCCCAAATTCAACCTCAAAACACCCGAAAATTCGACAGTTTTGGGTCCCAGAAGCTATCTGTACATGCCTACTCAGTGCTAGAATGTTTTCAAAATATAGGCTCAAAACATTCTAAAAATCGATATTTTAAGTGTCCAAAGTCGATATGTGCATGCATTTTCTGTACCCGTTTATATCTCAAATTCATAATCAAAACACCTGAAAATTCGGTATTTTTGGGTCCTAGAAGCGATCTGTACATGCCTACTCATATTTAGAATGTATTTAAGATACTGACCCAACACATACTGAAAATCGATATTTTATGTGCCCAAAAGTCGATATGTGCATGCAGGTTCTGTACCCGTTTATATCTCAAATTTAGGCTCAAAACACCCGAAATTCGATATTTTGGGGTCCCAGAAGCGATATGTACATGCATACTCCGTGTTAGAGTATTTTAAAAGTACAAGCCCAAAACATACTTAAGATCGATCTTTTACGTGCCTAAAAGTCGATATGTGAATGAATCATCTGTACCCGTTTATATCACAAATTCAGGCTCCAAACACCCGAAAAATCGATATTTTGGATTCCCAGAAGCGATCTGTACATGCCTACTCAGATACAAGCCCAAAACATGCTGAAAATCGATAATTTAGGTGCTTAAAGTCAATATGTGTATGCATCTTCTGCACCCGTTTATATCCCAAATTCAACCTCAAAACACCCGAAAATTCGATATTTTAGGGTTTCAGAAGCGATCTGTACATGCCTACTCAGTGCTAGAATGTTTTTAAAATATAGGCTCAATACATGCTAAAAATCGATATTTTAAGTGTCTAAAGTCGATATGTACATGCATCTTCTGTACCCGTTTATATCTCAAATTCAGGCTCAAAACACCCGAAAATTCGATATTTTTGGGTCCCAGAAGCGATCTGTACATGCCTACTCCGTGTTAGAGTATTTTCAAAATACAGGCCCAAAACATGCTAAAAATCGATATTTTAGGTGCCCAAAGTCAATATGTACCCGTTTATATCTCAAATTCAGGTTTAAAACACCCGAAAATTCGATATTTTGGGGTCCCTGAAGCGATCTGTACATGCCTACTCAGTGCTAGAATATTTTCAAAATATAGGCCCAAAACATGCTAAAAATCGATATTTTAGGTGCCCAAAGTCGATATCTCAAATTCAGGCCCAAAACACCCGAAAATTCGATATTTTGGGGTCCCAGAAGCGATCTGTACATGCTTACTCCGTGTTAGAGTATTTTCAAAATACAGGACCAAAACATACTGAAAATCGATCTTTTAGGTGCCCAAAAGTCGATAAGCGCATGCATCTTCTGTACCCGTTTATATCTCAAATTCAGGTTTAAAACCCCCGAAAATTCGATATTTTAGGGTCCCAGAAGGTATCTGTACATGCCTACTCAGATAAAGGCCCAAAACATGCTGAAAATCGATATTTTAGGTGCCCAAAGTCAATATGTGTATGCATCTTCTGCACCCGTTTATATCCCAAATTCAACCTCAAAACACCCGAAATTTCGATATTTTTGGGTTCCAGCAGCGATATATACATGCCTACTCAGAACTAGAATGTTTTCAAAATATAGGCTCAAAACATGCTAAAATCGATATTTTAATGGTCGAAAGTCGATATGTGTATGCATCTTCTGTACACGTTTATATCTCTAATTCAGGCTCAAAGCACCCGAAAATTCGGTATTTTTGGGTCCTAGAAGCGATCTGTACATGCCTACTCCTAGTTAGAATGTTTTCAAGATACAGAACCAAAACATGCTTAAAAATCGATATTTTAGGTGCCCTAAAGTCGATAGGTGCATGGACCTTCAATATTCGTTAATATTTCAAATTCTTGCTCAAAACCTACTTGCCTACTCCGTGTTAAAGTATTTTCAAAATACAGGCCCAAAACATGCTGAAAATCGATATTTTAGGTGCCCAAAGTCGATATCTCGAATTCAGGCCCAAAACACACGAAAATTCGATATTTTAGGGTTTCAGAAGCGATCTGTACATGCCTACTCAGTGCTAGAATGTTTTTAAAATATAGGCTCAATACATGCTAAAAATCGATATTTTAAGTGTCTAAAGTCGATATGTACATGCATCTTCTGTACCCGTTTATATCTCAAATTCAGGCTCAAAACGCCCGAAAATTCGATATTTTTGGGTCCCAGAAGCGATCTGTACATGCCTACTCCGTGTTAGAGTATTTTCAAAATACAGGCCCAAAACATGCTAAAAATCGATATTTTAGGTGCCCAAAGTCAATATGTACCAGTTTATATCTCAAATTCAGGTTTAAAACACCCGAAAATTCGATATTTTGGGGTCCCTGAAGCGATCTGTACATGCCTACTCAGTGCTAGAATATTTTCAAAATATAGGCCCAAAACATGCTAAAAATCGATATTTTAGGTGCCCAAAGTCGATATCTCAAATTCAGGCCCAAAACACCCGAAAATTCGGTATTTTGGGGTCCCAGAAGCGATCTGCACATGCTTACTCCGTGTTAGAGTATTTTCAAAATACAGGACCAAAACATACTGAAAATCGATCTTTTAGATGCCCAAAAGTCGATAAGCGCATGCATCTTCTGTACCCGTTTATATCTCAAATTCAGGTTTAAAACACCCGAAAATTCGATATTTTAGGGTCCCAGAAGGGATCTGTACATGCCTACTCAGATAAAGGCCCAAAACATGCTGAAAATCGATATTTTAGGTGCCCAAAGTCAATATGTGTATGCATCTTCTGCACCCGTTTATATCCCAAATTCAACCTCAAAACACCCGAAATTTCGATATTTTTGGGTTCCAGCAGCGATATATACATGCCTACTCAGAACTAGAATGTTTTCAAAATATAGGCTCAAAACATGCTAAAAATCGATATTTTAATGGTCGAAAGTCGATATGTGTATGCATCTTCTGTACACGTTTATATCTCTAATTCAGGCTCAAAGCACCCGAAAATTCGGTATTTTTGGGTCCTAGAAGCGATCTGTACATGCCTACTCCTAGTTAGAATGTTTTCAAGATACAGAACCAAAACATGCTTAAAAATCGATATTTTAGGTGCCCTAAAGTCGATAGGTGCATGGACCTTCAATATTCGTTAATATTTCAAATTCTTGCTCAAAACCTACTTGCCTACTCCGTGTTAAAGTATTTTCAAAATACAGGCCCAAAACATGCTGAAAATCGATATTTTAGGTGCCCAAAGTCGATATCTCGAATTCAGGCCCAAAACACACGAAAATTCGATATTTTTGGGTACCAGAAGCGATCTGTACATGCCTACTCAGTGCTAGAATGTTTTCAAAATATAGGCTCAAAACATGCTAAAAATCTATATTTTAAGTTTCCAAAGTCTATTTGTGGATGCCTCTTCAGTACCCGTTTATATTTCAAATTCTGGCTCAAAACACCCGAAAATTCGATATTATGGGGTCCCATAATCGATCTGTACATGCCTACTCCGTGTTAAAGTATTTTCAAAATACAGGCCCAAAACATGCTGAAAATCGATATTTTAGGTGCCCAAAGTCGATATCTCAAATTCAGGCCCAAAACACGCGAAAATTCGATATTTTTGGGTCCCAGAAGCGATCTGTACATGCCTACTCAGATACAGGCCCAAAACATGCTGAAAATCGATATTTTAGATGCCCAAAGTCAATATATGCATGCATCTTCTGTACCCGTTTATATCTCAAATTCAGGCTCCAAACACCCAAAAATTCGGTATTTTTGGGTCCTAGAAGCAATCTGTACATGACTACTCAGATACAGGCGGAAAACATGCGGAAAATCGATATTTTAGGTGCCCAAAGTCAATATGTGTATGCATCTTCTGCACCCGTTTATATCCCAAATTCAACCTCAAAACACCCGAAAATTCGACAGTTTTGGGTCCCAGAAGCGATCTGTACATGCCTACTCAGTGCTAGAATGTTTTCAAAATATAGGCTCAAAACATTCTAAAAATCGATATTTTAAGTGTCCAAAGTCGATATGTGCATGCATTTTCTGTACCCGTTTATATCTCAAATTCATAATCAAAACACCTGAAAATTCGGTATTTTTGTGTCCTAGAAGCGATCTGTACATGCCTACTCCTATTTAGAATGTATTTAAGATAATGACCCAAAACATACTGAAAATCGATATTTTAGGTGCCCAAAAGTCGATATGTGCATGCAGGTTCTGTACCCGTTTATATCTCAAATTCAGGCTCAAAACACCCGAAATTCGATATTTTGGGGTCCCAGAAGCGATATGTACATGCATACTCCCTGTTAGAGTATTTTAAAAGTACAGGCCCAAAACATACTTAAAATCGATCTTTTACGTGCCCAAAAGTCGATATGTGCATGAATCATCTGTACCCGTTTATATCTCAAATTCAGGCTCCAAACACCCGTAAAATCGATATTTTGGATTCCCAGAAGCGATCTGTACATGCCTACTCAGATACAAGCCCAAAACATGCTGAAAATCGATAATTTAGGTGCTTAAAGTCAATATGTGTATGCATCTTCTGCACCCGTTTATATCCCAAATTCAACCTCAAAACACCCGAAAATTCGATATTTTAGGGTTCCAGAAGCGATCTGTACATGCCTACTCAGTGCTAGAATGTTTTTAAAATATAGGCTCAAAACATGCTAAAAATCGATATTTTAAATGTCCAAAGTCGATATGTACATGCATCTTCTGTACCCGTTTATATCTCAAATTCAGGCTCAAAACACCCGAAAATTCGATATTTTTGGGTCCCAGAAGCGATCTGTACTTTCCTACTCAATGCTAGAATATTTTAAAAATATAGGCCCAAAACATGCTAAAACTCGATATTTTATGTGCCCAAAGTTGATATCTCAAATTCAGGCCAAAAACACCCGAAAATTCGATATTTTTAGAGTCCCAGAAGCGATCTGTACATGCCTACTCCGTGTTAGAGTATTTTCAAAATACAGGCCCAAAACATGCTAAAAATCGATATTTTAGGTGCCCAAAGTCAATATGTACCCGTTTATATCTCAAATTCAGGCTTAAAACACCCGAAAATTCGATATTTTGGGGTTACTGAATCGATCTGTACATGTCTACTCAGTGCTAGAATATTTTCAAAATATAGGCGCAAAACATGCTAAAAATCGATATTTTAGGTGCCCAAAGTCGATATCTCAAATTCAGGCCCAAAACACCCGAAAATTCGATATTTTGGGGTCCCAGAAGCGATCTGTACATGCTTACTCCGTGTTAGAGTATTTTCAAAATACAGGACCAAAACATACTGAAAATCGATCTTTTAGGTGCCCAAAAGTCGATAAGCGCATGCATCTTCTGTATCCGTTTATATCTCAAATTCAGGCTAAAAACACCCGAAAATTCGATATTTTAGGGTCCCAGAAGGGATCTGTACATGCCTACTCAGATAAAGGCCCAAAACATGCTGAAAATCGATATTTTAGGTGCCCAAAGTCAATATGTGTATGCATATTCTGCACCCGTTTATATCCCAAATTCAACCTCAAAATACCCGAAATTTCGATATTTTTGGGTTCCAGCAGCGATATATACATGTCTACTCAGTGCTAGAATGTTTTCAAAATATAGGCTCAAAACATGCAAAAAATCGATATTTTAATGTTCGAAAGTCGATATGTGCATGCATCTTCTGTACCCGTTTATATCTCTAATTCAGGCTCAAAGCACCCGAAAATTCGGTATTTATGGGTCCTAGAAGCGATCTGTACATGCCTACTCCTAGTTATAATGTTTTCAAGATACAGAACCAAAACCTGCTTAAAAATCGATATTTTAGGTGCCCTAAAGTCGATACGTGCATGCACCTTCAGTATTCGTTAATATTTCAAATTCTTGCTCAAAACCCCCGAAAATTCGATAGTATGGGGTCCCAGAAGCGATCTGTACATGCCTACTCCGTGTTAAAGTATTTTCAAAATACAGGCCCAAAACATGCTGAAAATCGATATTTTAGGTGCCCAAAGTCGATATCTCGAATTCAGGCCCAAAACACCCGAAAATTCTATATTTTGGGGTCCCAGAAGCGATCTGTACATGCCTACTCAGTGCTAGAAGATTTTCAAAATATAGGCCCAAAACATGCTAAAAATCGAAATTTTAGGTGCCCAAAGTCGATATCTCAAATTCAGGCCTAAAACAACCCGAAAATTCGATATTTTGGGGTCCCAGAAGCGATCTGTACATGCCTACTCCGTGTTAGAGTATTTTCAAAATACAGGCCCAAAACATACTGAAAATCGATCTTGTAGGTACCCAAAACTTGATATGTGCATGCATCTTCTGTACCCGTTTATATCTCAAATTCAGGCTCAAAACACCCAAAAATTCGGTATTTTTGGGTCCAAGAAGCTATCTGTAAACGCCTACTGCTAGTTAGAATGCTTTCAAGATACAGACCAAAAACATGCTCAAAATCGATATTTTAGGTGACCAAAAGTCGATATGTGCATGCATCTTCAGTAAACGTTTATATCTCAAATTCAGGCTAAAAAAAACGAAAATTCGATATTTTGGGGTCCCAGAAGCGATCTATACCTGCTTACTCAGTGTTAGAGTATTTTCAAAATAAAGAACCAAAACATGCTGAAAATCGATATTTTAGGTGTCCAAAGTCAATATGTGTATGCATCTTCTGCACCCGTTTATATCCCAAATTCAACCTCAAAACACCCGAAAATTCGACAGTTTTGGGTCCCAGAAGCGATCTGTACATGCCTACTCAGTGCTAGAATGTTTTCAAAATATAGGCTCAAAACATTCTAAAAATCGATATTTTAAGTGTCCAAAGTCGATATGTGCATGCATTTTCTGTACCCGTTTATATCTCAAATTCATAATCAAAACACCTGAAAATTCGGTATTTTTGTGTCCTAGAAGCGATCTGTACATGCCTACTCCTATTTAGAATGTATTTAAGATAATGACCCAAAACATACTGAAAATCGATATTTTAGGTGCCCAAAAGTCGATATGTGCATGCAGGTTCTGTACCCGTTTATATCTCAAATTCAGGCTCAAAACACCCGAAATTCGATATTTTGGGGTCCCAGAAGCGATATGTACATGCATACTCCCTGTTAGAGTATTTTAAAAGTACAGGCCCAAAACATACTTAAAATCGATCTTTTACGTGCCCAAAAGTCGATATGTGCATGAATCATCTGTACCCGTTTATATCTCAAATTCAGGCTCCAAACACCCGTAAAATCGATATTTTGGATTCCCAGAAGCGATCTGTACATGCCTACTCAGATACAAGCCCAAAACAAGCTGAAAATCGATAATTTAGGTGCTTAAAGTCAATATGTGTATGCATCTTCTGCACCCGTTTATATCCCAAATTCAACCTCAAAACACCCGAAAATTCGATATTTTAGGGTTCCAGAAGCGATCTGTACATGCCTACTCAGTGCTAGAATGTTTTTAAAATATAGGCTCAAAACATGCTAAAAATCGATATTTTAAATGTCCAAAGTCGATATGTACATGCATCTTCTGTACCCGTTTATATCTCAAATTCAGGCTCAAAACACCCGAAAATTCGATATTTTTGGGTCCCAGAAGCGATCTGTACTTTCCTACTCAATGCTAGAATATTTTAAAAATATAGGCCCAAAACATGCTAAAACTCGATATTTTATGTGCCCAAAGTTGATATCTCAAATTCAGGCCAAAAACACCCGAAAATTCGATATTTTTAGAGTCCCAGAAGCGATCTGTACATGCCTACTCCGTGTTAGAGTATTTTCAAAATACAGGCCCAAAACATGCTAAAAATCGATATTTTAGGTGCCCAAAGTCAATATGTACCCGTTTATATCTCAAATTCAGGCTTAAAACACCCGAAAATTCTATATTTTGGGGTTACTGAATCGATCTGTACATGCCTACTCAGTGCTAGAATATTTTCAAAATATAGGCGCAAAACATGCTAAAATCGATATTTTAGGTGCCCAAAGTCGATATCTCAAATTCAGGCCCAAAACACCCGAAAATTCGATATTTTGGGGTCCCAGAAGCGATCTGTACATGCTTACTCTGTGTTAGAGTATTTTCAAAATACAGGACCAAAACATACTGAAAATCGATCTTTTAGGTGCCCAAAAGTCGATAAGCGCATGCATCTTCTGTATCCGTTTATATCTCAAATTCAGGCTAAAAACACCCGAAAATTCGATATTTTAGGGTCCCAGAAGGGATCTGTACATGCCTACTCAGATAAAGGCCCAAAACATGCTGAAAATCGATATTTTAGGTGCCCAAAGTCAATATGTGTATGCATATTCTGCACCCGTTTATATCCCAAATTCAACCTCAAAATACCCGAAATTTCGATATTTTTGGGTTCCAGCAGCGATATATACATGTCTACTCAGTGCTAGAATGTTTTCAAAATATAGGCTCAAAACATGCAAAAAATCGATATTTTAATGGTCGAAAGTCGATATGTGCATGCATCTTCTGTACCCGTTTATATCTCTAATTCAGGCTCAAAGCACCCGAAAATTCGGTATTTTTGGGTCCTAGAAGCGATCTGTACATGCCTACTCCTAGTTATAATGTTTTCAAGATACAGAACCAAAACCTGCTTAAAAATCGATATTTTAGGTGCCCTAAAGTCGATACGTGCATGCACCTTCAGTATTCGTTAATATTTCAAATTCTTGCTCAAAACCCCCGAAAATTCGATAGTATGGGGTCCCAGAAGCGATCTGTACATGCCTACTCCGTGTTAAAGTATTTTCAAAATACAGGCCCAAAACATGCTGAAAATCGATATTTTAGGTGCCCAAAGTCGATATCTCGAATTCAGGCCCAAAACACCCGAAAATTCTATATTTTGGGGTCCCAGAAGCGATCTGTACATGCCTACTCAGTGCTAGAAGATTTTCAAAATATAGGCCCAAAACATGCTAAAAATCGAAATTTTAGGTGCCCAAAGTCGATATCTCAAATTCAGGCCTAAAACAACCCGAAAATTCGATATTTTGGGGTCCCAGAAGCGATCTGTACATGCCTACTCCGTGTTAGAGTATTTTCAAAATACAGGCCCAAAACATACTGAAAATCGATCTTGTAGGTACCCAAAACTTGATATGTGCATGCATCTTCTGTACCCGTTTATATCTCAAATTCAGGCTCAAAACACCCAAAAATTCGGTATTTTTGGGTCCAAGAAGCTATCTGTAAACGCCTACTGCTAGTTAGAATGCTTTCAAGATACAGACCAAAAACATGCTCAAAATCGATATTTTAGGTGACCAAAAGTCGATATGTGCATGCATCTTCAGTAAACGTTTATATCTCAAATTCAGGCTAAAAAAAACGAAAATTCGATATTTTGGGGTCCCAGAAGCGATCTATACCTGCTTACTCAGTGTTAGAGTATTTTCAAAATAAAGAACCAAAACATGCTGAAAATCGATATTTTAGGTGTCCAAAGTAAATATGTGCATGCATCATCTGTACCCGTTTATATCAAATTCAGGCTCAAAACACCCGAAAATTCAATATTTTGGGGTCCCAGAAGCCATCTGTACATACCTACTCAGTGCTAGAATATTTTCAAAATATAGGCCCAAAGCATGCTAAAAATCGAAATTTTAGGTGCCCAAAGTAGATATCTCAAATTCAGGCCCAAAACACACGAAAATTCGATATTTTGGGGTCCCAGAAGCGATCTGTACATGCCTACTCTGTTTTAGAGTATTTTCAAATTACAGGCCGAAAACATAATAAAAATCGATCTTTTAGGTGCCCAAAAGTCGATATGTGCATGCATCTTCTGTACCCGTTTATATCTTAAATTCAGGCTCCAATAACACGAAAATTTGATATTTTGGGATCCCAGAAGCGATCTGTACATGCCTACTAAGATACAGACCCAAACATGCTGAAAATCTATATTTTAGGTGCCCAAAGTCAATATGTGTATGCATCTTCTGAACCCGTTTATATCTCAAATGCAGGCTCAAAACACCCGAAAATTCGTAATTTTTTGGTCCTAGAAGCGATCTGTACATGCCTACTCCTAGTTAGAATGTTTTCAAGATACAGACCAAATTAAGCTCAAAATCGATATTTTAGGTGCCCAAAAGTCGATATGTGCATTCATCTTCAGCACCCGATTATATCTCAAATTCAGGCTCAAAACACCAGAATATTCGATATTTTGGGGTCCCAGAAGCGATCTGTATATGCCTACTCCATGTTAGAGTATTTTAAAAATATAGGCCCAAAGCATGCTAAAAATCGATATTTTAGGTGCCTAAAGTCGATATCTCAAATTCAAGCCCAAAACACCCAAATATTCGATATTTTGGGGTCCCAGAAACGATCTGTACATGCCTACTCCGTGTTAAAGTATTTTCAAAATTCAGGCCTAAAACATACTAAAAATCAATCTTTTAGGTGCCCAAAAGTCGATATAATCATGCATCTTCTGTTCCTGTTTATATCTCAAATTCAGGCTCCAAAAACCAGAAAATTCGATATTTTAGGGTCCCAGAAGCGTTCTGTACATGCCTACTCAGATACAGGCCCAAAACATTCTGAAAATCGATATTTTAGGTGCCCAAAGTCAATATTTGCATTCATCTTCTGTACACGTTTATATCTCAAATTCAGGCTCCAAACACCCGAAAGTTCGATATTTTTGGGTCCAAGAAGCGATCTGAACATGCCTACTCTGATACAGGCCCAAAACATGCTAAAATCCGATATTTTAGGTGCCCAAATTCAATATGTGCATGCATCTTCTGTACCCGTTTATATCTCAAATTCAGGCTCAAAACTCCCGAAAATTCGATATTTTGAGATCCCAGATGCGATCTGTGCATGCCTACTCCGTATTAGAGTATTTTCAAAATACAGGCCCAAAACATGCTAAAAATCGATATTATAGGTGCCCAAAGTCAATATGTGTATGCATCTTCTGCACCCGTTTATATCCCAAATTCAACCTCAAAACACCTGAAAATTCGATATTTTGGGATCCCAGAAGCGATCTGTACATGCCTACTCAGTGCTAGAATGTTTTTAAAATATAGGCTCAAAACATGCTAAAAATCGATATTTTAAGTGTCCAAAGTCGATATGGGCATGCATCTTCTGTACACGTATATATCTCAAATTCTGGCTGAAAACACCCGAAAATTCGTTATTTTGGGGTCCTAGAAACGATCTGTACATGCCTACTCCTTGGTAGAATGTTTTCAAGATATAGACCCAAAACATGCTCAAAATCGATATTTTAGGTGCCCAAAAGTTGATATGTACATGCATCTTCAGTAACCGTTTATATCTCAAATTCAGGCTCAGAACACCCAAAAATTTGATATTTTGGGATCCCAGAAGCGAAATGTATATGGCTACTCCGTGTTAGAGTATTTTCAAAATACAGGCCTAAAACATACTGAAAATCGATATTTTAAGTGAACAAAAGTCGATATGTGCATGCATCTTCTGTACCCGTTTATATCTCAAATTCAGGCTACAAACACCTGAAAATTCGATATTTTGGGGTCCCAGAAGCGATCTGTACATGTCTACTTAGATACAGGCCGAAAACATGCTAACTATCGATATTTCAGGTGCCCAAAGTCAATATGTGTATGCATCTTCTGCACCCGTTTATATCCCAAATTCATCCTCAAAACACCCGAAAATTCGAAATTTTGGGGTCCCAGAAGCGATCTGTACATACCTACTCAGTGCTAGAATATTTTCAAAATATAGGCCCAAAACATGCTAAAAGTCGATATTTTAAGTGCCCAAAGTCGATATCTCAAATTCAGGCCTAAAACACCCGAAAATTCGATATTTTGGGGTCCCAGAAGCGAGCTGTACATGCCTACTCCGTGTTAGAGTATTTTTAAAATCTAGGCCCAAAGCATGCTAAAAATCGATATTTTATGTGCCTAAAGTCGATATCTCAAGTTCAGACCCAAAACACCCGAAAATTTCGATATTTTGGGGTCCCTGAAGCGATCTACACATGCCTACTCAGATACAGGCCCAAAACATGCTGAAAATCGATATTTTAGGTGCCCAAAGTCAATATGTGCATGTATCTTCTGTACCCGTTTATATCTCCAATTCAGGCTCAAAACACCCGAGAAATCGATATTTTGGGGTCCAAGAAACGATCTGTACATGCCTACTCAGTGCTAGAATATTTTCAAAATATAGGCCCAAAACATGCTAAAAATCGATATTTTAAGTGACCAAAGTCGATATCTCAAATTTAGGCCCAAAACTCCCGAAAATTATATATTTTGGGGTCCCAGAAGCGATCTGTACATGCTTACTCCGTGTTAGAGTATTTTAAAAATACAGGCTTAAAACATACTGAAAATCGATCTTGTAGTTGCCCAAAGTCAATATGTGTATGCATCTTCTGCACCCGTTTATATCCCAAATTCAACCTTAAAACACCCGAAAATTCGATATTTTGGTTCCCAGAAGCAATCTGTACATGCCTACTCAGTGCTAGAATGTTTTCAAAATATAGACTCAAAACATGCTAAAAATCGATATTTTAAGTGTCCAAAGTCGATATGTGCATGTACCTTTGGTACCCGTTTATATCTCAAATTCAGGGTCAAAACACCCAAATATTCGGTATTTTTGGGTCCTAGAAGCGATTTGTACATGCCTACTCAGTGCAAGAATATTTTCAAAATATATGCCCAAAACATTTTGAAAATCGATATTTTAGGTCCCCAAAGTCGATATTTCAAATTCAGGACCAAAACACCCGAAAATTCGATATTTTGGGGTCCCAGAAGCGATCTGTACATGCCTAATCAGATACAGGCCCAAAACATGCTGAAAATCGATATTTTAGGTGCCCAAATTCAATATGTGTATGAATCTTCTGCACCCGTTTATATCCCAAATTCAACCTCAAAACACCCGAAAATTCGATATTTTGAGATCCCAGATGCGATCTGTGCATGCCTACTCCGTGTTAGAGTATTTTCGAAAAACAGGCCCAAAACATGCTAAAAATCGATATTTTAGGTGCCCAAAGTCAATATGTGTATGCATCTTCTGCACCAGTTTATATCCCAAATTCAACCTCAAAACACCTGAAAATTCGATATTTTGGGATCCCAGAAGCGATCTGTACATGCCTACTCAGTGCTAGAATGTTTTAAAAATATAGGCTCAAAATATGCTAAAAATCGATATTTTAAGTGTCCAAAGTCGATATGTGCATGCATCTTCTGTACACGTTTATATCTCAAATTCAGGCTCCAAACACCCGAAAAATCGATATTTTGTGGTCCCAGAAGCGTTATGTACATGCCTACTCAGATACAGGCCGAAAACATGCTGAAAATCGATATTTTAGGTGCCCAAAGTCAATATGTGTAGGCCTATGCATCTTCTGTACACGTTTATATCTCAAATTCAGGCTAAAAACACCCGAAAATTCGGTATTTTTGGGTCCTAGAAGCGATCTGTACATGCCTACTCCTAGTTAGAATGTTTTCAAGATACAGACCCAAAACATGCTCAAAATCGATATTTTAAGTGCCCAAAAGTTGATATGTGCATGCATCTTAAGTAACCGTTTATATCTCAAATTCAGGCTCCAAACACACATAAATTCGATATTTTGGGGTCCCAGAAGCGATCTGTACATGACTACTCAGATACAGGCCGAAAACATGCTGAAAATCGATATTTTAGGTGCCCAAAGTCAATATGTGTATGCATCTTCTGTACCCGTCTATATCCCAAATTCAACCTCGAAACACCCGAAAATTCGACAGTTTTGGGTTTCAGAAGCGATCTGTACATGCCTACTCAGTGCTAGAATGTTTTCAAAATATAGGCTCAAAACATGCTAAAAATTGATATTTTAAGTGTCCAAAGTCGATATGTGCATGCATATTCTGTACCCGTTTATATCTCAAATTCATAATCAAAACACCCGAAAATTCGGTATTTTTGGGTCCTAGAAGCGATCTGTACATACCTACTCCCATTTAGAATGTATTTAAGATACTGACCCAAAACATGCTCAAAATCGATATTTTAGGTGCCCAAAAGTTGATATGTACATACATCTTCAGTAACCGTTTATATCTCGAATTCAGGCCCAAAACACCAGAAAATTCGATATTTTTGGGTCCCAGAGGCGATCTGTACATGCCTACTCAGTGTTAGAATATTTTCAAAATATAGGCCAAAAACATCCTGAAAATCGATATTTTAGGTGACCAAAGTCAATATGTGCATGCATCTTCTGTACCCGTTTATATCTCAAATTCAGGGTCAAAACACCCGAAAATTCGATATTTTGGAGTCCCAGAAGCGATCTGTACATAACTACTCAGCGATAGAATATTTTCAAAATATATGCCCAAAACATGCTAAAAAATCGAAATTTTAAGTGCCCAAAGTCGATATCTCAAATTCAGGCCCAAACCACACGAAAATTCGATATTTTGTGGTCCCAGAAGCGATCCGTACATGCCTACTCCGTGTTTGAGTATTTTCAAATTACAGGCCCAAAACATAATGAAAATCGATCTTTCAGGTGCCCAAAAGTCGATATGTGCATGCAACTTCTGTACCCGTTTATATCTCAAATTCAGGCTCCAAACACCCGAGAATTCGATATTTTGGGGTCCCAGAAGCGATCTGTACATGCCTACTCAGATACAGGCCAAAAACATGCTGAAAATCAATATTTTAGGTGGCCAAAGTCAATATATGCATGCATCTTATGTACCCGTTTATATCTCAAATTCAGGCTCAAAACATCCAAAAATTCGATATTTTAGGATCCCAGAAGCGATCTGTACATGCCTACTCAGTGCTAGAATATTTTCAAAATATCGGCCCAAAACATGCTAAAAATCGATATTTTAAGTGTCCAAAGTCGATATCTCAAATTCAGTCCTAAAACACCCGAAAATTCGATATTTTGCGGTCCCAGAAGCGATCTGTACATGCCTACTCCGTGTTAGAGTATTTTCAAAATCTAGGCCCAAAGCATGCTAAAAATCGATATTTTATGTGACTAAAGTCGATATTTCAAGTTCAGACCCAAAACACCTGAAAATTTCGATATTTTGGGGTCCCTGAAGCGATCTACACATGCCTACTCAGATACAGGCCCAAAAAATGCTGAAAATCGATATTTTAGGTGCCCTAAGTCAATATGTGCATGTATCTTCTGTACCCGTTTATATCTCCAATTCAGGCTCAAAACACCCGAGAATTCGATATTTTGGGGTCCCAGAAGCGATCTGTACATGCTTACTCCGTGTTAGAGTATTTTCAAAATACAGGCTTAAAACATACTGAAAATCGATCTTGTAGGTGCCCAAAGTCAATATGTGTATGTATCTTCTGCACCCGTTTATATCCCAAATTCAACCTAAACACACCCGAAAATTCGATATTTTTGGTTCCCAGAAGCGATCTGTACATGCCTACTCAGTGCTAGAATGTTTTCAAAATATAGTCTCAAAACATGCTAAAAATCGATATTTTAAGTGTCCAAAGTCGATATGTGCATGTACCTTCGGTACCGTTTATATCTCAAATTCAGGCTCAAAACACCCAAATATTTGGTATTTTGGGTTCCTAGAAGCGATCTGTACATGCCTACTCCTAGTTTGAATGTTTTTTTTAAGATACAGACCAAAAACATGCTCATAATCGATATTTTAGGTGCCAAAAACTCGATATGTGCATGCATCTACTGTACCTGTTTATATCTCAAATTCAGGCTCAAAAATCCCGAAAATTCGATATTTCGGGGTCCCAGAAGCGATCTGTACATGCTTACTCCGTGTTATAGTATTTTCAAAATACAGGCCCAAAACATGCTGAAAATCGATATTTTAGGTGTCCAAAGTCAATATGTGCATGCATCTTCTGTACCCGTTTATATCTCAAATTCAGGCTACAAACACCTGAAAATTCGATATTTTGGGGTCCCAGAAGCGATCTGTACATGCCTACTTAGATACAGGCTGAAAACAGGCTAAACATCGATATTTTAGGTGCCCAAAGTCAATATGTGTATGCATCTTCTGCACCCGTTTATATCCCAAATTCAGGCTCAAAACACCCGAAAATTCGATATTTTGGGGTCCCAGAAGCGATCTGTACATGCCTACTCCGTGTTAGAGTATTTTCAAAATACTGGCCCAAAACATGCTGAAAATCGATATTTTAGGTGCCCAAAGTCTATATGTGCATGTATCTTCTGTACCCGTTTATATCTCAAATTCAGGCTACAAACACCTGAAAATTCGTTATTTTGGGGTCCCAGAAGCGATCTATACATGCCTACTTAGATACAGGCCGAAAACAGGCTAAAAATCGATATTTTAGGTGCCCAAAGTCAATATGTGTATGCATCTTCTGCACCCGTTTATATCCCAAATTCAGGCTCAAAACACCCAAAAATTCGATATTTTGGGATCCCAGAAACGATCTGTACATGCCTAGTCAGTGCTAGAATATTTTCAAAATATAGGCCCAAAACATGCTAAAAATCGATATTTTAAGTGCCCAAAGTCGATATCTCAAATTCAGGCCTAAAACACCCGAAAATTCGATATTTTGCGGTCCCAGAAGCGATCTGTACATGCCTACTCCGTGTTAGAGTATTTTCAAAATCTAGGCCCAAAGCATGCTAAAAATCGATATTTTATGTGCCTAAAGTCGATATCTCAAGTTCAAGCCCAAAACACCCGAAAATTTCGATATTTTGGGGTCACTGAAGCGATCTACACATGCCTACTCAGATACAGGCCCAAAACATGCTGAAAATCGATATTTTAGGTGCCCAAAGTCAATATGTGCATGTATCTTCTTTACCCGTTTATATCTCCAATTCAGGCTCAAAACACCCGAGAATTCGATATTTTGGGGTCCCAGAAGCGATCTGTACATGCTTACTCCGTGTTAGAGTATTTTCAAAATACAGGCTTAAAACATACAGAAAATCGATCTTGTAGGTGCCAAAAGTCAATATGTGTATGTATCTTCTGCACCCGTTTATATCCCAAATTCAACCTAAACACACCCGAAAATTCGATATTTTTGGTTCCCAGAAGCGATCTGTACATGCCTACTCAGTGCTAGAATGTTTTCAAAATATAGCCTCAAAACATGCTAAAAATCGATATTTTAAGTGTCCAAAGTCGATATGTGCATGTACCTTCGGTACCGTTTATATCTCAAATTCAGGCTCAAAACACCCAAATATTTGGTATTTTGGGTTCCTAGAAGCGATCTGTACATGCCTACTCCTAGTTTGAATGTTTTTTTTAAGATACAGACCAAAAACATGCTCATAATCGATATTTTAGGTGCCAAAAACTCGATATGTGCATGCATCTACTGTACCTGTTTATATCTCAAATTCAGGCTCAAAAATCCCGAAAATTCGATATTTCGGGGTCCCAGAAGCGATCTGTACATGCTTACTCCGTGTTATAGTATTTTCAAAATACAGGCCCAAAACATGCTGAAAATCGATATTTTAGGTGTCCAAAGTCAATATGTGCATGCATCTTCTGTACCCGTTTATATCTCAAATTCAGGCTACAAACACCTGAAAATTCGATATTTTGGGGTCCCAGAAGCGATCTGTACATGCCTACTTAGATACAGGCTGAAAACAGGCTAAACATCGATATTTTAGGTGCCCAAAGTCAATATGTGTATGCATCTTCTGCACCCGTTTATATCCCAAATTCAGGCTCAAAACACCCGAAAATTCGATATTTTGGGGTCCCAGAAGCGATCTGTACATGCCTACTCCGTGTTAGAGTATTTTCAAAATACTGGCCCAAAACATGCTGAAAATCGATATTTTAGGTGCCCAAAGTCTATATGTGCATGTATCTTCTGTACCCGTTTATATCTCAAATTCAGGCTACAAACACCTGAAAATTCGTTATTTTGGGGTCCCAGAAGCGATCTATACATGCCTACTTAGATACAGGCCGAAAACAGGCTAAAAATCGATATTTTAGGTGCCCAAAGTCAATATGTGTATGCATCTTCTGCACCTGTTTATATCCCAAATTCAGGCTCAAAACACCCAAAAATTCGATATTTTGGGATCCCAGAAACGATCTGTACATGCCTAGTCAGTGCTAGAATATTTTCAAAATATAGGCCCAAAACATGCTAAAAATCGATATTTTAAGTGCCCAAAGTCGATATCTCAAATTCAGGCCTAAAACACCCGAAAATTCGATATTTTGCGGTCCCAGAAGCGATCTGTACATGCCTACTCCGTGTTAGAGTATTTTCAAAATCTAGGCCCAAAGCATGATAAAAATCGATATTTTATGTGCCTAAAGTCGATATCTCAAGTTCAGGCCCAAAACACCCGAAAATTTCGATATTTTGGGGTCACTGAAGCGATCTACACATGCCTACTCAGATACAGGCCCAAAACATGCTGAAAATCGATATTTTAGGTGCCCAAAGTCAATATGTGCATGTATCTTCTTTACCCGTTTATATCTCCAATTCAGGCTCAAAACACCCGAGAATTCGATATTTTGGGGTCCCAGAAGCGATCTGTACATGCTTACTCCGTGTTAGAGTATTTTCAAAATACAGGCTTAAAACATACAGAAAATCGATCTTGTAGGTGCCAAAAGTCAATATGTGTATGCATCTTCTGCACCCGTTTATATCCCAAATTCAACCTCAAAACACCCGAAAATTCGACAGTTTTGGGTTTCAGAAGCGATCTGTACATGCCTACTCAGTGCTAGAATGTTCTCAAAATATAGGCTCAAAACATGCTAAAAATCGATATTTTAAGTGTCCAAAGTCGATATGTGTATGCATTTTCTGTACCCGTTTATATCTCAAATTCATAATCAAAACACCCGAAAATTCGGAATTTTTGGGTCCTAGAAGCGATCTGTACATGCCTACTCCTTTTTAGAATGTATTTAAGATACTGACCCAAAACATGCTCAAAATCGATATTTTAGGTGCCCAAAAGTCGTTATGTGCATGCTTCTTCAATACCCGTTTATATATCAAATTCAGGCTCAAAACAACCGAAAATTTGATATTTTTAGTTCCCAGAAGCGATCTGTACATGCATACTCCGTGTTAGAGTATTTTCAAAATACTGGCCCAAAACATGCCTAAAATCGATATTTTAGGTTCCCAAAGTCAATATGTGAATGCAGGTTCTGTACCCGTTTATATCTCAAATTCAGGCTCAAAACACCCGAAATTCGATATTTTGTGGTCCCAGAAGCGAGATGTACATGCATACTCCGTGTTAGAGTATTTTAAAAGTACAGCCCCAAAACATACTTAAAATCGATCTTTTACGTGCCCAAAAGTCGATATGTGCATGCATCATCTGTACCCGTTTATATCTCAAATTCAGGCTACAAACACCCGAAAAATCGATATTTTGGCGTCCCAGAAGCGATCTGTACATGCCTACTCAGATACAGGCCCAAAACATGCTGAAAATCGATAATTTAGGTGCTTAAAGTCAATATGTGTATGCATCTTCTGCACCCGTTTATATCCCAAATTCAACCTCAAAACACCCGAAAATTCGATATTTTAGGGTTCCATAAGCGATCTGTACATGCCTACTCAGTGCTAGAATGTTTTTAAAATATAGGCTCAAAACATGCTAAAAATCGATATTTTAAGGGTCCAAAGTCGATATGTACATGCTTCTTCTGTACCCGTTTATATCTCAAATTCAGGCTCAAAACACCCGAAAATTCGATATTTTGGTGTCCCAGAAGCGATCTGTACATGTCTACTCAGTGCTAGAATATTTTCAAAATATAGGCCCAAAGCATGCTAAAAATCGATATTTTAGGTGCCCAAAGTAGATATCTCAAATTCAGGCCAAAAACACACGAAAATTCGATATTTTTGGGTCCCAGAAGCGATCTGTACATGCCTACTCTGTGTTAGAGTATTTTCAAATTACAGGCCGAAAACATAATAAAAATCGATCTTTTAGGTGCCCAAAAGTCGATATGTGCATGCATCGTCTGTACCCTTTTATATCTTAAATTCAGGCTCCAATAACACGAAAATTTGATATTTTGGGATCCCAGAAGCGATCTGTACATGCCTACTAAGATACAGACACAAATATGCTGAAAATCTATATTTTAGGTGCCCAAAGTCAATATGTGTATGCATCTTCTGAACCCGTTTATATCTCAAATGCAGGCTCAAAACACCCGAAAATTCGTAATTTTTTGGTCCTAGAAGCGATCTGTACATGCCTACTCCTAGTTAGAATGTTTTCAAGATACAGACCAAATTAAGCTCAAAATCGATATTTTAGGTGCCCAAAAGTCGATATGTGCATTCATCTTCAGTACCCGATTATATCTCAAATTCAGGCTCAAAACACCAGAATATTCGATATTTTGGGGTCCCAGAAGCGATCTGTATATGCCTACTCCATGTTAGAGTATTTTAAAAATATAGGCCCAAAGCATGCTAAAAATCGATATTTTAGGTGCCTAAAGTCGATATCTCAAATTCAAGCCCAAAACACCCAAACATTCGATATTTTGGGGTCCCAGAAACGATCTGTACATGCCTACTCCGTGTTAAAGTATTTTCAAAATTCAGGCCTAAAACATACTAAAAATCAATCTTTTAGGTGCCCAAAAGTCGATATAATCATGCATCTTCTGTTCCTGTTTATATCTCAAATTCAGGCTCCAAACACCAGAAAATTCGATATTTTAGGGTCCCAGAAGCGTTCTGTACATGCCTACTCAGATACAGGCCCAAAACATTCTGAAAATCGATATTTTAGGTGCCCAAAGTCAATATTTGCATTCATCTTCTGTACACGTTTATATCTCAAATTCAGGCTCCAAACACCCGAAAGTTCGATATTTTTCGGTCCAAGAAGCGATCTGTACATGCCTACTCAGATACAGGCCCAAAACATGCTAAAATCCGATATTTTAGGTGCCCAAATTCAATATGTGCATGCATCTTCTGTACCCGTTTATATCTCAAATTCAGGCTCAAAACTCCCGAAAATTCGATATTTTGAGATCCCAGATGCGATCTGTGCATGCCTACTCCGTATTAGAGTATTTTCAAAATACAGGCCCAAAACATGCTAAAAATCGATATTATAGGTGCCCAAAGTCAATATGTGTATGCATCTTCTGCATCCGTTTATATCCCAAATTCAACCTCAAAACACCTGAAAATTCGGTATTTTGGGGTCCTAGAAACGATCTGTACATGCCTACTCCTTGGTAGAATGTTTTCAAGATATAGACCCAAAACATGCTCAAAATCGATATTTTAGGTGCCCAAAAGTTGATATGTACATGCATCTTCAGTAACCGTTTATATCTCAAATTCAGGCTCAGAACACCCAAAAATTTGATATTTTGGGTTCCCAGAAGCGAAATGTATATGGCTACTCCGTGTTAGAGTATTTTCAAAATACAGGCCTAAAACATACTGAAAATCGATATTTTAAGTGCCCAAAAGTCGATATGTGCATGCATCTTCTGTACCCGTTTATATCTCAAATTCAGGCTACAAACACCTGAAAATTCGATATTTTGGGGTCCCAGAAGCGATCTGTACATGCCTACTTAGATACAGGCCGAAAACATGCTAACTATCGATATTTCAGGTGCCCAAAGTCAATATGTGTATGCATCTTCTGCACCCGTTTATATCCCAAATTCATCCTCAAAACACCCGAAAATTCGATATTTTAGGGTCCCAGAAGTGATCTGTACATGCCTAGTCAGTGCTAGAATATTTTCAAAATATAGGCCCAAAACATGCTAAAAATCGATATTTTAAGTGCCCAAAGTTGATATCTCAAATTTAGGCCCAAAACACCCGAAATTTCTACATTTTGGGGTCCCAGAAGCGATCTGTACATACCTACTCAGTGCTAGAATATTTTCAAAATATAGGCCCAAAACATGCTAAAAATCGATATTTTAAGTGACCATAGTCGATATCTCAAATTTAGGCCCAAATCACCCGAAAATTCGATATTTTGGGGTCCCAGAAGTGATCTGTACATGCCTACTCCATGTTAGAGTATTTTCAAAATACAGGCCCAAAACATCCTGAAAATCGATATTTTAGGTGCCCAAAGTCAATATGTGCATGCATCTTCTGTACCCGTTTATATCTCAAATTCAGGGTCAAAACACCCGAAAATTCGACATTTTGGAGTCCCAGAAGCGATCTGTACATGCCTACTCAGTGATAGAATATTTTCAAAATATATGCCCAAAACATGATAAAAAATCGAAATTTTAAGTGCCCAAAGTCGATATCTCAAATTCAGGCCCAAACCACACGAAAATTCGATATTTTGTGGTCCCAGAAGCGATCCGTACATACCTACTCAGTGTTTGAGTATTTTCAAATTACAGGCCCAAATCATAATGAAAATCGATCTTTCAGGTGCCCAAAGTCAATATGTGCATGCAACTTCTGTACCCGTTTATATCTCAAATTCAGGCTCCAAATACCCGAGAATTCGATATTTTGGGGTCCCAGAAGCGATCTGTACATGCCTACTTAGATACAGGCCCAAAACATGCTGAAAATCGATATTTTAGGTGCCCAAAGTCAATATATGCATGCATCTTCTGTACCCGTTTATATCTCAAATTCAGGCTCAAAACACCTAAAAATTCGATATTTTGGGATCCCAGAAGCGATCTGTACATGCCTAATCAGTGCTAGAATATTTTCAAAATATCGTCCCAAAACATGCTAAAAGTCGATATTTTAAGTGCCCAAAGTCGATATCTCAAATTCAGGCCTAAAACACCCGAAAATTCGATATTTTGGGGTCCCAGAAGCGATCTGTACATGCCTACTCCGTGTTAGAGTATTTTTAAAATCTAGGCCCAAAGCATGCTAAAAATCGATATTTTATGTGCCTAAAGTCGATATCTCAAGTTCAGGCCCAAAACACCCGAAAATTTCGATATTTTGGGGTCCCAGAAGCGATCTACACATGCCTACTCAGATACAGGCCCAAAACATGCTGAAAATCGATATTTTAGGTGCCCAAAGTCAATATGTGCATGTATCTTCTGTACCCGTTTATATCTCCAATTCAGGCTCAAAACACCCGAGAAATCGATATTTTGGGGTCCAAGAAACGATCTGTACATGCCTACTCAGTGCTAGAATATTTTCAAAATATAGGCCCAAAACATGCTAAAAATCGATATTTTAAGTGACCAAAGTCGATATCTCAAATTTAGGCCCAAAACTCCCGAAAATTCGATATTTTGGGGTCTCAGAAGCGATCTGTACATGCTTACTCCGTGTTAGAGTATTTTCAAAATACAGGCTTAAAACATACTGAAAATCGATCTTGTAGTTGCCCAAAGTCAATATGTGTATGCATCTTCTGCACCCGTTTATATCCCAAATTCAACCTTAAAACACCCGAAAATTCGATATTTTGGTTCCCAGAAGCAATCTGTACATGCCTACTCAGTGCTAGAATGTTTTCAAAATATAGACTCAAAACATGCTAAAAATCGATATTTTAAGTGTCCAAAGTCGATATGTGCATGTACCTTTGGTACCCGTTTATATCTCAAATTCAGGGTCAAAACACCCAAATATTCGGTATTTTTGGGTCCTAGAAGCGATCTGTACATGCCTACTCCTAGTTTGAATGTTTTCAAGATACAGACCAAAAACATGCTCAAAATCGATATTTTAGGTGCCAAAAAGTCAATATGTACATGCATCTTCTGTACCCGTTTATATCTCAAATTCAGGCTCAAAACAACCGAAAATTCGATATTTTTGGGTCCCATAAGCGATCAGTACATGCCTACTCAGTGCTAGAATATTTTCAAAATACAGGATCAAAAAATGCTAAAAATCGATATTTTAGGTGCCCAAAGTCGATATTTCAAATTCAGGCCCAAAACACCCGAAAATTCGATATTTTGGGATCCCAGAAGCGATCTGTACATGCCTACTCCGTGTTAGAATATTTTCGAAATACAGGCCCAAAACATCCTGAAAATCGATATTTTATGTGCCCAAAGTCAATATGTGCATGCATCTTCTGAACCCGTTTATATCTCAAATTCAGGCTAAAAACACCCGAAAATTCGATATTTTGGGGTTCCAGAAGCGATTTGTACATGCCTACTCAGTGCAAGAATATTTTCAAAATATATGCCCAAAACATTTTTAAAATCAATATTTTAGGTGCCCAAAGTCGATATTTCAAATTCAGGACCAAAACACCCGAAAATTCGATATTTTGGGGTCCCAGAAGCGATCTGTACATGCCTAATCAGATACAGGCCCAAAACATGCTGAAAATCGATATTTTAGGTGCCCAAATTCAATATGTGTATGAATCTTCTGCACCCGTTTATATCCCAAATTCAACCTCAAAACACCCGAAAATTCGATATTTTGGGGTCCCAGAAGCGATCTGTACATGCCTACTCCGTGTTAGAGTATTTTCAAAATTCAGGCCTAAAACATACTAAAAATCAATCTTTTAGGTGCCCAAAAGTCGATATAATCATGCATCTTCTGTTCCTGTTTATATCTCAAATTCAGGCTCCAAACACCCGAAAATTCGATATTTTAGGGTCCCAGAAGCGTTCTGTACATGCCTACTCAGATACAGGCCCAAAACATTCTGAAAATCGATATTTTAGGTTCCCAAAGTCAATATTTGCAGGCATCTTCTGTACCCGTTTATATCTCAAATTCAGGCTCCAAACACCTAAAAAATTCGATATTTTTGGGTCCAAGATGCGATCTGTACATGCCTACTCAGATACAGGCCGAAAACATGCTGAAATCCGATATTTTAGGAGCCCAAATTCAATATGTGCATGCATCTTCTGTACCCGTTTATATCTCAAATTCAGGCTCAAAACACCCGAAAATTCGATATTTTGAGATCACAGATGCGATCTGTGCATGCCTACTCCGTGTTAGAGTATTTTCGAAAAACAGGCCCAAAACATGCTAAAAATCGATATTTTAGGTGCCCAAAGTCAATATGTGTATGCATCTTCTGCACCCGTTTATATCCCAAATTCAACCTCAAAACACCTGAAAATTCGATATTTTGGGATCCCAGAAGCGATCTGTACATGCCTACTCAGTGCTAGAATGTTTTTAAAATATAGGCTCAAAAGATGCTAAAAATCGATATTTTAAGTGTCCAAAGTCGATATGTGCATCCATCTTCTGTACACGTTTATATCTTAAATTCTGGCTGAAAACACCCGAAAATTCGGTATTTTGGGGTCCTAGAAGCGATCTGTACATGCCTACTCCTAGGTAGAATGTTTTCAAGATATAGACCCAAAACATGCTCAAAATCGATATTTTAGGTGCCCAAAAGTTGATATGTACATACATCTTCAGTAACCGTTTATATCTCAAATTCAGGCTCAGAACACCCAAAAATTCGATATTTTTTAATTCCAGAAGCGAACTGTATATGGCTACTCCGTGTTAGAGTATTTTCAAATTACAGGCCTAAAACATACTGAAAATCGATATTTTAGGTGCCCAAAAGTCTATATGTGCATGCATCTTCTGTACCCGTTTATATCTCAAATTCAGGCTTAAAACACCCGAAAATTCGATATTTTGGGGTCCCAGAAGCGATCTGTACATGCCTACTCCGTGTTAGAGTATTTTCAAAATACTGGCCCAAAACATGTTGAAAATCGATATTTTAGGTGCCCAAAGTCTATATGTGCATGCATCTTCTGCACCCGTTTATATCTCAAATTCAGGCTCCAAACACCCGAAAAATCGATATTTTGGGGTCCCAGAAGCGTTCTGTACATGCCTACTCAGATACAGGCCGAAAACATGCTGAAAATCGATATTTTAGGTGCACAAAGTCAATATGTGTAGGCCTATGCATCTTCTGTACACGTTTATATCTCAAATTCAGGCTCAAAACACCCGAAAATTCGGTATTTTTGGGTCCTAGAAGCGATCTGTACATGCCTACTCCTAGTTAGAATGTTTTCAAGATACAGACCCAAAACATGCTCAAAATCGATATTTTAAGTGCCCAAAAGTTGATATGTGCATGCATCTTAAGTAACCGTTTATATCTCAAATTCAGGCTCCAAACACACAAAAATTCGATATTTTGGGGTCCCAGAAGCGATCTGTACATGACTACTCAGATACAGGCCGAAAACATGCTGAAAATCGATATTTTAGGTGCCCAAAGTCAATATGTGTATGCATCTTCTGTACCCGTCTATATCCCAAATTCAACCTCAAAACACCCGAAAATTCGACAGTTTTGGGTTTCAGAAGCGATCTTTACATGCCTACTCAGTGCAAGAATGTTTTCAAAATATAGGCTCAAAACATGCTAAAAATCGATATTTTAAGTGTCCAAAGTCGATATGTGCATGCATTTTCTGTACCCGTTTATATCTCAAATTCATAATCAAAACACCCGAAAATTCGGTATTTTTGGGTCCTAGAAGCGATCTGTACATACCTACTCCTATTTAGAATGTATTTAAGATACTGACCCAAAACATGCTCAAAATCGATATTTTAGGTGCCCAAAAGTTGATATGTACATACATCTTCAGTAACCGTTTATATCTCGAATTCAGGCCCAAAACACCAGAAAATTCGATATTTTTGGGTCCCAGAGGCGATCTGTACATGCCTACTCAGTGTTAGAATATTTTCAAAATATAGGCCAAAAACATCCTGAAAATCGATATTTTAGGTGACCAAAGTCAATATGTGCATGCATCTTCTGTACCCGTTTATATCTCAAATTCAGGGTCAAAACACCCGAAAATTCGATATTTTGGAGTCCTAGAAGCGATCTGTACATGACTACTCAGCGATAGAATATTTTCAAAATATATGCCCAAAACATGCTAAAAAATCGAAATTTTAAGTGCCCAAAGTCGATATCTCAAATTCAGGCCCAAACCACACGAAAATTCGATATTTTGTGGTCCCAGAAGCGATCCGTACATGCCTACTCCGTGTTTGAGTATTTTCAAATTACAGGCCCAAAACATAATGAAAATCGATCTTTCAGGTGCCCAAAAGTCGATATGTGCATGCAACTTCTGTACCCGTTTATATCTCAAATTCAGGCTCCAAACACCCGAGAATTCGATATTTTGGGGTCCCAGAAGCGATCTGTACATGCCTACTCAGATACAGGCCAAAAACATGCTGAAAATCAATATTTTAGGTGGCCAAAGTCAATATATGCATGCATCTTATGTACCCGTTTATATCCCAAATTCAACCTAAACACACCCGAAAATTCGATATTTTTGGTTCCCAGATGCGATCTGTACATGCCCACTCAGTGCTAGAATGTTTTCAAAATATAGTCTCAAAACATGCTAAAAATCGATATTTTAAGTGTCCAAAGTCGATATGTGCATGTACCTTCGGTACCGTTTATATCTCAAATTCAGGCTCAAAACACCCAAATATTTGGTATTTTGGGTTCCTAGAAGCGATCTGTACATGCCTACTCCTAGTTTGAATGTTTGTTTTAAGATACAGACCAAAAACATGCTCATAATCGATATTTTAGGTGCCAAAAACTCGATATGTGCATGCATCTACTGTACCTGTTTATATCTCAAATTCAGGCTCAAAAATCCCGAAAATTCGATATTTCGGGGTCCCAGAAGCGATCTGTACATGCTTACTCCGTGTTATAGTATTTTCAAAATACAGGCCCAAAACATGCTGAAAATCGATATTTTAGGTGTCCAAAGTCAATATGTGCATGCATCTTCTGTACCCGTTTATATCTCAAATTCAGGCTTAAAACACCCGAAAATTCGATATTTTGGGGTCCCAGAAGCGATCTGTACATGCCTACTCCGTGTTAGAGTATTTTCAAAATACTGGCCCAAAACATGCTGAAAATCGATATTTTAGGTGCCCAAAGTCTATATGTGCATGCATCTTCTGTACCCGTTTATATCTCAAATTCAGGCTACAAACACCTGAAAATTCGATATTTTGGGGTCCCAGAAGCGATCTGTACATGCCTACTTAGATACAGGCCGAAAACAGGCTAAAAATCGATATTTTAGGTGCCCAAAGTCAATATGTGTATGCATCTTCTGCACCCGTTTATATCCCAAATTCAGGCTCAAAACACCCGAAAATTCGATATTTTGGGGTCCCAGAAGCGATCTGTACATGCCTACTCCGTGTTAGAGTATTTTCAAAATACTGGCCCAAAACATGCTGAAAATCGATATTTTAGGTGCCCAAAGTGTATATGTGCATGCATCTTCTGTACCCGTTTATATCTCAAATTCAGGCTACAAACACCTGAAAATTCGATATTTTGGGGTCCCAGAAGCGATCTATACATGCCTACTTAGATACAGGCCGAAAACAGGCTAAAAATCGATATTTTATGTGCCCAAAGTCAATATGTGTATGCATCTTCTGCACCCGTTTATATCCCAAATTCAGGCTCAAAACACCCAAAAATTCGATATTTTGGGATCCCAGAAGCGATCTGTACATGCCTAGTCAGTGCTAGAATATTTTCAAAATATAGGCCCAAAACATGCTAAAAATCGATATTTTAAGTGCCCAAAGTCGATATCTCAAATTCAGGCCTAAAACACCCGAAAATTCGATATTTTGCGGTCCCAGAAGCGATCTGTACATGCCTACTCCGTGTTAGAGTATTTTCAAAATCTAGGCCCAAAGCATGATAAAAATCGATATTTTATGTGCCTAAAGTCGATATCTCAAGTTCAGGCCCAAAACACCCGAAAATTTCGATATTTTGGGGTCACTGAAGCGATCTACACATGCCTACTCAGATACAGGCCCAAAACATGCTGAAAATCGATATTTTAGGTGCCCAAAGTCAATATGTGCATGTATCTTCTTTACCCGTTTATATCTCCAGTTCAGGCCCAAAACACCCGAGAATTCGATATTTTGGGGTCCCAGAAGCGATCTGTACATGCTTACTCCGTGTTAGAGTATTTTCAAAATACAGGCTTAAAACATACAGAAAATCGATCTTGTAGGTGCCAAAAGTCAATATGTGTATGAATCTTCTGCACCCGTTTATATCCCAAATTCAACCTAAAAACACCCGAAAATTCGATATTTTTGGTTCCCAGAAGCGATCTGTACATGCCTACTCAGTGCTAGAATTTTTTCAAAATATAGTCTCAAAACATGTTAAAAATCGATATTTTAAGTGTCCAAAGTCGATATGTGCATGTACCTTCGGTACCGTTTATATCTCAAATTCAGGCTCAAAACACCCAAATATTTGGTATTTTGGGGTCCTAGAAGCGATCTGTACATGCCTACTCCTAGTTTGAATGTTTTCAAGATACACACCAAAAACATGCTCAAAATCGATATTTTAGGTGCCAAAAAGTCGATATGTGCATGCATCTTCTGTACCCGTTTATATCTCAAATTCAGGCTCAAAAATCCCGAAAATTCGATATTTCGGGGTCCCAGAAGCGATCTGTACATGCTTACTCCGTGTTATAGTATTTTCAAAATACAGGCCCAAAACATGCTGAAAATAGATATTTTAGGTGTCCAAAGTCAATATGTGCATGCATCTTCTGTACCCGTTTATATCCCAAATTCAGGCTCAAAACAACCGAAAATTCGATATTTTTGGGTCCCAGAAGCGATCTGTACATGCCTACTCAGTGCTAGAATATTTTCAAAATACAGGATCAAAACATGCTAAAAATCGATATTTTAGGTGCCCAAAGTCGATATTTCAAATTCAGGCCCAAAACACCCGAAAATTCGATATTTTGGGATCCCAGAAGCGATCTGTACATGCCTACTCCATGTTAGAGTATTTTTAAAATACTGGCCCAAAACATGCTGAAAATCAATATTTTAGGTGCCCAAAGTCTATATGTGCATGCATCTTCTGTACCCGTTTATATCTCAAATTCAGGCTACAAATACCTGAAAATTCGATATTTTGGGGTCCCAGAAGCGATCTGTACATGCCTACTTAGATACAGGCCGAAAACAGGCTAAAAATCGATATTTTAGGTGCCCAAAGTCAATATGTGTATGCATCTTCTGTACACGTTTATATCTCAAATTCAGGCTCAAAACACCCGAAAATTCGGTGTTTTTGGGTCCTAGAAGCGATCTGTACATGCCTACTCCTAGTTAGAATGTTTTCAAGATACAGACCCAAAACATGCTCAAAATCGATATTTTAAGTGCCCAAAGTCGATATCTCAAATTCAGGCCTAAAACACCCGAAAATTCGATATTTTGCGGTCCCAGAAGCGATCTGTACATGCCTACTCCGTATTAGAGTATTTTCAAAATCTAGGCCCAAAGCATGCTAAAAATCGAGATTTTATGTGCCTAAAGTCGATATCTCAAGTTCATTCCCAAAACACCCGAAAATTTCGATATTTTGGGGTCACTGAAGCGATCTACACATGCCTACTCAGATACAGGCCCAAAACATGCTGAAAATCGATATTTTAGGTGCCCAAAGTCAATATATACATGCATCTTCTGTACCCGTTTATATCGCAAATTCAGGCTCAAAACATCCAAAAATTCGATATTTTAGGATCCCAGAAGCGATCTGTACATGCCTACTCAGTGCTAGAATATTTTCAAAATATCGGCCCAAAACATGCTAAAAATCGATATTTTAAGTGCCCAAAGTCGATATCTCAAATTCAGGCCTAAAACACCCGAAAATTCGATATTTTGCGGTCCCAGAAGCGATCTGTACATGCCTACTCCGTGTTAGAGTATTTTCAAAATCTAGGCCCAAAGCATGATAAAAATCGATATTTTATGTGACTAAAGTCGATATCTCAAGTTCAGACCCAAAACACCCTAAAATTTCGATATTTTGGGGTCCCTGAAGCGATCTACACATGCCTACTCAGATACAGGCCCAAAAAATGCTGAAAATCGATATTTTAGGTGCCCAAAGTCAATATGTGCATGTATCTTCTGTACCCGTTTATATCTCCAATTCAGGCTCAAAACACCCGAGAATTCGATATTTTGGGGTCCCAGAAGCGATCTGTACATGCTTACTCCGTGTTAGAGTATTTTCAAAATACAGGCTTAAAACAAACTGAAAATCGATCTTGTAGGTGCCCAAAGTCAATATGTGTATGCATCTTCTGCACCCGTTTATATCCCAAATTCAACCTAAACACACAGGAAAATTCGATATTTTTGGTTCCCAGAAGCAATCTGTACATGCCTACTCAGTGCTAGAATGTTTTCAAAATATAGTCTCAAAACATGCTAAAAATCGATATTTTAAGTGTCCAAAGTCGATATGTGCATGTACCTTCGGTACCGTTTATATCTCAAATTCAGGCTCAAAACACCCAAATATTTGGTATTTTGGGGTCCTAGAAGCGATCTGTACATGCCTACTCCTAGTTTGAATGTTTTCAAGATACAGAACAAAAACATGCTCAAAATCGATATTTTAGGTGCCAAAAAGTCGATATGTGCATGCATCTTCTGTACCCGTTTATATCTCAAATTCAGGCTCAAAAATCCCGAAAATTCGATATTTCGGGGTCCCAGAAGCGATCTGTACATGCTTACTCCGTGTTATAGTATTTTCAAAATACAGGCCCAAAACATGCTGAAAATCGATATTTTAGGTGTCCAAAGTCAATATGTGCATTCATCTTCTGTACCCGTTTATATCTCAAATTCAGGCTCAAAACAACTGAAAATTCGATATTTTGGGGTCCCAGAAGCGATCTGTACATGCCTACTCAGTGCTAGAATATTTTCAAAATACAGGATCAAAACATGCTAAAAATCGATATTTTAGGTGCCCAAAGTCGATATTTCAAATTCAGGCCCAAAACACCCGAAAATTCGATATTTTGGGATCCCAGAAGCGATCTGTACATGCCTACTCCGTGTTAGAATATTTTCGAAATACAGGCCCAAAACATCCTGAAAATCGATATTTTATGTGCCCAAAGTCAATATGTGCATGCATCTTCTGAACCCGTTTATATCTCAAATTCAGGCTCAAAACCCCCGAATATTCGATATTTTGGGGTTCCAGAAGCGATTTGTACATGCCTACTCAGTGCAAGAATATTTTCAAAATATATGCCCAAAACATTCTAAAAATCGATATTTTAGGTGCCCAAAGTCGATATTTCAAATTCAGGCCCAAAAAACCCGAAAGTTCGATATTTTGGGGTCCCAGAAGCGATCTGTACATGCCTACTCCGTGTTAGAGTATTTTCGAAAAACAGGTCCAAAACATCCTGAAAATCGATATTTTATGTGCCCAAAAGTCGATATGTGCATGCAACTTCTGTAGCTGTTTATATCTCAAATTCAGGCTCCAAACACCCGAAAAATCGATATTTTGGGGTCCCAGAAGCGTTCTGTACATGCCTACTCAGATACAGGCCGAAAACATGCTGAAAATCGATATTTTAGGTGCCCAAAGTCAATATGTGTATGCATCTTCTGTACACGTTTATATCTCAAATTCAGGCTCAAAACACCCGAAAATTCGGTATTTTTGGGTCCTAGAAGCGATCTGTACATGCCTACTCCTAGTTAGAATGTTTTCAAGATACAGACCCAAAACATGCTCAAAATCGATATTTTAAGTGCCCAAAAGTTGATATGTGCATGCATCTTAAGTAACCGTTTATATCTCAAATTCAGGCTCCAAACACACGAAAATTCAATATTTTGGGGTCCCAGAAGCGATCTGTACATGACTACTCAGGTACAGGCCGAAAACATGCTGAAAATCGATATTTTAGGTGCCCAAAGTCAATATGTGTATGCATCTTCAATACCCGTTTATATTTCAAATTCAGGCTCAAAACAACCGAAAATTTGATATTTTTAGTTCCCAGAAGCGATCTGTACATGCATACTCCGTGTTAGAGTATTTTCAAAATACTGGCCCAAAACATGCCTAAAATCGATATTTTAGGTTCCCAAAGTCAATATGTGAATGCAGGTTCTGTACCCGTTTATATCTCAAATTCGGGCTCAAAACACCCGAAATTCGATATTTTGTGGTCCCAGAAGCGAGATGTACATGCATACTCCGTGTTAGAGTATTTTAAAAGTACAGCCCCAAAACATACTTAAAATCGATCTTTTACGTGCCCAAAAGTCGATATGTGCATGCATCATCTGTACCCGTTTATATCTCAAATTCAGGCTCCAAACACCCGAAAAATCGATATTTTGGCGTCCCAGAAGCGATCTGTACATGCCTACTCAGATACAGGCCCAAAACATGCTGAAAATCGATAATTTAGGTGCTTAAAGTCAATATGTGTATGCATCTTCTGCACCCGTTTATATCCCAAATTCAACCTCAAAACACCCGAAAATTCGATATTTTAGGGTTCCATAAGCGATCTGTACATGCCTACTCAGTGCTAGAATGTTTTTAAAATATAGGCTCAAAACATGCTAAAAATCGATATTTTAAGGGTCCAAAGTCGATATGTACATGCTTGTTCTGTACCCGTTTATATCTCAAATTCAGGCTCAAAACACCCGAAAATTCGATCTTTTGGTGTCCCAGAAGCGATCTGTACATGTCTACTCAGTGCTAGAATATTTTATAAATATAGGCCCAAAACATGCTAAAAATCGATATTTTAGGTGCCCAAAGTCGATATCTCAAATTCAGGCCCAAAACACCCGAAAATTCGATATTTTGGGGTCCCAGAAGCGATCTGTACATGCCTACTCCGTGTTAGAGCATTTTCAAAATACAGGACCAAAACATACTGAAAATCGATCTTTTAGGTGCCCAAAAGTCGATATGCGCATGCATCTTCTGTACCCGTTTATATCTCAAATTCAGGCTTCAAGCACCCGAAAATTCGATATTTTAGGGTCCCAGAAGGGATCTGTACATGCCTACTCAGATAAAGTCCCAAAACATGCTGAAAATCGATATTTTAGGTGCCCAAAGTCAATATGTGTATTCATCTTCTGCACCCGTTTATATCCCAAATTCAACCTCAAAACACCCGAACATTAGATATTTTTTTAGGTCCCAGAAGCGATCTGTACATGCCTACTCAGTGCTAGAATGTTTTCAAAATATAGGCTCAAAACATGCTAAAAATCAATATTTTAAGTGTCCAAAGTTGATATGTTCATGCATCTTCTGTACCTGTTTATATCTCAAATTCAGCCTCAAAACACACACAAAATTCGGTATTTTTAGGTCCTAGAAGCGAACTGTACATGCCTACTCCTAGTTAGAATGTTTTCATGATACAGACCCAAAACAAGCTCAAAATCGATATTTTAGGAGTCCAAAAGTCGATATGTGCATGCATCTTCAGTACCCGTTTATATCCCAAATTCAACCTCGAAACACCCGAAAATTCAAAATTTTACGGTCCCAGAAGCAATCTGTACATGCCTACTCAGTGCTAGAATGTTTTCAAAATATAGGCTTAAAACATGCTAAAAATCGATATTATAAGTGTCCAAAGTCGATATGTGCATGCATCTTCAGTACCCGTTTATACCTCAAATTCAGATCCAAACACCCAAAAATTCGATATTTTGGGGTCCCAGAAGCGATCTGTACATGCCAACTCAGTGCTAGAATATTTTCAAAATACAGGATCAAAACATGCTAAAAATCGATAATTTAGGTGCCCAAAGTCGATATTTCAAATTCAGGCCCAAAACACTCGAAAATTCGATATTTTGGGATCCCAGAAGCGATCTGTACATGCCTACTCCGTGTTAGAATATTTTCGAAATACAGGCCCAAAACATCCTGAAAATCGATATTTTATGTGCCCAAAGTCAATATGTGTATGCATCTTCTGTACACGTTTATATCTCAAATTCAGGCTCAAAACACCCGAAAATTCGGTATTTTTGGGTCCTAGAAGCGATCTGTACATGCCTACTCCTAGTTATCATGTTTTCAAGATACAGACCCAAAACATGCTAAAAATCGATATTTTAGGTGCCCAAAAGTCGTTATGTGCATGCTTCTTCAATACCCGTTTATATTTCAAATTCAGGCTCAAAACAACCGAAAATTTGATATTTTTAGTTCCCAGAAGCGAACTGTACATGCCTACTCCTAGTTAGAATGTTTTCATGATACAGACCCAAAACAAGCTCAAAATCGATATTTTAGGAGTCCAAAAGTCGATATGTGCATGCATCTTCAGTACCCGTTTATATCCCAAATTCAACCTCGAAACACCCGAAAATTCAAAATTTTACGGTCCCAGAAGCAATCTGTACATGCCTACTCAGTGCTAGAATGTTTTCAAAATATAGGCTTAAAACATGCTAAAAATCGATATTATAAGTGTCCAAAGTCGATATGTGCATGCATCTTCAGTACCCGTTTATACCTCAAATTCAGATCCAAACACCCAAAAATTCGATATTTTGGGGTCCCAATAGCGATCTGTACATGCCTACTCCTAGTTAGAAAGTTTTCAAAATATAGACCCAATACATGCTAAAAATCGATATTTTAGGTGCCCAAAGTCGATATCTCAAGTTCAGGCCCAAAACACCAGAAAATTCGATATTTTTGGGTCCCAGAGGCGATCTGTACATGCCTACTCATTGTTAGAATATTTTCAAAATATACGCCCAAAACACACTGAAAATCGATCTTTTATGTGCCCAAAAGTCGATATGTGCATGCATCTTCTGTACTCGTTTATATCTCAAATTCAGGCTCCAAACACCCGAAAATTCGATATTTTGGGGTCCCAGAAGCGATCTGTATATGCCTACTCCGTTTTAGAGTATTTTCAAAATACAGGCCCAAAACATGCTGAAAATCCATATTTTAGGTGCCCGAAGTCAATATGTGTATGCATCTTCTGCACCCGTTTATATCCCAAATTCAACCTCAAAACACTTGAAAATTCCATATTTTTGGGTACCATAAGCGATCTGTACATGCCTACTCAGTGCTAGAATATTTTCAAAATATAGGCCCAAAACATGCTGAAAATCGATATTTTAGGTGCCCAAATTCAATATGTGCATGTATATTCTATACCCGTTTATATCTCAAATTCAGGCTCAAAACACCCGAAAATTCAGTATTTTTGGGTCCTAGAATCGATCTGTGCATGCCTACTTCGTGTTAGAGTATTTTCAAAATGCAGGCCAAAAACATGCTGAAAATCGATATTTTAGGTGCCCAAAGTCAATATATGCATGCATCTTCTGTACCCGTTTAAATCTCAAATTCAGGCTCAAAACACCCGAAAATTCGGTATTTTTGAGTCCTAGAAGCAATCTGTACATGACTACTCAGATACAGGCCGAAAACATGCTGAAAATCGATATTTTAGGTGCCCAAAGTCAATATGTGTATGCATCTTCTGTACCCGTTTATATCCCAAATTCAACCTCAAAACACCCGAAAATTCGACAGTTTTGGGTTTCAGAAGCGATCTGTACATGCCTACTCAGTGCTAGAATTTTTTCAAAATATAGGCTCAAAACATGCTAAAAATCGATATTTTAAGTGTCCAAAGTCGATATGTGCATGCATTTTCTGTACCCGTTTATATCTCAAATTCATAATCAAAACACCCGAAAATTCGGAATTTTTGGGTCCTAGAAGCGATCTGTACATGCCTACTCCTATTTAGAATGTATTTAAGATACTGACCCAAAACATGCTAAAAATCGATATTTTAGGTGCCCAAAAGTCGTTATGTGCATGCTTCTTCAATACCCGTTTATATTTCAAATTCAGGCTTAAAACAACCGAAAATCTGAGATTTTTATTTCTTAGAAGCGATCTGTACATGCATACTCCGTGTTAGAGTATTTTCAAAATACTGGCCCAAAACATGCCTAAAATCGATATTTTAGGTTCCCAAAGTCAATATGTGAATGCAGGTTCTGTACCCGTTTATATCTCAAATTCAGGCTCAAAACACCCGAAATTCGATATTTTGTGGTCCCAGAAGCGAGATGTACATGCATACTCCGTGTTAGAGTATTTTAAAAGTACAGCCCCAAAACATACTTAAAATCGATCTTTTACGTGCCCAAAAGTCAATATGTGCATGCATCATCTGTACCCGTTTATATCTCAAATTCAGGCTCCAAACACCCGAAAAATATATATTTTGGCGTCCCAGAAGCGATCTGTACATGCCTACTCAGATACAGGCCCAAAACATGCTGAAAATCGATAATTTAGGTGCTTAAAGTCAATATGTGTATGCATCTTCTGCACCTGTTTATATCCCAAATTCAACCTCAAAACACCCGAAAATTCGATATTTTAGGGTTCCATTAGCAATCTGTACATGCCTACTCAGTGCTAGAATGTTTTTAAAATATAGGCTCAAAACATGCTAAAAATCGATATTTTAAGGGTCCAAAGTCGATATGTACATGCTTCTTCTGTACCCGTTTATGTCTCAAATTCAGGCTCAAAACACCCGAAAATTCGATATTTTGGTGTCCCAGAAGCGATCTGTACATGTCTACTCAGTGCTAGAATATTTTCAAAATATATGCCCAAAACATGCTAAAAATCGAAATTTTTGGTGCCCAAAGTCGATATCTCAAATTCAGGCCCAAAACACCCGAAAATTCGATATTTTGGGGTCCCAGAAGCGATCTGTACATGCCTACTCCGTGTTAGAGCATTTTCAAAATACAGGACCAAAACATACTGAAAATCGATCTTTTAGGTGCCCAAAAGTCGATATGCGCATGCATCTTCTGTACCCGTTTATATCTCAAATTCAGGCTCCAAGCACCCGAAAATTCGATATTTTAGGGTCCCAGAAGGGATCTGTACATGCCTACTCAGATAAAGGCCCAAAACATGCTGAAAATCGATATTTTAGGTGCCCAAAGTCAATATGTGTATTCATCTTCTGCACCCGTTTATATCCCAAATTCAACCTCAAAACACCCGAAAATTAGATATTTTTTTAGGTCCCAGAAGCGATCTGTACATGCCTACTCAGTGCTAGAATGTTTTCAAAATATAGGTTCAAAACATGCTAAAAATCAATATTTTAAGTGTCCAAAGTTGATATGTGCATGCATCTTCTGTACCTGTTTATATCTCAAATTCAGCCTCAAAACACATACAAAATTCGGTATTTTTAGGTCCTAGAATCGAACTGTACATGCCTACTCCTAGTTAGAATGTTTTCATAATACAGACCCAAAACAAGCTCAAAATCGATATTTTAGGAGTCCAAAAGTCGATATGTGCATGCATCTTAAGTACCCATTTATATCCCAAATTCAACCTCGAAACACCCGAAAATTCAAAATTTTACGGTCCCAGAAGCAATCTGTACATGCCTACTCAGTGCTAGAATGTTTTCAAAATATAGGCTTAAAACATGCTAAAAATCGATATTATAAGTGTCCAAAGTCGATATGTGCACGCATCTTCATTACCCGTTTATACCTCAAATTCAGATCCAAACACCCAAAAATTCGATATTTTGGAGTCCCAAAAGCGATCTGTACATGCCTACTCCTAGTTAGAAAGTTTTCAAAATATAGACCCATTACATGCTAAAAATCGATATTTTAGGTGCCCAATGTCGATATGTGCATGTATCTTCTGTACTCATTTATATCTCAAATTCAGGCTCCAAACACCCGAAAATTCGATATTTTGGGGTCCCAGAAGCGATCTGTATATGCCTACTCCGTTTTAGAGTATTTTCAAAATACAGGCCCAAAACATGCTGAAAATCCATATTTTAGGTGCCCGAAGTCAATATGTGTATGCATCTTCTGCACCCGTTTATATCCCAAATTCAACCTCAAAACACTTGAAAATTCGATATTTTTGGGTACCATAAGCGATCTGTACATGCCTACTCAGTGCTAGAATATCTTCAAAATATAGGCTCAAAACATGCTGAAAATCGATATTTTAGGTGCCCAAATTCAATATGTGCATGTATATTCTGTACCCGTTTATATCTCAAATTCAGGCTCAAAACACCCGAAAATTCAGTATTTTTGGGTCCTAGAAGCGATCTGTGCATGCCTACTTCGTGTTAGAGTATTTTCAAAATACAGGCCCAAAACATGCTGAAAATCGATATTTTAGGTGCCCAAAGTCAATATATGCATGCATCTTCTGTACCCGTTTATATCTCAAATTCAGGCTCCAAACACCCGAAAATTCGGTATTTTTGGGTCCTAGAAGCAATCTGTACATGACTACTCAGATACAGGCCGAAAACATGCGGAAATTCGATATTTTAGGTGCCCAAAGTCAATATGTGTATGCATCTTCTGCACCCGTTTATATCCCAAATTCAAACTCAAAACACCCGAAAATTCGACAGTTTTGGGTCCCAGAAGCGATCTGTACATGCCTACTCAGTGCTAGAATGTTTTCAAAATATAGGCTCAAAACATTCTAAAAATCGATATTTTAAGTGTCCAAAGTCGATATGTGCATGCATTTTCTGTACCCGTTTATATCTCAAATTCATAATCAAAACACCTGAAAAATCGGTATTTTTGGGTCCTAGAAGCTATCTGTACATGCCTACTCCTATTTAGAATGTATTTAAGATACTGACCCAACACATACTGAAAATCGATATTTTAGGTGCCCAAAAGTCGATATGTGCATGCAGGTTCTGTACCCGTTTATATCTCAAATTTAGGCTCAAAACACCCGAAATTCGATATTTTGGGGTCCCAGAAGCGATATGTACATGCATACTCCGTGTTAGAGTATTTTAAAAGTACAAGCCCAAAACATACTTAAAATCGATCTTTTACGTGCCCAAAAGTCGATATGTGAATGAATCATCTGTACCCGTTTATATCTCAAATTCAGGCTCCAAACACCCGAAAAATCGATATTTTGGATTCCCAGAAGCGATCTGTACATGCCTACTCAGATGCAAGCCCAAAACATGCTGAAAATCGATAATTTAGGTGCTTAAAGTCAATATGTGTATGCATCTTCTGCACCCGTTTATATCCCAAATTCAACCTCAAAACACCCGAAAATTCGATATTTTAGGGTTCCAGAAGCGATCTGTACATGCCTACTCAGTGCTAGAATGTTTTTAAAATATAGGCTCAAAACATGCTAAAAATCGATATTTTAAGTGTCCAAAGTCGATATGTACATGCATCTTCTGTACCCGTTTATATCTCAAATTCAGGCTCATAACACCCGAAAATTCGATATTTTTGGGTCCCAGAAGCAATCTGTACATTCCTACTCAGTGCTAGAATATTTTAAAAATATTGGCCCAAAACATGCTAAAAATCGATATTTTATGTGCCCAAAGTTGATATCTCAAATTCAGGACAAAAACACCCGAAAATTCGATATTTTTAGAGTCCCAGAAGCGATCTGTACATGCCTACTCCGTGTTAGAGTATTTTCAAAATACAGGCCCAAAACATGCTATAAATCGATATTTTAGGTGCCCAAAGTCAATATGTACCCGTTTATATCTCAAATTCAGGCTTAAAACACCCGAAAATTCGATATTTTGGGGTCCCTGAAGCGATCTGTACATGCCTACTCAGTGCTAGAATATTTTCAAAATATAGGCGCAAAACATGCTAAAAATCGATATTTTAGGTGCCCAAAGTCGATATCTCAAATTCAGGCCCAAAACACCCGAAAATTCGATATTTTGGGGTCCCAGAAGCGATCTGTACATGCTTACTCCGTGTTAGAGTATTTTCAAAATACAGGACCAAAACATACTGAAAATCGATCTTTTAGGTGCCCAAAAGTCGATAAGCGCATGCATCTTCTGTACCCGTTTATATCTCAAATTCAGGTTTAAAACACCCGAAAATTCGATATTTTAGGGTCCCAGAAGGGATCTGTACATGCCTACTCAGATAAAGGCCCAAAACATGCTGAAAATCGATATTTTAGGTGCCCAAAGTCAATATGTGTATGCATCTTCTGCACCCGTTTATATCCCAAATTCAACCTCAAAACACCCGAAAATTCGATATTTTGGTGTCCCAGAAGCGATCTGTACATGTCTACTCAGTGCTAGAATATTTTCAAAATATATGCCCAAAACATGCTAAAAATCGAAATTTTTGGTGCCCAAAGTCGATATCTCAAATTCAGGCCCAAAACACCCGAAAATTCGATATTTTGGGGTCCCAGAAGCGATCTGTACATGCCTACTCCGTGTTAGAGCATTTTCAAAATACAGGACCAAAACATACTGAAAATCGATCTTTTAGGTGCCCAAAAGTCGATATGCGCATGCATCTTCTGTACCCGTTTATATCTCAAATTCAGGCTCCAAGCACCCGAAAATTCGATATTTTAGGGTCCCAGAAGGGATCTGTACATGCCTACTCAGATAAAGGCCCAAAACATGCTGAAAATCGATATTTTAGGTGCCCAAAATCAATATGTGTATTCATCTTCTGCACCCGTTTATATCCCAAATTCAAACTCAAAACACCCGAAAATTAGATATTTTTTTAGGTCCCAGAAGCGATCTGTACATGCCTACTCAGTGCTAGAATGTTTTCAAAATATAGGCTCAAAACATGCTAAAAATCAATATTTTAAGTGTCCAAAGTTGATATGTGCATGCATCTTCTGTACCTGTTTATATCTCAAATTCAGCCTCAAAACACACACAAAATTCGGTATTTTTAGGTCCTAGAATCGAACTGTACATGCCTACTCCTAGTTAGAATGTTTTCATAATACAGACCCAAAACAAGCTCAAAATCGATATTTTAGGAGTCCAAAAGTCGATATGTGCATGCATCTTAAGTACCCGTTTATATCCCAAATTCAACCTCGAAACACCCGAAAATTCAAAATTTTACGGTCCCAGAAGCAATCTGTACATGCCTACTCAGTGCTAGAATGTTTTCAAAATATAGGCTTAAAACATGCTAAAAATCGATATTATAAGTGTCCAAAGTCGATATGTGCACGCATCTTCATTACCCGTTTATACCTCAAATTCAGATCCAAACACCCAAAAATTCGATATTTTGGAGTCCCAAAAGCGATCTGTACATGCCTACTCCTAGTTAGAAAGTTTTCAAAATATAGACCCATTACATGCTAAAAATCGATATTTTAGGTGCCCAATGTCGATATGTGCATGCATCTTCTGTACTCATTTATATCTCAAATTCAGGCTCCAAACACCCGAAAATTCGATATTTTGGGGTCCCAGAAGCGATCTGTATATGCCTACTCCGTTTTAGAGTATTTTCAAAATACAGGCCCAAAACATGCTGAAAATCCATATTTTAGGTGCCCGAAGTCAATATGTGTATGCATCTTCTGCACCCGTTTATATCCCAAATTCAACCTCAAAACACTTGAAAATTCGATATTTTTGGGTACCGTAAGCGATCTGTACATGCCTACTCAGTGCTAGAATATCTTCAAAATATAGGCTCAAAACATGCTGAAAATCGATATTTTAGGTGCCCAAAGTCAATATATGCATGCATCTTCTGTACCCGTTTATATCTCAAATTCGGGCTCCAAACACCCGAAAATTCGGTATTTTTGGGTCCTAGAAGCAATCTGTACATGACTACTCAGATACAGGCCGAAAACATGCGGAAATTCGATATTTTAGGTGCCCAAAGTCAATATGTGTATGCATCTTCTGCACCCGTTTATATCCCAAATTCAACCTCAAAACACCCGAAAATTCGACAGTTTTGGGTCCCAGAAGCGATCTGTACATGCCTACTCAGTGCTAGAATGTTTTCAAAATATAGGCTCAAAACATTCTAAAAATCGATATTTTAAGTGTCCAAAGTCGATATGTGCATGCATTTTCTGTACCCGTTTATATCTCAAATTCATAATCAAAACACCTGAAAATTCGGTATTTTTGGGTCCTAGAAGCTATCTGTACATGCCTACTCCTATTTAGAATGTATTTAAGATACTGACCCAACACATACTGAAAATCGATATTTTAGGTGCCCAAAAGTCGATATGTGCATGCAGGTTCTGTACCCGTTTATATCTCAAATTTAGGCTCAAAACACCCGAAATTCGATATTTTGGGGTCCCAGAAGCGATATGTACATGCATACTCCGTGTTAGAGTATTTTAAAAGTACAAGCCCAAAACATACTTAAAATCGATCTTTTACGTGCCCAAAAGTCGATATGTGAATGAATCATCTGTACCCGTTTATATCTCAAATTCAGGCTCCAAACACCCGAAAAATCGATATTTTGGATTCCCAGAAGCGATCTGTACATGCCTACTCAGATACAAGCCCAAAACATGCTGAAAATCGATAATTTAGGTGCTTAAAGTCAATATGTGTATGCATCTTCTGCACCCGTTTATATCCCAAATTCAACCTCAAAACACCCGAAAATTCGATATTTTAGGGTTCCAGAAGCGATCTGTACATGCCTACTCAGTGCTAGAATGTTTTTAAAATATAGGCTCAAAACATGCTAAAAATCGATACTTTAAGTGTCCAAAGTCGATATGTACATGCATCTTCTGTACCCGTTTATATCTCAAATTCAGGCTCAAAACACCCGAAAATTCGATATATTTGGGTCCCAGAAGCAATCTGTACATTCCTACTCAGTGCTAGAATATTTTAAAAATATTGGCCCAAAACATGCTAAAAATCGATATTTTATGTGCCCAAAGTTGATATCTCAAATTCAGGCCAAAAACACCCGAAAATTCGATATTTTTAGAGTCCCAGAAGCGATCTGTACATGCCTACTCCGTGTTAGAGTATTTTCAAAATACAGGCCCAAAACATGCTATAAATCGATATTTTAGGTGCCCAAAGTCAATATGTACCCGTTTATATCTCAAATTCAGGCTTAAAACACCCGAAAATTCGATATTTTGGGGTCCCTGAAGCGATCTGTACATGCCTACTCAGTGCTAGAATATTTTCAAAATATAGGCGCAAAACATGCTAAAAATCGATATTTTAGGTGCCCAAAGTCGATATCTCAAATTCAGGCCCAAAACACCCGAAAATTCGATATTTTGGGGTCCCAGAAACGATCTGTACATGCTTACTCCGTGTTAGAGTATTTTCAAAATACAGGACCAAAACATACTGAAAATCGATCTTTTAGGTGCCCAAAAGTCGATAAGCGCATGCATCTTCTGTACCCGTTTATATCTCAAATTCAGGTTTAAAACACCCGAAAATTCGATATTTTAGGGTCCCAGAAGGGATCTGTACATGCCTACTCAGATAAAGGCCCAAAACATGCTGAAAATCGATATTTTAGGTGCCCAAAGTCAATATGTGTATGCATCTTCTGCACCCGTTTATATCCCAAATTCAACCTCAAAACACCCGAAATTTCGATATTTTTGGGTTCCAGCAGCGATATATACATGCCTACTCAGTACTAGAATGTTTTCAAAATATAGGCTCAAAACATGCTAAAAATCGATATTTTAATGGTCGAAAGTCGATATGTGCATGCATCTTCTGTACCCGTTTATATCTCTAATTCAGGCTCAAAGCACCCGAAAATTCGGTATTTTTGGGTCCTAGAAGCGATCTGTACATGCCTACTCCTAGTTAGAATGTTTTCAAGATACAGAACCAAAACATGCTTAAAAATCGATATTTTAGGTGCCCTAAAGTCGATATGTGCATGCACCTTCAGTATTCGTTAATATTTCAAATTCTTGCTCAAAACCCCCGAAAATTCGATAGTATGGGGTCCCAGAAGCAATCTGTACATGCCTACTCCGTGTTAAAGTATTTTCAAAATACAGGCCCAAAACATGCTGAAAATCGATATTTTAGGTGCCCAAAGTCGATATCTCGAATTCAGGCCCAAAACACACGAAAATTCGATATTTTTGGGTACCAGAAGCGATCTGTACATGCCTACTCAGTGCTAGAATGTTTTCAAAATATAGGCTCAAAACATGCTAAAAATCTATATTTTAAGTTTCCAAAGTCTATTTGTGGATGCCTCTTCTGTACCCGTTTATATTTCAAATTCTGGCTCAAAACACCCGAAAATTCGATATTATGGGGTCCCATAATCGATCTGTACATGCCTACTCCGTGTTAAAGTATTTTCAAAATACAGGCCCAAAACATGCTGAAAATTGACATTTTAGGTGCCCAAAGTCTATATCTCAAATTCAGGCCCAAAACACACGAAAATTCGATTTTTTTGGGTCCCAGAAGCGATCTGTACATGCCTACTCAGATACAGGCCCAAAACATGCTGAAAATCGATATTTTAGATGCCCAAAGTCAATATATGCATGCATCTTCTGTACCCGTTTATATCTCAAAATCAGGCTCCAAACACCCGAAAATTCGGTATTTTTGGGTCCTAGAAGCAATCTGTACATGACTACTCAGATACAGGCGGAAAACATGCGGAAAATCGATATTTTAGGTGCCCAAAGTCAATATGTGTATGCATCTTCTGCACCCGTTTATATCCCAAATTCAACCTCAAAACACCCGAAAATTCGACAGTTTTGGGTCCCAGAAGCTATCTGTACATGCCTACTCAGTGCTAGAATGTATTTAAGATACTGACCCAACACATACTGAAAATCGATATTTTAGGTGCCCAAAAGTCGATATGTGCATGCAGGTTCTGTACCCGTTTATATCTCAAATTTAGGCTCAAAACACCCGAAATTCGATATTTTGGAGTCCCAGAAGCGATATGTACATGCATACTCCGTGTTAGAGTATTTTAAAAGTACAAGCCCAAAACATACTTAAAATCGATCTTTTACGTGCCCAAAAGTCGATGTGTGAATGAATCATCTGTACCCGTTTATATCTCAAATTCAGGCTCCAAACACCCGAAAAATCGATATTTTGGATTCCCAGAAGCGATCTGTACATGCCTACTCAGATACAAGCCCAAAACATGCTGAAAATCGATAATTTAGGTGCTTAAAGTCAATATGTGTATGCATCTTCTGCACCCGTTTATATCCCAAATTCAACCTCAAAACACCCGAAAATTCGATATTTTAGGGTTCCAGAAGCGATCTGTACATGCCTACTCAGTGCTAGAATGTTTTTAAAATATAGGCTCAAAACATGCTAAAAATCGATATTTTAAGTGTCCAAAGTCGATATGTACATGCATCTTCTGTACCCGTTTATATCTCAAATTCAGGCTCAAAACACCCGAAAATTTGATATTTTTGGGTCCCAGAAGCGATCTGTACATTCCTACTCAGTGCTAGAATATTTTAAAAATATAGGCCCAAAACATGCTAAAAATCGATATTTTAGATGCCCAAAGTTGATATCTCAAATTCAGGCCAAAAACACCCGAAAATTCGATATTTTTAGAGTCCCAGAAGCGATCTGTACATGCCTACTCCGTGTTAGAGTATTTTCAAAATACAGGCCCAAAACATGCTAAAAATCGATATTTTAGGTGCCCAAAGTCAATATGTACCCGTTTATATCTCAAATTCAGGCTTAAAACACCCGAAAATTCGATATTATGGGGTCCCTGAAGCGATCTGTACATGCCTACTCAGTGCTAGAATATTTTCAAAATATAGGCGCAAAACATGCTAAAAATCGATATTTTAGGTGCCCAAAGTCGATATCTCAAATTCAGGCCCAAAACACCCGAAAATTCGATATTTTGGGGTCCCAGAAGCGATCTGTACATGCTTACTCCGTGTTAGAGTATTTTCAAAATACAGGACCAAAACATACTGAAAATCGATCTTTTAGGTGCCCAAAAGTCGATAAGCGCATGCATCTTCTGTACACGTTTATATCTCAAATTCAGGTTTAAAACACCCGAAAATTCGATATTTTCGGGTCCCAGAAGGGATCTGTACATGCCTACTCAGATAAAGGCCCAAAACATGCTGAAAATCGATATTTTAGGTGCCCAAAGTCAATATGTGTATGCATCTTCTGCACCCGTTTATATCCCAAATTCAACCTCAAAACACCCGAAATTTCGATATTTTTGGGTTCCAGCAGCGATATGTACATGCCTACTCAGTACTAGAATGTTTTCAAAATATAGGCTCAAAACATGCTAAAAATCGATATTTTAATGGTCGAAAGTCGATATGTGCATGCATCTTCTGTACCCGTTTATATCTCTAATTCAGGCTCAAAGCACCCGAAAATTCGGTATTTTTGGGTCCTAGAAGCGATCTGTACATGCCTACTCCTAGTTAGAATGTTTTCAAGATACAGAACCAAAACATGCTTAAAAATCGATATTTTAGGTGCCCTAAAGTCGATATGTGCATGCACCTTCAGTATTCGTTAATATTTCAAATTCTTGCTCAAAACCCCCGAAAATTCGATAGTATGGGGTCCCAGAAGCAATCTGTACATGCCTACTCCGTGTTAAAGTATTTTCAAAATACAGGCCCAAAACATGCTGAAAATCGATATTTTAGGTGCCCAAAGTCGATATCTCGAATTCAGGCCCAAAACACACGAAAATTCGATATTTTTGGGTACCAGAAGCGATCTGTACATGCCTACTCAGTGCTAGAATGTTTTCAAAATATAGGCTCAAAACATTCTAAAAATCGATATTTTAAGTGTCCAAAGTCGATATGTGCATGCATTTTCTGTACCCGTTTATATCTCAAATTCATAATCAAAACACCTGAAAATTCGGTATTTTTGTGTCCTAGAAACGATCTGTACATGCCTACTCCTATTTAGAATGTATTTAAGATACTGACCCAAAACATACTGAAAATCGATATTTTAGGTGCCCAAAAGTCGATATGTGCATGCAGGTTCTGTACCCGTTTATATCTCAAATTCAGGCTCAAAACACCCGAAATTCGATATTTTGGGGTCCCAGATGCGATATGTACATGCTTACTCCGTGTTAGAGTATTTTCAAAATACAGGACCAAAACATACTGAAAATCGATCTTTTAGGTGCCCAAAAGTCGATAAGCGCATGCATCTTCTGTACCCGTTTATATCTCGAATTCAGGCTCAAAACACCCGAAAATTCGATATTTTAGGGTCCCAGTAGGGATCTGAACATGCCTACTCAGATAAAGGCCCAAAACATGCTGAAAATCGATATTTTAGGTGCCCAAAGTCAATATGTGTATGCATCTTCTGCACCCGTTTATATCCCAAATTCAACCTCAAAATACCCGAAATTTCGATATTTTTGGGTTCCAGCAGCGATATATACATGCCTACTCAGTGCTAGAATGTTTTCAAAATATAGGCTCAAAACATGCTAAAAATCGATATTTTAATGGTCGAAAGTCGATATGTGCATGCATCTTCTGTACCCGTTTATATCTCTAATTCAGGCTCAAAGCACCCGAAAATTCGGTATTTTTGGGTCCTAGAAGCGATCTGTACATGCCTACTCCTAGTTAGAATGTTTTCAAGATACAGAACCAAAACATGCTTAAAAATCGATATTTTAGGTGCCCTAAAGTCGATATGTGCATGCACCTTCAGTATTCGTTAATATTTCAAATTCTTGCTCAAAACCCCCGAAAATTCGATAGTATGGGGTCCCAGAAGCAATCTGTACATGCCTACTCCGTGTTAAAGTATTTTCAAAATACAGGCCCAAAACATGCTGAAAATCGATATTTTAGGTGCCCAAAGTCGATATCTCGAATTCAGGCCCAAAACACACGAAAATTCGATATTTTTGGGTACCAGAAGCGATCTGTACATGCCTACTCAGTGCTAGAATGTTTTCAAAATATAGGCTCAAAACATGCTAAATATCAATATTTTAAGTTTCCAAAGTCTATTTGTGGATGCCTCTTCTGTACCCGTTTATATTTCAAATTCTGGCTCAAAACACCCTAAAATTCGATATTATGGGGTCCCAGAAGCGATCTGTACATGCCTACTCCGTGTTAAAGTATTTTCAAAATACAGGCCCAAAACATGCTGAAAATCGATATTTTAGGTGCCCAAAGTCGATATCTCAAATTCAGGCCCAAAACACACGAAAATTCGATATTTTTGGGTCCCAGAAGCGATCTGTACATGCCTACTCAGATACAGGCCCAAAACATGCAGAAAATCGATATTTTAGGTGCCCAGAGTCAATATGTGTATGCATCTTCTGTACCCGTTTATATCTCAAATTCAGGCTCAAAACACCCGAAAATTCGGTATTTTTGGGTCCGAAAAGCGATCTGTACATGCCTACTCCTAGTTAGAATGTTTTCAAGATTCAAACCCAAAACATGCTAAAAATCGATATTTTAGGAGCCCAAAAGTCGATATGTGCATGCATCTTCAGTACCCGTTTATATATCAAATTCAGGCTCAAACCCCCCGAAAATTCGATATTTTGGGGTCCCAGAAGAAATCTGTACATGCCTACTCAGATACAGGCCCAAAACATGCTGAAAATCGATATTTTAGGTGCCCAAAGTCAATATGGGTATGCATCTTCTGCACTCGTTTATATCCCAAATTCAACCTCAAAACACCCAAAAATTTGATATTTTTGGGTCCCAGAAGCGATCTGTACATGCCTACTCAGTGTAAGAATGTTTTCAAAATATAGGTTCAAACCATGCTAAAAATCGATATTTTAAGTGTCAAAAGTCAATAAGTGCATGCATCTTCTGTATCCATTTATATCCCAAATTCAGGCTCAAAACTCCCGAAAATTTGGTATTTTTTGGTCCTAGAAGCGATCTGTACATGCCTACTCCTAGTTAGAATGTTTTCAAGATACAAGCCCAAAACTTGCTCAAAATCGATATTTTAGGTACCCAAAAGTCGATATGTGCATGGATCTTCAGTACCCGTTTATATCTCAAAATCAGGCTCAAAACACCCGAAAATTCGATATTCTGGGGTCCCAGAAGCGATCTGTACATACATACTCCGTGTTAGAGTTTTTTTCAAAATACAGGCCAAAAACATGCTGAAAATCGATATTTTAGGTGCCCAAAGTCAGTATGTGCATGCATCTTCTGTACCAGTTTATATCTCATATTCAGGCTCAAAACACACGAAAATTCGATATTTTGGGGTCCCAGAAGCGATCTGTACATGCCTACTCAGATACAGGCCCAAACATGCTGAAAATCGATATTTTAGGTTCCCAAAGTCAATATGAGTATGCATCTTCTGCACCCGTTTATATCTCAAATGCAGGCTCCAAACCCCAGAAAACTCTATATTTTGGGGTCCCAGAAGCGATCTGTACATGCCTACTCAGATACAGGCCCAAAACATGCTGAAAATCGATATTTTAGGTGCCCAAAGGCAAAATGTGCATGCATCTTCTTTACCCGTTTATATCTCAAATTTAGGCTCAAAACACCCGAAAATTCGATATTTTGGGGTCTCAGAAGCGATCTGTACATGCCTACTCAGTGCTAGAATATTTTCAAAACATAGGCCCAAAACATGCTAAAAATCGATATTTTAGGTGCTCAAAGTAGATAGCTCAAATTCAGGTCCAAAACACCCGAAAATTCGATATTTTGGGGTCCCAGAAACGATCTGTACATGCCTACTCCGTGTTAGAGTATTTTCAAAAAACAGGTCAAAAAACATACTGAAAATCGATCTTTTAAGTGCCCAACAGTAGATATGTGCATGCATCTTCTGAACCCGTTTATATCTCAAATTCATGCTCCAAACACCAGAAAACTCGATATTTTGGGGTCCCAGAAGCGATATGTACATGCCTACTCAGATACAGGCCCAAAACATGCTGAAAATCGATATTTTAGGTGCCCAAAGTCAATATGTGCATGTATCTTCTGTACCGGTTTATATCTCAAATTCAGGCTCAAAACACCCGAGAATTCAATATTTTGGGGCTTCAGAAGCGATCTGTAAATGCCTACTCAGTGCTAGAATATTTTCAAAATATAGGCCCAAAACATGCTAAAAATTGATATTTTGGGTGCCCAATGTCGATATCTCAAATTCAGGCCCAAAACACCCGAAAATTAGATATTTTGGGGTCCCAGAAACGATCTGTACATGCCTACTCCGTGTTAGAGTATTTTCAAAATACAGGCCCAAAACATACTGAAAACCGATCTTTTAAGTGCCCAAAAGTCGATATGTGCATGCATTTTCTGTACCCGTTTATATCTCAAATTCATAATCAAAACACCTGAAAATTCGGTATTTTTGGGTCCTAGAAGCGATCTGTACATGCCTACTCCTATTTAGAATGTATTTAAGATACTGACCCAACACATACTGAAAATCGATATTTTAGGTGCCCAAAAGTCGATATGTGCATGCAGGTTCTGTACCCGTTTATATCTCAAATTTAGGCTCAAAACACCCGAAATTCGATATTTTGGGGTCCCAGAAGCGATATGTACATGCATACTCCGTGTTAGAGTATTTTAAAAGTACAAGCCCAAAACATACTTAAAATCGATCTTTTACGTGCCCAAAAGTCGATATGTGAATGAATCATCTGTACCCGTTTATATCTCAAATTCAGGCTCCAAACACCCGAAAAATCGATATTTTGGATTCCCAGAAGTGATCTGTACATGCCTACTCAGATACAAGCCCAAAACATGCTGAAAATCGATAATTTAGGTGCTTAAAGTCAATATGTGTATCCATCTTCTGCACCCGTTTATATCCCAAATTCAACCTCAAAACACCCGAAAATTCGATATTTTAGGGTTCCAGAAGCGATCTGTACATGCCTACTCAGTGCTAGAATGTTTTTAAAATATAGGCTCAAAACATGCTAAAAATCGATATTTTAAGTGTCCAAAGTCGATATGTACATGCATCTTCAGTACCCGTTTATATCTCAAATTCAGGCTCAAAACACCCGAAAATTCGATATTTTTGGGTCCCAGAAGCGATCTGTACATTCCTACTCAGTGCTAGAATATTTTAAAAATATAGGCCCAAAACATGCTAAAAATCGATATTTTATGTGCCCAATGTTGATATCTCAAATTCAGGCCAAAAACACCCGAAAATTCGATATTTTTAGAGTCCCAGAAGCGATCTGTACATGCCTACTCCGTGTTAGAGTATTTTCAAAATACAGGCCCAAAACATGCTAAAAATCGATATTTTAGGTGCCCAAAGTCAATATGTACCCGTTTATATCTCAAATTCAGGCTTAAAACACCCGAAAATTCGATATTTTGGGGTCCCTGAAGCGATCTGTACATGCCTACTCAGTGCTAGAATATTTTCAAAATATAGGCGCAAAACATGCTAAAAATCGATATTTTAGGTGCTCAAAGTCGATATCTCAAATTCAGGTCCAAAACACCCGAAAATTCGATATTTTGGGGTCCCAGAAGCGATCTGTACATGCTTACTCCGTGTTAGAGTATTTTCAAAATACAGGACCAAAACATACTGAAAATCGATCTTTTAGGTGCCCAAAAGTCGATAAGCGCATGCATCTTCTGTACCCGTTTATATCTCAAATTCAGGCTCAAAACACCTGAAAATTCGATATTTTAGGGTCCCAGAAGGGATCTGTACATGCCTACTCAGATAAAGGCCCAAAACATGCTGAAAATCGATATTTTAGGTGCCCAAAGTCAATATGTGTATGCATCTTCTGCACCCGTTTATATCCCAAATTCAACCTCAAAATACCCGAAATTTCGATATTTTTGGGTTCCAGCAGCGATATATACATGCCTACTCAGTGCTAGAATGTTTTCAAAATATAGGCTCAAAACATGCTAAAAATCGATATTTTAATGGTCGAAAGTCGATATGTGCATGCATCTTCTGTACCCGTTTATATCTCTAATTCAGGCTCAAAGCACCCGAAAATTCGGTATTTTTGGGTCCTAGAAGCGATCTGTACATGCCTACTCCTAGTTAAAATGTTTTCAAGATACAGAACCAAAACCTGCTTAAAAATCGATATTTTTGGTGCCCTAAAGTCGATATGTGCATGCACCTTCAGTATTCGTTAATATTTCAAATTCTTGCTCAAAACACCCGAAAATTCGATAGTATGGGGTCCCAGAAGCGATCTGTACATGCCTACTCCGTGTTAAAGTATTTTCAAAATACAGGCCCAAAACATGCTGAAAATCGATATTTTAGGTGCCCAAAGTCGATATCTCGAATTCAGGCCCAAAACACACGAAAATTCGATATTTTTGGGTACCAGAAGCGATATGTACATGCCTACTCAGTGCTAGAATGTTTTCAAAATATAGGCTCAAAACATGCTAAAAATCTATATTTTAAGTTTCCAAAGTCTATTTGTGGATGCCTCTTCTGTACCCGTTTATATTTCAAATTCTGGCTCAAAACACCTGAAAATTCGATATTATGGGGTCCCAGAAGCGATCTGTACATGCCTACTCCGTGTTAAAGTATTTTCAAAGTACAGGCCCAAAACATGCTGAAAATCGATATTTTAGGTGCCCAAAGTCGATATCTCAAATTCAGGCCCAAAACACACGAAAATTCGATATTTTTGGGTCCCAGAAGCGATCTGTACATGCCTACTCAGATACAGGCCCAAAACATGCAGAAAATCGATATTTTAGGTGCCCAGAGTCAATATGTGTATGCATCTTCTGTACCCGTTTATATCTCAAATTCAGGCTCAAAACACCCGAAAATTCGGTATTTTTGGGTCCGAAAAGCGATATGTCCATGCCTACTCCTAGTTAGAATGTTTTCAAGATTCAAACCCAAAACATGCTAAAAATCGATATTTTAGGAGCCCAAAAGTCGATATGTGCATGCATCTTCAGTACACGTTTATATATCAAATTCAGGCTCAAACCCCCCGAAAATTCGATATTTTGGGGTCCCAGAAGAAATCTGTACATGCCTAGTCAGATACAGGCCCAAAACATGCTAAAAATCGATATTTTAGGTGCCCAAAGTCAATATGGGTATGCATCTTCTGCACTCGTTTATATCCCAAATTCAACCTCAAAACACCCAAAAATTAGATATTTTTGGGTCCCAGAAGCGATCTGTACATGCCTACTCAGTGTAAGAATGTTTTCAAAATATAGGTTCAAACCATGCTAAAAATCGATATTTTAAGTGTCAAAAGTCAATAAGTGCATGCATCTTCTGTACCCGTTTATATCCCAAATTCAGGCTCAAAACTCCAGAAAATTTGGTATTTTTTGGTCCTAGAAGCGATCTGTACATGCCTACTCCTAGTTAGAATGTTTTCAAGATACAGACCCAAAACTTGCTCAAAATCGATATTTTAGGTACCCAAAAGTCGATATGTGCATGGATCTTCAGTACCCGTTTATATCTCAAATTTAGGCCCAAAACACTCGAAAATTCGATATTTTGGGGTCCCAGAAGCGATCTGTACATGCTTACTCCATGTTAGAGTATTTTTAAAATACAGGCCCAAAACATACTGAAAATCGATATTGTAGGTGCCTAAAGTCAATATGTGTATGCATCTTATGAACCCGTTTATATCCCAAATTCAACCTCAAAAAACCCGAAAATTCGGTATTTTTGGGTCCTAGAAGCGATCTGTACATGCCTACACCTAGATAGAATGTTTTCAAGATACAGACCTAAAACATAATCAAAATCGATATTTTAGGTGCCCAAAAGTCGATATGTGCATGCAACTTCTGTACCCGTTTATATCTCAAATTCAGGCTCAAAAACCCCGAAAATTCGATATTTTGGGGTCCCAGAAGCGATCTGTACATGTTTACTCCGTGTTAGAGTGTTTTCAAAATATAGGCCCAAAACATGCTGTAAATCGATATTTTAGGTGTTCAAAGTCAATATGTGCATGCATCTTCTGTACCCGTTTATATCTTAAATTCAGGCTCCAAACACCCGAAAATTCGATATTTTGGGGTCCCAGAAGAGATCTGTACATACCTACTCAGTGCTAGATTATTTTCAAAATGTAGGCCCAAAACATGCTATAAATCGATATTTTAGGTGCCCAGAGTCGATATCTCAAATTCAGACCCAAAACACCCGAAAATTCGATATTTTGGGGTCCCAGAAACGATTTGTACATGCCTACTCCGTGTTAAAGTATTTTCAAAATACAGGCCCAAAACATACTGAAAATTGATCTTTTAAGTGCCCAAAAGTCGATATGTGCATGCATCTTTTGCACCCGTTTATATCCCAAATTCAACCTCAAAACACCCGAAAATTCGATATTTTTGTTCCCAGAAGCGATCTGTACATGCCTACTCAGTGCTAGAATGTTCTCAATATATAGGTTCAAAACATGCTAAAAATAGATATTTTAAGTGTCCAAAGTCGATATGTGCATGCACCTTCTGTACCCGTTTATATCTCAAATTCATAATCAAAACACCCGAAAATTCGGAATTTTTGGGTCCTAGAAGCGATCTGTACATGCCTACTCCTATTTAGAATGTATTTAAGATACTGACCCAAAACATGCTAAAAATCGATATTTTAGGTGCCCAAAAGTCGTTATGTGCATGCTTCTTCAATACCTGTTTATATTTCAAATTCAGGCTCAAAACAACCGAAAATTTGATATTTTTAGTTCCCAGAAGCGATCTGTACATGCATACTCCGTGTTAGAGTATTTTCAAAATACTGGCCCAAAACATGCCTAAAATCGATATTTTAGGTTCCCAAAGTCAATATGTGAATGCAGGTTCTGTACCCGTTAATATCTCAAATTCAGGCTCAAAACACCCGAAATTCGATATTTTGGGGTCCCAGAAGCGATATGTACATGCCTACTCCGTGTTAGAGTATTTTAAAAGTACAAGCGCAAAACATACTTAAAATCGATCTTTTACGTGGCCAAAAGTCGATATGTGCATGAATCATCTGTACCAGTTTATATCTCAAATTCAGGCTCCAAACACCCGAAAAATCGATATTTTGGATTCCCAGAAGCGATCTGTACATGCCTACTCAGATACAAGCCCAAAACATGCTGAAAATCGATAATTTAGGTGCTTAAAGTCAATATGTGTATGCATCTTCTGCACCCGTTTATATCCCAAATTCAACCTCAAAACACACGAAAATTCGATATTTTAGGGTTCCAGAAGCGATCTGTACATGCCTACTCAGTGCTAGAATGTTCTTAAAATATAGGCTCAAAACATGCTAAAAATCGATATTTTAAGTGTCCAAAGTCGATATGTACATGCATCTTCTGTACCCGTTTATATCTCAAATTCAGGCTCAAAACACCCGAAAATTCGATATTTTTGGATCCCAGAAGCGATCTGTACATTCCTACTCAGTCCTAGAATATTTTAAAAATATAGGCCCAAAACATGCTAAAAATCGATATTTTATGTGCCCAAAGTTGATATCTCAAATTCAGGCCAAAAACACCCGAAAATTCGATATTTTTAGAGTCCCAGAAGCGATCTGTACATGCCTACTCCGTGTTAGAGTATTTTCAAAATACAGGCCCAAAACATGCTAAAAATCGATATTTTAGGTGCCCAAAGTCAATATGTACCCGTTTATATCTCAAATTCAGGCTTAAAACACCCGAAAATTCGATATTTTGGGGTCCCTGAAGCGATCTGTACATGCCTACTCAGTGCTAGAATATTTTCAAAATATAGGCGCAAAACATGCTAAAAATCGATATTTTAGGTGCCCAAAGTCGATATCTCAAATTCAGGCCCAAAACACCCGAAAATTCGATATTTTGGAGTCCCAGAAGCGATCTGTACATGCTTACTCCGTGTTAGAGTATTTTCAAAATACAGGACCAAAACATACTGAAAATCGATCTTTTAGGTGCCCAAAAGTCGATAAGAGCATGCATCGATATTTTAGGGTCCCAGTAGGGATCTGTACATGCCTACTCAGATAAAGGCCCAAAACATGCTGAAAATCGATATTTTAGGTGCCCAAAGTCAATATGTGTATGCATCTTCTGCACCCGTTTATATCCCAAATTCAACCTCAAAATACCCGAAATTTCGATATTTTTGGGTTCCAGCAGCGATATATACATGCCTACTCAGTGCTAGAATGTTTTCAAAATATAGGCTCAAAACATGCTAAAAATCGATATTTTAATGGTCGAAAGTCGATATGTGCATGCATCTTCTGTACCCGTTTATATCTCTAATTCAGGCTCAAAGCACCCGAAAATTCGGTATTTTTGGGTCCTAGAAGCGATCTGTACATGCCTACTCCTAGTTAGAATGTTTTCAAGATACAGAACCAAAACCTGCTTAAAAATCGATATTTTAGGTGCACCAGAAAACTCTATATTTTGGGGTCCCAGAAGCGATCTGTACATGCCTACTCAGATACAGGCCCAAAACATGCTGAAAATCGATATTTTAGGTGCCCAAAGGCAAAATGTGCATGCATCTTCTTTACCCGTTTATATCTCAAATTTAGGCTCAAAACACCCGAAAATTCGATATTTTGGGGTCTCAGAAGCGATCTGTACATGCCTACTCAGTGCTAGAATATTTTCAAAATATAGGCCCAAAACATGCTAAAAATCGATATTTTAGGTGCCCAAAGTCGATAGCTCAAATTCAGGCCCAAAACACCCGAAAATTCGATATTTTGGTGTCCCAGAAACGATCTGTACATGCCTACTCCGTGTTAGAGTATTTTAAAAAAACAGGTCAAAAAACATACTGAAAATCGATCTTTTAAGTGCCCAACAGTAGATATGTGCATGCATCTTCTGAACCCGTTTATATCTCAAATTCATGCTCCAAACACCAGAAAACTCGATATTTTGGGGTCCCAGAAGCGATATGTACATGCCTACTCAGATACAGGCCCAAAACATGCTGAAAATCGATATTTTAGGTGCCCAAAGTCAATATGTGCATGTATCTTCTGTACCCGTTTATATCTCAAATTCAGGCTCAAAACACCCGAGAATTCAATATTTTGGGGCTTCAGAAGCGATCTGTAAATGCCTACTCAGTGCTAGAATATTTTCAAAATATAGGCCCAAAACATGCTAAAAATTGATATTTTGGGTGCCCAATGTCGATATCTCAAATTCAGGCCCAAAACACCCGAAAATTAGATATTTTGGGGTCCCAGAAACGATCTGTACATGCCTACTCCGTGTTAGAGTATTTTCAAAATACAGGCCCAAAACATACTGAAAATCGATCTTTTAAGTGCCCAAAAGTCGATATGTGCATGTATTTTCTGTACCCGTTTATATCTCAAATTCATAATCAAAACACCTGAAAACTCGGTATTTTTGGGTCCTAGAAGCGATCTGTACATGCCTACTCCTATTTAGAATGTATTTAAGATACTGACCCAACACATACTGAAAATCGATATTTTAGGTGCCCAAAAGTCGATATGTGCATGCAGGTTCTGTACCCGTTTATATCTCATATTTAGGCTCAAAACACCCGAAATTCGATATTTTGGGGTCCCAGAAGCGATCTGTACATGCCTACTCAGTGCTAGAATGTTTTCAAAATATAGGCTCAAAACATGCTAAAAATCTATATTTTAAGTTTCCAAAGTCTATTTGTGGATGCCTCTTCTGTACCCGTTTATATTTCAAATTCTGGCTCAAAACACCCGAAAATTCGATATTATGGGGTCCCATAATCGATCTGTACATGCCTACTCCGTGTTAAAGTATTTTCAAAATACAGGCCCAAAACATGCTGAAAATCGACATTTTAGGTGCCCAAAGTCGATATCTCAAATTCAGGCCCAAAACACACGAAAATTCGATATTTTTGGGTCCCAGAAGCGATCTGTACATGCCTACTCAGATACAGGCCCAAAACATGCTGAAAATCGATATTTTAGATGCCCAAAGTCAATATATGCATGCATCTTCTGTACCCGTTTATATCTCAAATTCAGGCTCCAAACACCCGAAAATTCGGTATTTTTGGGTCCTAGAAGCGATCTGTACATGCCTACTCCTAGTTAGAATGTTTTCAAGATACAGAACCAAAACCTGCTTAAAAATCGATATTTTAGGTGCCCTAAAGTCGATATGTGCATGCACCTTCAGTATTCGTTAATATTTCAAATTCTTGCTCAAAACCCCCGAAAATTCGATAGTATGGGGTCCCAGAAGCGATCTGTACATGCCTACTCCGTGTTAAAGTATTTTCAAAATACAGGCCCAAAACATGCTGAAAATCGATATTTTAGGTGCCCAAAGTCGATATCTCGAATTCAGGCCCAAAACACACGAAAATTCGATATTTTTGGGTACCAGAAGCGATCTGTACATGCCTACTCAGTGCTAGAATGTTTTCAAAATATAGGCTCAAAACATGCTAAAAATCTATATTTTAAGTTTCCAAAGTCTATTTGTGGATGCCTCTTCTGTACCCGTTTATATTTCAAATTCTGGCTCAAAACACCCGAAAATTCGATATTATGGGGTCCCAGAAGCAATCTTTACATGCCTACTCCGTGTTAAAGTATTTTCAAAATACAGGCCCAAAACATGCTGAAAATCGATATTTTAGGTGCCCAAAGTCGATATCTCAAATTCAGGCCCAAAACACACGAAAATTCGATATTTTTGGGTCCCAGAAGCGATCTGTACATGCCTACTCAGATACAGGCCCAAAACATGCAGGAAATCGATATTTTAGGTGCCCAGAGTCAATATGTGTATGCATCTTCTGTACCCGTTTATAATTCAAATTCAGGCTCAAAACACCCGAAAATTCGGTATTTTTGGGTCCGAAAAGCGATCTGTACATGCCTACTCCTAGTTAGAATGTTTTCAAGATTCAAACCCAAAACATGCTAAAAATCGATATTTTAGGAGCCCAAAAGTCGATATGTGCATGCATCTTCAGTACCCGTTTATATATCAAATTCAGGCTCAAACCCCCCGAAAATTCGATATTTTGGGGTCCCAGAAGAAATCTGTACATGCCTACTCAGATACAGGCCCAAAACATGCTGAAAATCGATATTTTAGGTGCCCAAAGTCAATATGGGTATGCATCTTCTGCACTCGTTTATATCCCAAATTCAACCTCAAAACACCCAAAAATTCGATATTTTTGGGTCCCAGAAGCGATCTGTACATGCCTACTCAGTGTAAGAATGTTTTCAAAATATAGGTTTAAACCATGCTAAAAATCGATATTTTAAGTGTCAAAAGTCAGTAAGTGCATGCATCTTCTGTACCCGTTTATATCCCAAATTCAGGCTCAAAACTCCCGAAAATTTGGTTTTTTTTGGTCCTAGAAGCGATCTGTACATGCCTACTCCTAGTTAGAATGTTTTCAAGATACAGACCCAAAACTTGCTCAAAATCGATATTTTAGGTACCCAAAAGTCGATATGTGCATGGATCTTCAGTACCCGTTTATATCTCAAAATCAGGCTCAAAACACCCGAAAATTCGATATTCTGAGGTCCCAGAAGCGATCTGTACATACATACTCCGTGTTAGAGTTTTTTTCAAAATACAAGCCAAAAACATGCTGAAAATCGATATTTTAGGTGCCCAAAGTCAGTATGTGCATGCATCTTCTGTACCCGTTTATATCTCATATTCAGGATCAAAACACACGAAAATTCGATATTTTGGGGTCCCAGAAGCGATCTGTACATGCCTACTCAGATACAGGCCCAAACATGCTGAAAATCGATATTTTAGGTTCCCAAAGTCAATATGAGTATGCATCTTCTGCACCCGTTTATATCTCAAATGCAGGCTCCAAACACCAGAAAACTCTATATTTTGGGGTCCCAGAAGCGATCTGTACATGCCTACTCAGATACAGGCCCAAAACATGCTGAAAATCGATATTTTAGGTGCCCAAAGGCAAAATGTGCATGCATCTTCTTTACCCGTTTATATCTCAAATTTAGGCTCAAAACACCCGAAAATTCGATATTTTGGGGTCTCAGAAGCGATCTGTACATGCCTACTCAGTGCTAGAATATTTTCAAAATATAGGCCCAAAACATGCTAAAAATCGATATATTAGGTACCCAAAGTCGATAGCTCAAATTCAGGCCCAAAACACCCGAAAATTCGATATTTTGGGGTCCCAGAAACGATCTGTACATGCGTACTCCGTGTTAGAGTATTTTAAAAAAAACAGGTCAAAAAACATACTGAAAATCGATCTTTTAAGTGCCCAACAGTAGATATGTGAATGCGTCTTCTGAACCCGTTTATATCTCAAATTCATGCTCCAAACACCAGAAAACTCGATATTTTGGGGTCCCAGAAGCGATATGTACATGCCTACTCAGATACAGGCCCAAAACATGCTGAAAATCGATATTTTAGGTGCCCAAAGTCAATATGTGCATGTATCTTCTGTACCCGTTTATATCTCAAATTCAGGCTCAAAACACCCGAGAATTCAATATTTTGGGGCTTCAGAAGCGATCTGTAAATGCCTACTCAGTGCTAGAATATTTTCAAAATATAGGCCCAAAACATGCTAAAAATTGATATTTTGGGTGCCCAATGTCGATATCTCAAATTCAGGCCCAAAACACCCGAAAATTAGATATTTTAGGGTCCCAGAAACGATCTGTACATGCCTACTCCGTGTTAGAGTATTTTCAAAATACAGGCCCAAAACATACTGAAAATCGATCTTTTAAGTGCCCAAAAGTCGATATGTGCATCCATCTTCTGCACCCGTTTATACCTCAAATTCAGGTCCAAATACCCAAAAACTCGATATTTTGGGGTCCCAGTAGCGATCTGTACATGCCTACTCCGATACAGGCCCAAAACATGCTGAAAATAGATATTTTAGGTGCCCAAAGTCAATATGTGCATGTATGTTCTGTACCCGTTTATATCTAAAATTCAGGCTCAAAACACACGAGAATTCGATATTTTGGGGTCCCAGAAGCCATCTGTACATGCTTACTCAGTGCTAGAATATTTTCAAAATATAGGCCCAAAACATGCTAAAAATCGATATTTTAGTTGCCCAAAGTCGATATCTCAAATTTAGGCCCAAAACACTCGAAAATTCGATATTTTGGGGTTCCAGAAGCGATCTGTACATGCTTACTCCATGTTAGAGTATTTTTAAAATACAGGCCCAAAACATACTGAAAATCGATATTGTAGGTGCCTAAAGTCAATATGTGTATGCATCTTATGAACCCGTTTATATCCCAAATTCAACCTCAAAACACCCGAAAATTTGGTATTTTCGGGTCCTAGAAGCGATCTGTACATGCCTACACCTAGATAGAATGTTTTCAAAATACAGACCCAAAACATGCTGAAAATCGATATTTTAGGTGCCCAAAGTCGATATCTCAAATTCAGGCCCAAAACACACGAAAATTCGATATTTTTGGGTCCCAGAAGCGATCTGTACATGCCTACTCAGATACAGGCCCAAAACATGCAGGAAATCGATATTTTAGGTGCCCAGAGTCAATATGTGTATGCATCTTCTGTACCCGTTTATATCTCAAATTCAGGCTCAAAACACCCGAAAATTCGGTATTTTTGGGTCCGAAAAGCGATCTGTACATGCCTACTCCTAGTTAGAATGTTTTCAAGATTCAAACCCAAAACATGCTAAAAATCGATATTCTAGGAGCCCAAAAGTCGATATGTGCATGCAACTTCTGTACCCGTTTATATCTCAAATTCAGGCTCAAAAACCCCGAAAATTCGATATTTTGGGGTCCCAGAAGCGATCTGTACATGTTTACTCCGTGTTAGAGTGTTTTCAAAATATAGGCCCAAAACATGCTGAAAATCGATATTTTAGGTGTCCAAAGTCAATATGTGCATGCATCTTCTGTACCCGTTTATATCTCAAATTCAGGCTCCAAACACCCGAAAATTCGATATTTTGGGGTCCCAGAAGAGATCTGTACATACCTACTCAGTGCTAGATTATTTTCAAAATGTAGGCTCAAAACATGCTAAAAATCGATATTTTAGGTGCCCAGAGTCGATATCTCAAATTCAGGCCCAAAACACCCGAAAATTCGATATTTTGGGGTCCCAGAAACGATTTGTACATGCCTACTCCGTGTTAAAGTATTTTCAAAATACAGGCCCAAAACATACTGAAAATTGATCTTTTAAGTGCCCAAAAGTCGATATGTGCATGCATCTTTTGCACCCGTTTATATCCCAAATTCAACCTCAAAACACCCGAAAATTCGATATTTTTGTTCCCAGAAGCGATCTGTACATGCCTACTCAGTGCTAGAATGTTCTCAATATATAGGTTCAAAACATGCTAAAAATAGATATTTTAAGTGTCCAAAGTCGATATGTGCATGCACCTTCTGAACCCGTTTATATCTCAAATTCAGGCTCAAAACACCCGAAAATTCGGTATTTCTGGGTCCTAGAAGCGATCTGTACATGCCTACTGCTAGTTAGAATGCTTTTAAGATACCGTCCTAAAATACGCTCAAAATCGATATTTTAGGTGCCCAAAAGTTTATATGTGCCTGCATCTTCAGTATACGTTTATAACTCAAATTCAGGCCCAAAACACTCGAAAACTCGATATTTTGGGGTCCCAGAAGTGATCTGTACATACCTACTCAGATACAGGACCAAAACATGCTAAAAATCGATATTTTAGGTGCCAAAAGTCGATCTCTCAAATTCAGGCCCAAAACACCCGAAAATTCGATATTTTGGGATCCCAGAAGCGATCTGTACATGCCTGCTCCGTGTTAGAGTATTTTCAAAATACAGGCCCAAAACATACTGAAAATTGATCTTTTAAGTGCCCAAAAGTCGATATGTGCATGCATCTTTTGCACCCGTTTATATCCCAAATTCAACCTCAAAACACCCGAAAATTCGATATTTTTGTTCCCAGAAGCGATCTGTACATGCCTACTCAGTGCTAGAATGTTCTCAATATATAGGTTCAAAACATGCTAAAAATAGATATTTTAAGTGTCCAAAGTCGATATGTGCATGCACCTTCTGTACCCGTTTATATCTCAAATTCATAATCAAAACACCCGAAAATTCGGAATTTTTGGGTCCTAGAAGCGATCTGTACATTCCTACTCCTATTTAGAATGTATTTAAGAAACTGACCCAAAACATGCTAAAAATCGATATTTTAGGTGCCCAAAAGTCGTTATGTGCATGCTTCTTCAATACCTGTTTATATTTCAAATTCAGGCTCAAAACAACCGAAAATTCGATATTTTTAGTTCCCAGAAGCGATCTGTACATGCATACTCCGTGTTAGAGTATTTTCAAAATACTGGCCCAAAACATGCCTAAAATCGATATTTTAGGTTCCCAAAGTCAATATGTGAATGCAGGTTCTGTACCCGTTAATATCTCAAATTCAGGCTCAAAACACCCGAAATTCGATATTTTGGGGTCCCAGAAGCGATATGTACATGCATACTCCGTGTTAGAGTATGTTAAAAGTACAAGCGCAAAACATAATTAAAATCGATCTTTTACGTGCCCAAAAGTCGATATGTGCATGAATCATCTGTACCCGTTTATATCTCAAATTCAGGCTCCAAACACCCGAAAAATCGATATTTTGGATTCCCAGAAGCGATCTGTACATGCCTACTCAGATACAAGCCCAAAACATGCTGAAAATCGATAATTTAGGTGCTTAAAGTCAATATGTGTATGCATCTTCTGCACCCGTTTATATCCCAAATTCAACCTCAAAACACCCGAAAATTCGATATTTTAGGGTTCCAGAAGCGATCTGTATATGCCTACTCAGTGCTAGAATGTTTTTAAAATATAGGCTCAAAACATGCTAAAAATCGATATTTTAAGTGTCCAAAGTCGATATGTACATGAATCTTCTGTACCCGTTTATATCTCAAATTCAGGCTCAAAACACCCGAAAATTCGATATTTTTGGGTCCCAGAAGCGATTTGTACATTCCTACTCAGTGCTAGAATATTTTAAAAATATAGGCCCAAAACATGCTAAAAATCGATATTTTATGTGCCCAAAGTTGATATCACAAATTCTGTCCAAAAACACCCGAAAATTCGATATTTTTAGAGTCCCAGAAGCGATCTGTACATGCCTACTCCGTGTTAGAGTATTTTCAAAATACAGGCCCAAAACATGCTAAAAATCGATATTTTAGGTGCCCAAAGTCAATATGTACCCGTTTATATCTCAAATTCAGGCTTAAAACACCCGAAAATTCGATATTTTGGGGTCCCTGAAGCGATCTGTACATGCCTACTCAGTGCTAGAATATTTTCAAAATATAGGCCCAAAACATGCTAAAAATCGATATTTTAGGTGCCCAAAGTCGATATCTCAAATTCAGGCCCAAAACACCCGAAAATTCGATATTTTGGGGTCCCAGAAGCGATCTGTACATGCTTACTCCGTGTAAGAGTATTTTCAAAATACAGGACCAAAACATACTGAAAATCGATCTTTTAGGTGCCCAAAAGTCGATAAGCGCATGCATCTTCTGTACCCATTTTTATCTCAAATTCAGGCTCAAAACACCCGAAAATTCGATATTTTAGGGTCCCAGAAGCGATCTGTACATGCATACTCCGTGTTAGAGTATTTTCAAAATACTGGCCCAAAACATGCTGAAAATCGATATTTTAGGTGCCCAAAGTCAATATGTGTATGCATCTTCTGCACCCGTTTATATCCCAAATTCAACCTCAAAACACCCGAAAAATCAATATTTTTGGGTTCCAGCAGCGATATATACATGCCTACTCAGTACTAGAATGTTTTCAAAATATAGGCTAAAAACATGCTAAAAATCGATATTTTAATGGTTGAAAGTCGATATGTGCATGCATCTTCTGTACCCGTTTATATCTCTAATTCAGGCTCAAAGCACCCGAAAATTCGGTATTTTTGGGTCCTAGAAGCGATCTGTACATGCCTACTCCTAGTTAGAATGTTTTCAAGATACAGAACCAAAACATGCTTAAAAATCGGTATTTTAGGTGCCCTAAAGTCGATATGTGCATGCACCTTCAGTATTCGTTAATATTTCAAATTCTTGCTCAAAACCCCCGAAAATTCGATAGTATGGGGTCCCAGAAGCGATCTGTACATGCCTACTCCGTGTTAAAGTATTTTCAAAATACAGGCCCAAAACATGCTGAAAATAGATATTTTAGGTGCCCAAAGTCGATATCACGAATTCAGGCCCAAAACACACGAAAATTCGATATTTTTGGGTACCAGGAGCGATCTGTACATGACTACTCAGTGCTAGAATGTTTTCAAAATATAGGCTCAAAACATGCTAAAAATCTATATTTTAAGTTTCCAAAGTCTATTTGTGGATGCCTCTTCTGTACCCGTTTATATTTCAAATTCTGGCTCAAAACACCCGAAAATTCGATATTATGGGGTCCCAGAAGCGATCTGTACATGCCTACTCCGTGTTAAAGTATTTTCAAATTACAGGCCCAAAACATGCTGAAAATCGATATTTTAGGTGCCCAAAGTCGATATCTCAAATTCAGGCCCAAAACACACGAAAATTCGATATTTTTGGGTCCCAGAAGCGATCTGTACATGCCTACTCAGATACAGGCCCAAAACATGCTGAAAATCGATATTTTAGATGCCCAAAGTCAATATATGCATGCATCTTCTGTACCCGTTTATATCTCAAATTCAGGCTCCAAACACCCGAAAATTCGGTATTTTTGGGTCCTAGAAGCAATCTGTACATGACTACTCAGATACAGGCGGAAAACATGCGGAAAATCGATATTTTAGGTGCCCAAAGTCAATATGTGTATGCATCTTCTGCACCCGTTTATATCCCAAATTCAACCTCAAAACACCCGAAAATTCGACAGTTTTGGGTCCCAGAAGCGATCTGTACATGCCTACTCAGTGCTAGAATGTTTTCAATATATAGGCTCAAAACATTCTAAAAATCGATATTTTAAGTGTCCAAAGTCGATATGTGCATGCATTTTCTGTACCCGTTTATATCTCAAATTCATAATCAAAACACCTGAAAATTCGGTATTTTTGTGTCCTAGAAGCGATCTGTACATGCCTACTCCTATTTAGAATATATTTAAGATACTGACCCAAAACATACTGAAAATCGATATTTTAGGTGCCCAAAAGTCGATATGTGCATGCAGGTTCTGTACCCGTTTATATCTCAAATTCAGGCTCAAAACACCCGAAATTCGATATTTTGGGGTCCCAGAAGCGATATGTACATGCATACTCCGTGTTAGAGTATTTTATAAGTACAGGCCCAAAACATACTAAAATCGATCTTTTACGTGCCCAAAAGTCGATATGTGCATGAATCATCTGTACCCGTTTATATCTCAAATTCAGTCTCCAAACACCCGAAAAATCGATATTTTGGATTCCCAGAAGCGATCTGTACATGCCTACTCAGATACAAGCCCAAAACATGCTGAAAATCGATAATTTAGGTGCTTAATGTCAATATGTGTATGCATCTTCTGCACCCGTTTATATCCCAAATTCAACCTCAAAACACCCGAAAATTCGATATTTTAGGGTTCCAGAAGCGATCTGTACATGCCTACTCAGTGCTAGAATGTTTTTAAAATATAGGCTCAAAACATGCTAAAAATCGATATTTTAAGTGTCCAAAGTCGATATGTACATGCATCTTCTGTACCCGTTTATATCTCAAATTCAGGCTCAAAACACCCGAAAATTCGATATTTTTGGGTCCCAGAAGCGATCTGTACATTCCTACTCAGTGCTAGAATATTTTAAAAATATAGGCCCAAAACATGCTAAAAATCGATATTTTATGTGCCCAAAGTTGATATCTCAAATTCAGGCCATAAACACCCGAAAATTCGATTTTTTTAGAGTCCCAGAAGCGATCTGTACATGCCTACTCCGTGTTAGAGTATTTTCAAAATACAGGCCCAAAACATGCTAAAAATCGATATTTTAGGTGCCCAAAGTCAATATGTACCCGTTTATATCTCAAATTCTGGCTTAAAACACCCGAAAATTTGATATTTTGGGGTCCCTGAAGCGATCTGTACATGCCTACTCAGTGCTAGAATATTTTCAAAATATCGGCCCAAAACATGCTAAAAATCGATATTTTAGGTGCCCAAAGTCGATATCTCAAATTCAGGCCCAAAACACCCGAAAAATCGATATTTTGGGGTCCCAGAAGCGATCTGTACATGCTTACTCCGTGTTAGAGTATTTTCAAAATACAGGACCAAAACATACTGAAAATCGATCTTTTAGGTGCCCAAAAGTCGATAAGCGCATGCATCTTCTGTACCCATTTATATCTCAAATTCAGGCTCAAAACACCCGAAAATTCGATATTTTAGGGTCCCAGAAGGGATCTGTACATGCCTACTCAGATAAAGGCCCAAAACATGCTGAAAATCGATATTTTAGGTGCCCAAAGTCAATATGTGTATGCATCTTCTGCACCCGTTTATATCCCAAATTCAACCTCAAAACACCCGAAAAATCAATATTTTTGGGTTCCAGCAGCGATATATACATGCCTACTCAGTACTAGAATGTTTTCAAAATATAGGCTCAAAACATGCTAAAAATCGATATTTTAATGGTCGAAAGTCGATATGTGCATGCATCTTCTGTACCCGTTTATATCTCTAATTCAGGCTCAAAGCACCCGAAAATTCGGTATTTTTGGGTCCTAGAAGCGATCTGTACATGCCTACTCCTAGTTAGAATGTTTTCAAGATACAGAACCAAAACATGCTTAAAAATCGATATTTTAGGTGCCCTAAAGTCGATATGTGCATGCACATTCAGTATTCGTTAATATTTCAAATTCTTGCTCAAAACCCCCGAAAATTCGATAGTATGGGGTCCCAGAAGCAATCTGTACATGCCTACTCCGTGTTAAAGTATTTTCAAAATACAGGCCCAAAACATGCTGGAAATCGATATTTTAGGTGCCCAAAGTCGATATCTCGAATTCAGGCCCAAAACACACGAAAATTCGATATTTTTGGGTACCAGGAGCGATCTGTACATGCCTACTCAGTGCTAGAATGTTTTCAAAATATAGGCTCAAAACATGCTAAAAATCTATATTTTAAGTTTCCAAAGTCTATTTGTGGATGCCTCTTCTGTACCCGTTTATATTTCAAATTCTGGCTCAAAACACCCTAAAATTCGATATTATGGGGTCCCATAATCGATCTGTACATGCCTACTCCGTGTTAAAGTATTTTCAAAATACAGGCCCAAAACATGCTGAAAATCGATATTTTAGGTGCCCAAAGTCGATATCTCAAATTCAGGCCCAAAACACACGAAAATTCGATATTTTTGTGTCCCAGAAGCGATCTGTACATGCCTACTCAGATACAGGCCCAAAACATGCTGAAAATCGATATTTTAGATGCCCAAAGTCAATATATGCATGCATCTTCTGTACCCGTTTATATCTCAAATTCAGGCTCCAAACACCCGAAAATTCGGTATTTTTGGGTCCCAGAAGCGATCTGTACATGCCTACTCAGATACAGGCCCAAAACATGCTGAAAATCGATATTTTAGGTGCCCAAAGGCAAAATGTGCATGCATCTTCTTTACCCGTTTATATCTCAAATTTAGGCTCAAAACACCCGAAAATTCGATATTTTGGGGTCTCAGAAGCGATCTGTACATGCCTACTCAGTGCTAGAATATTTTCAAAATATAGGCCCAAAACATGCTAAAAATCGATATTTTAGGTACCCAAAGTCGATAGCTCAAATTCAGGCCCAAAACACCCGAAAATTCGATATTTTGGGGTCCCAGAAACGATCTGTACATGCGTACTCCGTGTTAGAGTATTTTAAAAAAAACAGGTCAAAAAACATACTGAAAATCGATCTTTTAAGTGCCCAACAGTAGATATGTGCATGCATCTTCTGAACCCGTTTATATCTCAAATTCATGCTCCAAACACCAGAAAACTCGATATTTTGGGGTCCCAGAAGCGATATGTACATGCCTACTCAGATACAGGCCCAAAACATGCTGAAAATCGATATTTTAGGTGCCCAAAGTCAATATGTGCATGTATCTTCTGTACCCGTTTATATCTCAAATTCAGGCTCAAAACACCCGAGAATTCAATATTTTGGGGCTTCAGAAGCGATCTGTAAATGCCTACTCAGTGCTAGAATATTTTCAAAATATAGGCCTAAAACATGCTAAAAATTGATATTTTGGGTGCCCAATGTCGATATCTCAAATTCAGGCCCAAAACACCCGAAAATTAGATATTTTAGGGTCCCAGAAACGATCTGTACATGCCTACTCCGTGTTAGAGTATTTTCAAAATACAGGCCCAAAACATACTGAAAATCGATCTTTTAAGTGCCCAAAAGTCGATATGTGCATCCATCTTCTGCACCCGTTTATACCTCAAATTCAGGTCCAAATACCCAAAAACTCGATATTTTGGGGTCCCAGAAGCGATCTGTACATGCCTACTCCAAAACAGGCCCAAAACATGCTGAAAATAGATATTTTAGGTGCCCAAAGTCAATATGTGCATGTATCTTCTGTACCCGTTTATATCTAAAATTCAGGCTCAAAACACACGAGAATTCGATATTTTGGGGTCCCAGAAGCCATCTGTACATGCCTACTCAGTGCTAGAATATTTTCAAAATATAGGCCCAAAACATGCTAAAAATCGATATTTTAGTTGCCCAAAGTCGATATCTCAAATTTAGGCCCAAAACACTCGAAAATTCGATATTTTGGGGTCCCAGAAGCGATCTGTACATGCTTACTCCATGTTAGAGTATTTTTAAAATACAGGCCCAAAACATACTGAAAATCGATATTGTAGGTACCTAAAGTCAATATGTGTATGCATCTTATGAACCCGTTTATATCCCAAATTCAACCTCAAAACACCCAAAAATTTGGTATTTTCGGGTCCTAGAAGCGATCTGTACATGCCTACACCTAGATAGAATGTTTTCAAAATACAGGCCCAAAACATGCTGAAAATCGATATTTTAGGTGCCCAAAGTCGATATCTCAAATTCAGGCCCAAAACACACGAAAATTCGATATTTTTGGGTCCCAGAAGCGATCTGTACATGCCTACTCAGATACAGGCCCAAAACATGCAGGAAATCGATATTTTAGGTGCCTAGAGTCAATATGTGTATGCATCTTCTGTACCCGTTTATATCTCAAATTCAGGCTCAAAACACCCGAAAATTCGGTATTTTTGGGTCCGAAAAGCGATCTGTACATGCCTACTCCTAGTTAGAATGTTTTCAAGATTCAAACCCAAAACATGCTAAAAATCGATATTTTAGGAGCCCAAAAGTCGATATGTGCATGCAACTTCTGTACCCGTTTATATCTCAAATTCAGGCTCAAAAACCCCGAAAATTCGATATTTAGGGGTCCCAGAAGCGATCTGTACATGTTTACTCCGTGTTAGAGTGTTTTCAAAATATAGGCCCAAAACATGCTGAAAATCGATATTTTAGGTGTCCAAAGTCAATATGTGCATGCATCTTCTGTACCCGTTTATATCTCAAATTCAGGCTCCAAACACCCGAAAATTCGATATTTTGGGGTCCCAGAAGAGATCTGTACATACCTACTCAGTGCTAGATTATTTTCAAAATGTAGGCTCAAAACATGCTAAAAATCGATATTTTAGGTGCCCAGAGTCGATATCTCAAATTCAGGCCCAAAACACCCGAAAATTCGATATTTTGGGGTCCCAGAAACGATTTGTACATGCCTACTCCGTGTTAAAGTATTTTCAAAATACAGGCCAAAAAACATACTGAAAATTGATCTTTTAAGTGCCCAAAAGTCGATATGTGCATGCATCTTTTGCACCCGTTTATATCCCAAATTCAACCTCAAAACACCCGAAAATTCGATATTTTTGTTCCCAGAAGCGATCTGTACATGCCTACTCAGTGCTAGAATGTTCTCAATATATAGGTTCAAAACATGCTAAAAATAGATATTTTAAGTGTCCAAAGTCGATATGTGCATGCACCTTCTGAACCCGTTAATATCTCAAATTCAGGCTCAAAACACCCGAAAATTCGGTATTTCTGGGTCCTAGAAGCGATCTGTACATGCCTACTGCTAGTTAGAATGCTTTTAAGATACCGTCCTAAAATACGCTCAAAATCGATATTTTAGGTGCCCAAAAGTTTATATGTGCCTGCATCTTCAGTATACGTTTATAATTCAAATTCAGGCCCAAAACACTCGAAAACTCGATATTTTGGGGTCCCAGAAGTGATCTGTACATACCTACTCAGATACAGGACCAAAACATGCTAAAAATCGATATTTTAGGTGCCAAAAGTCGATCTCTCAAATTCAGGCCCAAAACACCCGAAAATTCGATATTTTGGGATCCCAGAAGCGATCTGTACATGCCTACTCCGTGTTAGAGTATTTTCAAAATACAGGCCCAAAACATACTGAAAATTGATCTTTTAAGTGCCCAAAAGTCGATATGTGCATGCATCTTTTGCACCCGTTCATATCCCAAATTCAACCTCAAAACACCCGAAAATTCGATATTTTTGTTCCCAGAAGCGATCTGTACATGCCTACTCAGTGCTAGAATGTTCTCAATATATAGGTTCAAAACATGCTAAAAATAGATATTTTAAGTGTCCAAAGTCGATATGTGCATGCACCTTCTGTACCCGTTTATATCTCAAATTCATAATCAAAACACCCGAAAATTCGGAATTTTTGGGTCCTAGAAGCGATCTGTACATGCCTACTCCTATTTAGAATGTATTTAAGAAACTGACCCAAAACATGCTAAAAATCGATATTTTAGGTGCCCAAAAGCCGTTATGTGCATGCTTCTTCAATACCTGTTTATATTTCAAATTCAGGCTCAAAACAACCGAAAATTTGATATTTTTAGTTCCCATAAGCGATCTGTACATGCATACTCCGTGTTAGAGTATTTTGAAAATACTGGCCCAAAACATGCCTAAAATCGATATTTTAGGTTCCCAAAGTCAATATGTGAATGCAGGTTCTGTACCCGTTAATATCTCAAATTCAGGCTCAAAACACCCGAAATTCGATATTTTGGGGTCCCAGAAGCGATATGTACATGCATACTCCGTGTTAGAGTATGTTAAAAGTACAAGCGCAAAACATACTTAAAATCGATCTTTTACGTGCCCAAAAGTCGATATGTGCATGAATCATCTGTACCCGTTTATATCTCAAATTCAGGCTCCAAACACCCGAAAAATCGATATTTTGGATTCCCAGAAGCGATCTGTACATGCCTACTCAGATACAAGCCCAAAACATGCTGAAAATCTATAATTTAGGTGCTTAAAGTCAATATGTGTATGCATCTTCTGCACCCGTTTATATCCCAAATTCAACCTCAAAACACCCGAAAATTCGATATTTTAGGGTTCCAGAAGCGATCTGTATATGCCTACTCAGTGCTAGAATGTTTTTAAAATATAGGCTCAAAACATGCTAAAAATCGATATTTTAAGTGTCCAAAGTCGATATGTACATGAATCTTCTGTACCCGTTTATATCTCAAATTCAGGCTCAAAACACCCGAAAATTCGATATTTTTGGGTCCCAGAAGCGATTTGTACATTCCTACTCAGTGCTAGAATATTTTAAAAATATAGGCCCAAAACATGCTAAAAATCGATATTTTATGTGCCCAAAGTTGATATCACAAATTCTGTCCAAAAACACCCGAAAATTCGATATTTTTAGAGTCCCAGAAGCGATCTGTACATGCCTACTCCGTGTTAGAGTATTTTCAAAATACAGGCCCAAAACATGCTAAAAATCGATATTTTAGGTGCCCAAAGTCAATATGTACCCGTTTATATCTCAAATTCAGGCTTAAAACACCCGAAAATTCGATATTTTGGGGTCCCTGAAGCGATCTGTACATGCCTACTCAGTGCTAGAATATTTTCAAAATATAGGCCCAAAACATGCTAAAAATCGATATTTTAGGTGCCCAAAGTCGATATCTCAAATTCAGGCCCAAAACACCCGAAAATTCGATATTTTGGGGTCCCAGAAGCGATCTGTACATGCTTACTCCGTGTAAGAGTATTTTCAAAATACAGGACCAAAACATACTGAAAATCGATCATTTAGGTGCCCAAAAGTCGATAAGCGCATGCATCTTCTGTACCCATTTTTATCTCAAATTCATGCTCAAAACACCCGAAAATTCGATATTTTAGGGTCCCAGAAGGGATCTGTACATGCCTACTCAGATAAAGGCCCAAAACATGCTGAAAATCGATATTTTAGGTGCCCAAAGTCAATATGTGTATGCATCTTCTGCACCCGTTTATATCCCAAATTCAACCTCAAAACACCCGAAAAATCAATATTTTTGGGTTCCAGCAGCGATATATACATGCCTACTCAGTACTAGAATGTTTTCAAAATATAGGCTCAAAACATGCTAAAAATCGATATTTTAATGATCGAAAGTCGATATGTGCATGCATCTTCTGTACCCGTTTATATCTCTAATTCAGGCTCAAAGCACCCGAAAATTCGGTATTTTTGGGTCCTAGAAGCGATCTGTACATGCCTACTCCTAGTTAGAATGTTTTCAAGATACAGAACCAAAACATGCTTAAAAATCGATATTTTAGGTGCCCTAAAGTCGATATGTGCATGCACCTTCAGTATTCGTTAATATTTCAAATTCTTGCTCAAAACCCCCGAAAATTCGATAGTATGGGGTCCCAGAAGCGATCTGTACATGCCTACTCCGTGTTAAAGTATTTTCAAAATACAGGCCCAAAACATGCTGAAAATCGATATTTTAGGTGCCCAAAGTCGATATCTCGAATTCAGGCCCAAAACACACGAAAATTCGATATTTTTGGGTACCAGGAGCGATCTGTACATGCCTACTCCGTGTTAGAGTATTTTCAAAATACAGGCCCAAAACATACTGAAAATTGATCTTTTAAGTGCCCAAAAGTCGATATGTGCATGCATCTTTTGCACCCGTTTATATCCCAAATTCAACCTCAAAACACCCGAAAATTCGATATTTTTGTTCCCAGAAGCGATCTGTACATGCCTACTCAGTGCTAGAATGTTCTCAATATATAGGTTCAAAACATGCTAAAAATAGATATTTTAAGTGTCCAAAGTCGATATGTGCATGCACCTTCTGTACCCGTTTATATCTCAAATTCATAATCAAAACACCCGAAAATTCGGAATTTTTGGGTCCTAGAAGCGATCTGTACATGCCTACTCCTATTTAGAATGTATTTAAGAAACTGACCCAAAACATGCTAAAAATCGATATTTTAGGTGCCCAAAAGCCGTTATGTGCATGCTTCTTCAATACCTGTTTATATTTCAAATTCAGGCTCAAAACAACCGAAAATTTGATATTTTTAGTTCCCAGAAGCGATCTGTACATGCATACTCCGTGTTAGAGTATTTTCAAAATACTGGCCCAAAACATGCCTAAAATCGATATTTTAGGTTCCCAAAGTCAATATGTGAATGCAGGTTCTGTACCCGTTAATATCTCAAATTCAGGCTCAAAACACCCGAAATTCGATATTTTGGGGTCCCAGAAGCGATATGTACATGCATACTCCGTGTTAGAGTATGTTAAAAGTACAAGCGCAAAACATACTTAAAATCGATCTTTTACGTGCCCAAAAGTCGATATGTGCATGAATCATCTGTACCCGTTTATATCTCAAATTCAGGCTCCAAACACCCGAAAAATCGATATTTTGGATTCCCAGAAGCGATCTGTACATGCCTACTCAGATACAAGCCCAAAACATGCTGAAAATCGATAATTTAGGTGCTTAAAGTCAATATGTGTATGCATCTTCTGCACCCGTTTATATCCCAAATTCAACCTCAAAACACCCGAAAATTCGATATTTTAGGGTTCCAAAAGCGATCTGTATATGCCTACTCAGTGCTAGAATGTTTTTAAAATATAGGCTCAAAACATGCTAAAAATCGATATTTTAAGTGTCCAAAGTCGATATGTACATGAATCTTCTGTACCCGTTTATATCTCAAATTCAGGCTCAAAACACCCGAAAATTCGATATTTTTGGGTCCCAGAAGCGATTTGTACATTCCTACTCAGTGCTAGAATATTTTAAAAATATAGGCCCAAAACATGCTAAAAATCGATATTTTATGTGCCCAAAGTTGATATCACAAATTCTGTCCAAAAACACCCGAAAATTCGATATTTTTAGAGTCCCAGAAGCGATCTGTACATGCCTACTCCGTGTTAGAGTATTTTCAAAATACAGGCCCAAAACATGCTAAAAATCGATATTTTAGGTGCCCAAAGTCAATATGTACCCGTTTATATCTCAAATTCAGGCTTAAAACACCCGAAAATTCGATATTTTGGGGTCCCTGAAGCGATCTGTACATGCCTACTCAGTGCTAGAATATTTTCAAAATATAGGCCCAAAACATGCTAAAAATCGATATTTTAGGTGCCCAAAGTCGATATCTCAAATTCAGGCCCAAAACACCCGAAAATTCGATATTTTGGGGTCCCAGAAGCGATCTGTACATGCTTACTCCGTGTAAGAGTATTTTCAAAATACAGGACCAAAACATACTGAAAATCGATCTTTTAGGTGCCCAAAAGTCGATAAGCGCATGCATCTTCTGTACCCATTTTTATCTCAAATTCATGCTCAAAACACCCGAAAATTCGATATTTTAGGGTCCCAGAAGGGATCTGTACATGCCTACTCAGATAAAGGCCCAAAACATGCTGAAAATCGATATTTTAGGTGCCCAAAGTCAATATGTGTATGCATCTTCTGCACCCGTTTATATCCCAAATTCAACCTCAAAACACCCGAAAAATCAATATTTTTGGGTTCCAGCAGCGATATATACATGCCTACTCAGTACTAGAATGTTTTCAAAATATAGGCTCAAAACATGCTAAAAATCGATATTTTAATGGTCGAAAGTCGATATGTGCATGCATCTTCTGTACCCGTTTATATCTCTAATTCAGGCTCAAAGCACCCGAAAATTCGGTATTTTTGGGTCCTAGAAGCGATCTGTACATGCCTACTCCTAGTTAGAATGTTTTCAAGATACAGAACCAAAACATGCTTAAAAATCGATATTTTAGGTGCCCTAAAGTCGATATGTGCATGCACCTTCAGTATTCGTTAATATTTCAAATTCTTGCTCAAAACCCCCGAAAATTCGATAGTATGGGGTCCCAGAAGCGATCTGTACATGCCTACTCCGTGTTAAAGTATTTTCAAAATACAGGCCCAAAACATGCTGAAAATCGATATTTTAGGTGCCCAAAGTCGATATCTCGAATTCAGGCCCAAAACACACGAAAATTCGATATTTTTGGGTACCAGGAGCGATCTGTACATGCCTACTCAGTGCTAGAATGTTTTCAAAATATAGGCTCAAAACATGCTAAAAATCTATATTTTAAGTTTCCAAAGTCTATTTGTGGATGCCTCTTCTGTACCCGTTTATATTTCAAATTCTGGCTCAAAACACCCTAAAATTCGATATTATGGGGTCCCAGAAGCGATCTGTACATGCCTACTCCGTGTTAAAGTATTTTCAAATTACAGGCCCAAAACATGCTGAAAATCGATATTTTAGGTGCCCAAAGTCGATATCTCAAATTCAGGCCCAAAACACACGAAAATTCGATATTTTTGGGTCCCAGAAGCGATCTGTACATGCCTACTCAGATACAGGCCCAAAACATGCTGAAAATCGATATTTTTGATGCCCAAAGTCAATATATGCATGCATCTTCTGTACCCGTTTATATCTCAAATTCAGGCTCCAAACACCCGAAAATTCGGTATTTTTGGGTCCTAGAAGCAATCTGTACATGACTACTCAGATACAGGCGGAAAACATGCGGAAAATCGATATTTTAGGTGCCCAAAGTCAATATGTGTATGCATCTTCTGCACCCGTTTATATCCCAAATTCAACCTCAAAACACCCGAAAATTCGACAGTTTTGGGTCCCAGAAGCGATCTGTACATGCCTACTCAGTGCTAGAATGTTTTCAATATATAGGCTCAAAACATTCTAAAAATCTATATTTTAAGTGTCCAAAGTCGATATGTGCATGCATTTTCTGTACCCGTTTATATCTCAAATTCATAATCAAAACACCTGAAAATTCGGTATTTTTGTGTCCTAGAAGCGATCTGTACATGCCTACTCCTATTTAGAATATATTTAAGATACTGACCCAAAACATACTGAAAATCGATATTTTAGGTGCCCAAAAGTCGATATGTGCATGCAGGTTCTGTACCCGTTTATATCTCAAATTCAGGCTCAAAACACCCGAAATTCGATATTTTGGGGTCCCAGAAGCGATATGTACATGCATACTCCGTGTTAGAGTATTTTAAAAGTACAGGCCCAAAACATACTAAAATCGATCTTTTACGTGCCCAAAAGTCGATATGTGCATGAATCATCTGTACCCGTTTATATCTCAAATTCAGGCTCCAAACACCCGAAAAATCGATATTTTGGATTCCCAGAAGCGATCTGTACATGCCTACTCAGATACAAGCCCAAAACATGCTGAAAATCGATAATTTAGGAGCTTAATGTCAATATGTGTATGCATCTTCTGCACCCGTTTATATCCCAAATTCAACCTCAAAACACCCGAAAATTCGATATTTTAGGGTTCCAGAAGCGATCTGTACATGCCTACTCAGTGCTAGAATGTTTTTAAAATATAGGCTCAAAACATGCTAAAAATCGATATTTTAAGTGTCCAAAGTCGATATGTACATGCATCTTCTGTACCCGTTTATATCTCAAATTCAGGCTCAAAACACCCGAAAATTCGATATTTTTGGGTCCCAGAAGCGATCTGTACATTCCTACTCAGTGCTAGAATATTTTAAAAATATAGGCCCAAAACATGCTAAAAATCGATATTTTATGTGCCCAAAGTTGATATCTCAAATTCAGGCCATAAACACCTGAAAATTCGATATTTTGGGGTCCCTGAAGCGATCTGTACATGCCTACTCAGTGCTAGAATATTTTCAAAATATCGGCCCAAAACATGCTAAAAATCGATATTTTAGGTGCCCAAAGTCGATATCTCAAATTCAGGCCCAAAACACCCGAAAAATCGATATTTTGGGGTCCCAGAAGCGATCTGTACATGCTTACTCCGTGTTAGAGTATTTTCAAAATACAGGACCAAAACATACTGAAAATCGATCTTTTAGGTGCCCAAAAGTCGATAAGCGCATGCATCTTCTGTACCCGTTTATATCTCAAATTCAGGCTCAAAACACCCGAAAATTCGATATTTTAGGGTCCCAGAAGGGATCTGTACATACCTACTCAGATAAAGGCCCAAAACATGCTGAAAATCGATATTTTAGGTGCCCAAAGTCAATATGTGTATGCATCTTCTGCACCCGTTTATATCCCAAATTCAACCTCAAAATACCCGAAATTTCGATATTTTTGGGTTCCAGCAGCGATATATACATGCCTACTCAGTGCTAGAATGTTTTCAAAATATAGGCTCAAAACATGCTAAAAATCGATATTTTAATGGTCGAAAGTCGATATGTGCATGCATCTTCTGTACCCGTTTATATCTCTAATTCAGGCTCAAAGCACCCGAAAATTCGGTATTTTTGGGTCCAAAAAGCGATCTGTACATGCCTACTCCTAGTTAGAATGTTTTCAAGATACAGAACCAAAACCTGCTTAAAAATCGATATTTTTGGTGCCCTAAAGTCGATATGTGCATGCACCTTCAGTATTCGTTAATATTTCAAATTCTTGCTCAAAACCCCCGAAAATTCGATAGTATGGGGTCCCAGAAGCGATCTGTACATGCCTACTCCGTGTTAAAGTATTTTCAAAATACAGGCCCAAAACATACTGAAAATTGATCTTTTAAGTGCCCAAAAGTCGATATGTGCATGCATCTTTTGCACCCGTTTATATCCCAAATTCAACCTCAAAACACCCGAAAATTCGATATTTTTGTTCCCAGAAGCGATCTGTACATGCCTACTCAGTGCTAGAATGTTCTAGATATATAGGTTCAAAACATGCTAAAAATAGATATTTTAAGTGTCCAAAGTCGATATGTGCATGCACCTTCTGAACCCGTTTATATCTCAAATTCAGGCTCAAAACACCCGAAAATTCGGTATTTCTGGGTCCTAGAAGCGATCTGTACATGCCTACTGCTAGTTAGAATGCTTTTAAGATACCGTCCTAAAATACGCTCAAAATCGATATTTTAGGTGCCCAAAAGTTTATATGTGCCTGCATCTTCAGTATACGTTTATAACTCAAATTCAGGCCCAAAACACTCGAAAACTCGATATTTTGGGGTCCCAGAAGTGATCTGTACATACCTACTCAGATACAGGACCAAAACATGCTAAAAATCGATATTTTAGGTGCCAAAAGTCGATCTCTCAAATTCAGGCCCAAAACACCCGAAAATTCGATATTTTGGGATCCCAGAAGCGATCTGTACATGCCTACTCCGTGTTAGAGTATTTTCAAAATACAGGCCCAAAACATACTGAAAATTGATCTTTTAAGTGCCCAAAAGTCGATATGTGCATGCATCTTTTGCACCCGTTTATATCCCAAATTCAACCTCAAAACACCCGAAAATTCGATATTTTTGTTCCCATAAGCGATCTGTACATGCCTACTCAGTGCTAGAATGTTCTCAATATATAGGTTCAAAACATGCTAAAAATAGATATTTTAAGTGTCCAAAGTCGATATGTGCATGCACCTTCTGTACCCGTTTATATCTCAAATTCATAATCAAAACACCCGAAAATTCAGAATTTTTGGGTCCTAGAATCGATCTGTACATGCCTACTCATTGCTAGAATGTTCTCAATATATAGGTTCAAAACATGCTAAAAATAGATATTTTAAGTGTCCAAAGTCGATATGTGCATGCACCTTTTGTACCCGTTTATATCTCAAATTCATAATCAAAACACCCGAAAATTCGGAATTTTTGGGTCCTAGAAGCGATCTGTACATGCCTACTCCTATTTAGAATGTATTTAAGATACTGACCCAAAACATGCTAAAAATCGATATTTTAGGTGCCCAAAAGTCGTTATGTGCATGCTTCTTCAATACCTGTTTATATTTCAAATTCAGGCTCAAAACAACTGAAAATTTGATATTTTTAGTTCCCAGAAGCGATCTGTACATGCATACTCCGTGTTAGAGTATTTTCAAAATACTGGCCCAAAACATGCCTAAAATCGATATTTTAGGTTCCCAAAGTCAATATGTGAATGCAGGTTCTGTACCCGTAATATCTCAAATTCAGGCTCAAAACACCCGAAATTCGATATTTTGGGGTCCCAGAAGCGATATGTACATGCATACTCCGTGTTAGAGTATTTTAAATGTACAGGCCCAAAACATACTAAAATCGATCTTTTACGTGCCCAAAAGTCGATATGTGCATGAATCATCTGTACCCGTTTATATCTCAAATTCAGGCTCCAAACACCCGAAAAATCGATATTTTGGATTCCCAGAAGCGATCTGTACATGCCTACTCAGATACAAGCCCAAAACATGCTGAAAATCGATAATTTAGGTGCTTAAAGTCAATATGTGTATGCATCTTCTGCACCCGTTTATATCCCAAATTCAACCTCAAAACACCCGAAAATTCGATATTTTAGGGTTCCAGAAGCGATCTGTACATGCCTACTCAGTGCTAGATTGTTTTTAAAATATAGGCTCAAAACATGCTAAAAATCGATATTTTAAGTGTCCAAAGTCGATATGTACATGCATCTTCTGTACCCGTTTATATCTCAAATTCAGGCTCAAAACACCCGAAAATTCGATATTTTTGGGTCCCAGAAGCGATCTGTACATTCCTACTCAGTGCTAGAATATTTTAAAAATATAGGCCCAAAACATGCTAAAAATCGATATTTTATGTGCCCAAAGTTGATACCTCAAATTCAGGCCATTCGATATTTTGGGGTCCCAGAAGCGATCTGTACATGCCTACTCAGATACAGGCCCAAAACATGCTGAAAATCGATATTTTAGGTGCCCAAAGTCAATATGGGTATGCATCTTCTGCACCCGTTTATATCCCAAATTCAACCTCAAAACACCCGAAAATTCGATATTTTTGGGTCCCAGAAGCCATCTGTACATGCCTACTCAGTGCTAGAATATTTTCAAAATATAGGCCCAAAACATGCTAAAAATTGATATTTTAGGTGCCCAAAGTCGATATCTCAAATTTAGGCCCAAAACACTGGAAAATTCGATATTTTTGGGTCCCTTAAGCGATCTGTACATGCTTAATCCGTGTTTGAGTATTTTTAAAATACAGGCCAGAAAACTCAATATTTTGGGGTCCCAGAAGCGATCTGTACATGCCTAATCAGATACAAGCCCAAAACATGCTGAAAATCGATATTTTAGGTGCCCAAAGGCAAAATGTGCATGCATCATCTGTACCCGTTTATATCTCAAATTTTGGCTCAAAACACCCGAAAATCCGATATTTTGGGGTCTCAGAAGCGATCTGTACATGCCTACTTAGTGCTAGAATATCTTCAAAATATAGGCGCAAAACATGATAAAAATCGATATTTTAGGTGCCCAAAGTCGATATCTCAAATTCAGGCCCAAAACACCCGAAAATTCGATATTTTGGGGTCCCAGAAACGATCTGTACATGCCTACTCCGTGTTAGAGTATTTTCAAAATACAGGACCAAAAACATACTTAAATTGATCTTTTAAGTGCCCAACAGTCGATATGTGCATGCATCTTCTGAACCCGTTTATATCTCAAATGCAGGCTCCAAACACCAGAAAACTCGATATTTTGGGGTCCCAGAAGTGATCTGTACATGCCTACTCAGATACAGGCCCAAAACATGCTGAAAATCGATATTTTAGGTGCCCATAGTCAATATGTGCATGTATCTTCTGTACCCGTTTATATCTCAAAATCAGGCTCAAAACACCCGAAAATTCGATATTTTGGGGTCCCAGAAGCGATCTGTACATGCCTAGTCAGTGCTAGAATGTTTTCAAAATATGGGCTCAAAACATGCTAAAAATCGATATTTTAGGTGCCCAAAGTCAATATGTGCATGTATCTTCTGTACCCGTTTATATCTCAAATTCAGGCTCAATACACCAGAGAATTCGATATTTTGGGGTCCCAGAAGCGATCTGTACATGCCTACTCAGTGCTAGAATATTTTCAAAATATAGGCCCAAAACATGTTAAAAATCGATATTTTAGGTGCCCAAACTCTATATGTGCATGCATCTTCTGTTTCCGTTTATATCTCATATTCAGGCTCCAAACACCCGAAAATTCGATATTTTGGGGTCCCAGAAGCGATCTGTACATGTCTACTCAGATACAGGCCGAAAACATGCTAAAAATCGATTTTTAGGTGCCCAAAGTCAATATGTGTATGCATCTTCTGCACCCATTTAAATCCCAAATTCAACCTCAAAACACCCGAAAATTCGATATTTTTGGTTCCCAGAAGCGATCAGTACATGCCTACTCAGTGCTAGAATGTTTTCAAAATATAGACTCAAAACATGCTAAAAATCGATATTTTAAGTGTCCAAAGTTGATATATTCATGCACCTTCAGTACCCGTTTATATCTCAAATTCAGGCTCAAAACCCCAGAAAATTCGGTATTTTTGGGTCCTAGAAGCGATCTGTACATGCCTACCCCTAGTTAGAATGTTTTCAAGATACAGACCTAAAACATGCTCAAAATCGATATTTTAGGTGCCCAAAAGTCGATATGTGCGTTCATGTTCTGTACCCGTTTTTATCTCAAATTGAGGCTCAAAAATCCCGAAAAATCGATATTTTTAGGTCCCAGAAGCGATCTGTACATGCTTACTCCGTGTTAGAGTTTATTCAAAATACAGGCCCAAAACATGCTGAAAATCGATATTTTAGGTGCACAAAGTCAATATGTGCATGCATCGTCTGTACCCGATTATATCTCAAATTCAGGCTCAAAACACCCGAAAATTCGATATTTTGGGGTCCCAGAAACGATCTGTACATGCCTACTCGGATACAGGCAAAAAACATGTTGAAAATCGATATTTTATGTGCCCAAAGTCAATATGTGTATTCATCTTCTGCACCCGTTTATATCCCAAATTCAACCTCAAAAAACCCGAAAATTAGATATTTTTTTAGGTCCCAGAAGCGATCTATACATGCCTACTCAGTGCTAGAATGTTTTCAAAATATAGGCTCAAAACATGCTAAAAATCGATATTTTAAGTGTCCAAAGTCGATATTTGCATGAATCTTCTGTACCTGTTTATATCTCAAATTCCGCCTCAAAACATCCAAAAATTCGGTATTTTAGGGTCCTAGAAGCGAACTGTAAATGCGTACTCCTAGTTAGAATGTTTTTAAGATACAGACCCAAAACAAGCTCAAAATCGATATTTTAGGAGTCCAAAAGTCGATATGTGCATGCATCTTCAGTACCCATTTATATCCCAAATTCAACCTCAAAACACCCGAAAATTCAACATTTTACGGTCCCAGAAGCAATCTTTACATGCCTACTCAGTGCTAGAATGTTTTCAAAATATAGGCTCAAAACATGCTAAAAATCGATATTTTAAGTGTCCAAAGTCGATATGTGCATGCATCTTCTGTACCCGTTTATATCTCAAATTCAGGCTCAAAACACCCTAAAATTCGATATTTTGGGGTCCCAGAAGCGATCTGTACATGCCTACTCCGTGTTAGAGTGTTTTCAAAATACAGGCCCAAAACATACTGAAAATCGATATTTTCGGTTCCAGAAGTCCATATCTCAATTTCAGGCCCAAAACACCCGAAAATTCGATATTTTGGGTTCCCAGAAGCGATCTGTACATGCCTACTCCGTGTTAGAGTGTTTTCAAAATACAGGCCCAAAACATACTGAAAATCGATCTTTTAAGTGCCCAAAAGTCGATTTGTGCATGCATCTTCTGTACCCGTTTATATCTCAAATTCAGGCTCCAAACACCAGAAAATTCAATATTTTGGGGTCCCAGAAGCGATCGGTACATGCCTAATCAGATACAGGCCCAAAACATGCTGAAAATCGATATTTTAGATGCCCAAAGTCAATATGTGCAGGCATCTTCTGTACCCGTTTATATCTCAAATTCAGGCTTCAAACACACGAAAATTCGGTATTTTGGGGTCCAAGAAGCGATCTGTACATGCCTACTCAGATACAGGCCCAAAACATGCTGAAAATCGATATTTTAGGTGCTATATTCAATATGTGCATGCATCTTCTGTACCCGTTTATATCTCAAATTCAGGCTTATAACACCCGAAAATTCGATATTTTTGGGTCCCAGAAGCGATCTGTGCATGCCTACTTCGTGTTAGAGTATTTAGAAAATACAGGCCCAAAACATGCTGAAAATCGATATTTTAGGTGCTCAAAGTCAATATGTGCATGCATCTTCTGTACTTGTTTATATCTCAAATTCATGCTCCAAACACTCGAAAATTCGGTATTTTTGGGTCCTAGAATCGATCTGTACATGCCTACTCTTAGTTAGAATGTTTTCAAGATACAGATCCAAAACATGCTCAAAATCGATATTTTAGGTTCCCAAAAGTTGATATGTGCATGCATCTTCAGTAATCGTTTATATCTCAAATTCAGGCTCAAAACACCTGAAAATTCGATATTTTGGGATCCCAGAAGCGATCTGTACATGGCTACTCCGTGTTAGAGTATTTTCAAAATACAGGCCTAAAACATACTGAAAATCGATCTTTTATGTGCCCAAAAGTCGATATGTGCATGCATCTTCTGTACCCGTTTATATCTCAAATTCAGGCTCCAAACACCCAGAAATTCGATATTTTGGGGTCCCAGAAGCGATCTGTATATGCCTACTCCGTTTTAGAGTATTTTCAAATTACAGGCCTAAAACATGTTGAAAATCCATATTTTAGGTGCCCAAAGTCAATATGTGTATGCATCTTATTCACTCGTTTATATCCCAAATTCAACCTTAAAATACTTGAAAATTCGATATTTTAGGGTCCCATAAGCAAACTGTACATGCCTACTCAGTGCTAGAATATTTTCAAAATATAGGCTCAAAACATGCTAAAAATCTATATTATAAGTGTCCAAAGTCGATATGTGAATGCATCTTCTGTACACGTTTATATCTCAAATTCAGGCTCAAAACACCCGAAAATTCGATATTTTGGGGTCCCAGAAGCAATCTGTACGTGCCTACTCCGTGTTAGAGTATTTTCAAAATACAGGCCCAAAATATGCTGAAATCGATATTTTAGGTGCCCAAAGTCAATATGTGCATGCATCTTCTGTACCCGTTTAAATCCCAAATTCAACCTCAAAACACCCGAAAATTCGATATTTTTGGTTCCCAGAAGCGATCAGTACATGCCTACTCAGTGCTAGATTGTTTTCAAAATATAGACTCAAAACATGCTAAAAATCGATATTTTAAGTGTCCAAAGTTGATATATTCATGCACCTTCAGTACCCGTTTATATCTCAAATTCAGGCTCAAAACCCCAGAAAATTCGGTATTTTTGGGTCCTAGAAGCGATCTGTACATGCCTACTCCTAGTTAGAATGTTTTCAAGATACAGACCTAAAACATGCTCAAAATCGATATTTTAGGTGCCCAAAAGTCGATATGTGCGTTTATGTTCTGTACCCGTTTATATCTCAAATTGAGGCTCAGAAATCCCGAAAAATCGATATTTTTAGGTCCCAGAAGCGATCTGTACATGCTTACTCCGTGTTAGAGTTTATTCAAAATACAGGCCCAAAACATGCTGAAAATCGATATTTTAGGTGCACAAAGTCAATATGTGCATGCATCGTCTGTACCCGATTATATCTCAAATTCAGGCTCAAAACACCCGAAAATTCGATATTTTGGGGTCCCAGAAACGATCTGTA